>LPNX011219346.1:74532-146032 GCA_001517045.1 Pseudotsuga menziesii
GTCTCCGCCTATGTTATAAAGAAAAATGTATAACATAATGAGATATATAAACATATACAAATATTAATTATAAATATTAATTTTTAATATTAATAATTAATAAATAAGATATGATTAATTAATTAATTAAGAAAACATAAAGAGATGTACCCTTTCATTTGAAATGGGATGATAAGGCTTACATAAATCCCTACCAATGTAATTGTAAATCATTCTATCATTTATCAATATACATCTTATTATCAATTTATGGAGCACTTTCCTTATTTACGTTGGGAGTTCCTGTAGAAACAAATTTTATTTCTTTCATTGGTATTAGAGCGCTTCGATTATCAGATGCAATATAATTTGGATCTTGGCCACATCTTGGTTTTAACCAACAATTTAGAGTTTCTATAAAATAGGTCTTTGACCTATCTTTCCATGCTTTCACCTCTGAACCCGTAGTCTATGCATGCATCATCACTCCCCCCTTTCCATCTTTCCTTCTCCCAAATTGCTACAACTTGATCCCATACTTCCCATTTCTACCTCTCACACACCCTTCCTACACACTCTTCACCTCTCTCTCTCTCTCTCTCTCTCTCTCTCTCCCTCTCTCTCTCTCTCACCCTCTCTCTCTTGCTCGCTCGCTACCAGTCCTTCACCACTCGACTCCATATTCGCATTGCACATAATTTCCCATCATATCTGCCACTGCTTCACGAACCTTCCCTAACTCCCTCAAGCTCGCTTCTCGTCCACCACACACTCACCACCAACTAAAACCCACCATTCGAGCCTCTGCATCTCTGCACCACCCTCCTTTTTGTGTCCATTCTTCCCATACATGCATAAATCCTCCCTTTTTCCCCGTCTTCCCACCACGACCTGCAACTTGCTCGCCATCACCATCCTCCACCTACAATTATTTCTCCCTGCCTGCACACATTCCTACACCGCGGCTTCACACCTCAACCCTTCACCCCATATCCTTTACGCCTTCCTCCATGCCGCTCCACATCGACCGCTACCGCGTCCAAATACCCTACTCCAACCTGCTTCCTTCGATCTCCCATGCCCTCCTCCGAGTTCTCGACCTCCATTGCAGCCCCTCTCACTTCTCTCATCCCTCACAACCACCTCCATTGTGCCCCTTCAGTGTCCACCTGCTCCTTCCCTCAACCTACACACACTCCTCATTGCTCCTCCACACTCGTGTTCCCTCGCTATTGTATACAACCACTCACTTCCCCTTCATAATCCACCACCGTTTCTTACTCCCCGCTCCTATCCACTCCCTCTCCATAGCTACAAAAAAATCAAATAATAATAATATTATTTTATTTAATTAGAAATATTAGAAGATGAATTAGAGCTTTGTCAAAATGAAAATAAAAAACTACAAGTGATAATGACTTATAAAATCTTCAAAAGGAGATTAAAGATGAGATATTCCGACCATGAAAAACAAATGAAAGATTTGTTGGCACATATTGAGGAATTAAAGCATCTCGGGGAAAAACCACAAAACCAAGGTATCAAGAAGGAAGTTGACGAGAGTAAGGAAAAATAAGAATTGACACTTTTGAACACACTCCTAAATGACAAGGATGAAGAAATTGCAAAAGTCTAGAAAAAGTTGGAAAGTCAAGAATCCAAGATATGTCGACATCAGCAATAGATGAAATAACTCCAACAAAACGACGACATTAGAAAGGCACACATGTTGGAAATTACAAGAAGCAATGATACACTAGCAAGCAAGACTGAAGAAGTATTTTGACTAAGAAACCATAACAAAACATTAGTTACAAAGATCAAGAAGTTGAAAAATAGTCGAAAGGCAAAACACTCTAATGAAGACTTTGATGGGAAAAATCTAGAGAAGCAAGAAGAAAATCATTACCCGAGAAATATTAATCAAGATTTAGAAGAAAAAATCAAAAGGTTAAAAGAGGACAACACAAAGTCACAAGTAGAAAGGTTAGAAAATAGTCAAATTAATAACAGTCTATTAGAGAATATATTATAGAAAATCCAGAAGAAAGCTTTGAGACCTTTAGGAAAACAAATTCAAGTTAAGGAACAAGAAGCCACCCTAAAAAAACAACAACAGAAACTCCTTATTGACACCCAAACTATAAAAATAATTTTAACTAACGACAAGTCAAAATGAACATAAACAGTGGAGATATGATTTCAGAAGAGAAAGAACATAAGAGAAAGAACATAAAATAAACAACCTAAACAAAAAAAGAGAAATTCCATCTAGCAAAGCGATAAACAAACAACTCAAATAAATATATATTTCATATGGACAACTTTACAAACGATGCGATAATTTTTCTTCAGAACTAGTAACTCATATCGTTTCGTTTCATAATTTTTCTTGGGATTTAGTAATTGTTTTTTCGTTACACCATGCCATTAAAGTCAGAAATCCATTTTAAGATCTGTTTTTCTAGACAGTACCGAGCCATAAGCATATTAACATTTATAGATATCTAAAGAAAAATCAATGCATTAACTCTCCAATACTGTTCAATATAACAAACCAAACTAAATAGACTTACAAGAGTGGATGACAATATAGGTACGCCATTAAACATTGGTAGATTATGCATTAACTCTATTTCGAGGTAGAGACGTGATTTTTCCATCAATCCTCCATCAACTACTAATTCATTCATGGTAAATCATATTTTATAAAATCTACTTTAATAAAAAAATGAAAAACTATTTCAAATTTTAGCGAACTGAAAAATTAAGCTACTTACATAACCAATTAATAGCAATAGTTACATGTGGCTTGGTATGAATATAATAAAAATATAAAAATATAATTAGTTTATATATCTATATATAAATCAAATTATTAAAATTAAAGCCCAAATTAAGTTTCATAGATCAAGATTCTTGTCTGCCTTATGGAGCATGAAGCATGGAAAGACTCTGAGTAAATCGTGATAATCCAATTTAATTTTTATAACTATTTAAAAGTTAAAAGTAAATCAAATTATTAAAATTAAAGCCCAAATTAAGTTTCAGAGATCAAGATTCTTGTCTGCCTTATGGAGCATGAAGCATGGAAAGACTCTGAGTAAATCGTGATAATCCAATTTAATTTTTATAACTATTTAAAAGTTAAAAGTCAAAGAAGTTTAAAAGCTAAACTATTAGCATATATTCACTCAGCATTGAGAATGTATCTTATATTATTAAAATCTTAAAAAATGGGTAAGCAAAGTATATACAGAGATAGAAAATTAAAATGGAAGTATCACTTCACATTGTGAAATTGTGGAGTAGCAGCGATATCGTTCTGTGAAGTGGGAACGTGAATATTTTGCAGAACTGGATTTGGAATTTCCATATGCAAAAATTGAGGTGCCTTTCCATATTGGTAGTGAATGGTAGGTATTAGCAAAGTGCAGGGTACAGAATGTGCTGCACCTGTAGAGGTCGGGTCTACCATGTATAGAAATATCAGATCGATTAACCAGTCGTTCAGATAAATGTTGAGAGTTTTGTTGATCCTACACTACAGAGGTTGTCATGTTGGGACTGGTTGCATCCATTTGTTGATCAACACTCTTGATTTTCTGTAAGCAGCTCATAGGGAAGACGTTTAGTGGCAGAGTTCTCTGTTAGTTTGAGACGCTTTGAATGATTTCCAGTGAGACGAAATGATTCTGCCGAGAGAATCTTGTTGACATCATAGTTATTGATATTGAAATTTGTCATAGCGTTGCACCCCCTGTATTTAATGGAAGCAGTATCGTAGGCTGTAGCTGCTTCCTCTTCTGTATCTGTCAAAACCAATACCCACAATTCTCATTTCCTCAAGCATTTCCAGATTACAATCCTAAATCAAGATATATTCTACCTCGCCATAGAATTAGAAATATCGAACACTTACTGAAACTCCCCAAATAATTGTCTTTGTTGTCGTCAACTCTTCCCATTCGTGCTTGCCATTTTCCTTGTAATCTTCAAAAACAACAAGCATCGACATAACTATTAATAGATATTACGTTCACTATGAATCTCCTGTAGCACATACAATCGTTTAATGGTTTTCTAAAATACCTAGTAACTCCACGGTACTTAGACGCGCCTCTGCAAAATGAGCTGCTTGTTCTGTAACAAAAACATATGAATCCTTAACCGTGTGTACATTTAAAAGGTGCAATGCAAATTCTATAAAAGTTCAATGATGTAATGTTGTTATACTTTCCACAACTTCTTCCCTAGTCATACTTTCCATCTTTTTGATCTCTTCTTCATACTGGCTTGGCTGTAAACAAAGTCCATACTAATATTGGTTACAATGGTGGTTATGCCATCCTAACATTCTAACACAACATTTCATTGCAATGTAGTTTCAGCGTTCCATAGGGATTTACGGATTTTCGATTGCAAACTCCAAAATTTCAATTTCATGTCGAACTATGAAGAAAATTAAATACAATGAAATGCAAGAAGTCATACTTGAAAATGTGTTTGGGCAGTTAAACCCAAAAAATTCAGCGTTGCAAGATCATAAGCTCCAGTTGCCTTTTCTGCTGTATCATATCCACCTAATATAGAAAATATTTAATTATATATCAATCTACAAAGTACAAAACTTGATTAACACAATCTACAAAGTACAAAACTTGATTAACATTGTGTCCTATAATCAATCAGGCAGTATATTGAATATTACTCACCCAAATATACTGTGATATTGTACGCCATATGGTAAAGCGAAAGCGGTACATGTGCAAGAGACATAAGATCAAATTGAGAATATGAAAACAACCGAAAATGAAATACAGTCTTAAGTACTACCTTAAATGAAACACAAAATATGGAAAATGAAAGCGTGAAATGATGTCAAACAAATATTTGGCAGGATAGCTTTAACAAGAAAATTCACACAACGTACCTTGCTTGCCATTTCGTGTGACACCATGAACTTGAACTTTCCAAGTCTGGTCCCGTAGATGGGCTTCGTATCTCTGGCTACTTTTATATATGCAACAACAATATTCATTAAAACACCATAAAGCATTAACAGGCCGGCTAATATAGAAACGTGAGAATGTAGCAAAACTAACAAACACAGAATTGACATGGTTAGAATTAATAAATTACTTTGTGACCTCGCGAAACTTAAACGTCAGATGGGACCGGGTATCACTCTCCTTCTCTACTGTTAGATTTGGAGGTTCTCAACCAGAAGAATCCACGAGTGCCTATCTGAGAGTATAGAGATTTAGGATAAGACTTCCATTCAGCCATGACCTTCACTGACTTCGACCACTTTAAAAGTAAGAACAAACCCAGAGCTTCCAATAGGCCTTTAACCCCGGATTATGAGTTACAGCGCACTGTAGGGAACCAGACTATCCCCACCTTTGAGGGTACATGGGGTAGACCAGCCTGGAATTGGCTGTAGAAGTTGGATACATACTTCCAACTGCACCCTAGGATTGAGATAGATGCCATTAAATTGGCTACCTTGCATTTAGATGGAGAAGCCCATGAGTGGTGGTACCATGGGTTAGTAACACTGGGTCACAATACCATCACATGATACCCATACTTTACACAAGGCTCATTGAGCGGTTTGATCAGAAAGACCCTGAGGTACACTTTAGATAGTTGGCACAAATCAAGCAAACAGGTAGTGCAAATACATTTATTTCGGAGTTTTAGAGGGTAGAGTCATGGCGACAGATATTTCAGAGAGTAGGTTGGTTATGTTGTCTACAGAGGCCCTCAGTGAACCTTTACAAGGATGGGGCAAGTTCCATAGGCCCACCACCCTAGTAGATGCCATCAACGGACTAGAGATAACCCTAGTAGATGTCATCAGACGGACTAGAGATTTGTAAGATGTAGTACCCAAAATTAGGCTTCCTCCCAAAACCAATTTCCCTATTGAAGATGAAAAGAGGAAACCCATCCAGAAAGAATGGCCCAAGAAAGAGTGGATGGACAATGATACCCGACAGGACCTTAGAAGAAAAAAGTTATGTTTCACTTGCTAGGAACCATGGGTACCAGGTCATAGATGTTCACAGAAGGGAAAGGCTTACTACATAGAAGCCTATTCCCACAATGGGGAGGACGAGGACTATCAGGATCAGGAGCAGGGATAGACACCAGAGATAGTTAAGGAGTGGCCTCCCTTAAGAGGGAGCAGGGATAGACACCAGAGACAGTTAAGGAGTGGCCTCCCTTAAGAGGTACCATTGCTACCATGACAGGGGTTCCTAGATTCCACACTCTTCGGATCAAAGGTACCGTATAGGGCCACAAAGTGTGAGTGCTGATAGATGGTGGGGCATCCCACAACTTTATTGATGCTGCATGGGTTAAAAAGGGAGACATTCAGACTGAGAGTTTTGATGGGTTTTCAGTAGCTGCAGCAAGTCACACCATGGAGTGTAGTGAGAGGATTCCTAAATTAAAAGTAACACTTGGGAATTATACAATGATAGAGACATTCTATGTGGTAGATGTACCTGACATGAAGGTGGTATTAGGAGTTCAGTGGATGTATTCCCTAGGGAAGTATTCCACGAACTACTAGACCATGGAGATGGAGTTTACAGGAGCAGATGGACAAAAGGTAGTATTGAGAGAGATGAATACCTACCCTCCCACAGTAGTGACATCACACAGGATGGAAGCAATACTCTGATAGGGAGATATTGAGTGAGCAGTAGAGTGTTGGGTTACCTTCAGGAAACCACGAGAGAAGGCCACACAACAACCAACAGATATAGAGGCCTTACTACAGAAGCACATGGAAGTTTATGCATACATAGATTGGGTGGACAGGTATATGACGGAGATGGAGACACCCAGGTTTATAGGCTCAATCGAAATCAATGGATTGGCTATGGAGGAGAGGGCCAACCTCTACTTCCAGGAGTTTTTTCGTGGGATGCTTAAGTTTGGAGGCATGACAAAGCATTCTTCTGAGGAGCTTGTGCAACTTATTATTGCTTGGCGCATTGAGGGCATTCAGATGGATTATGGTATCACTCAAAGGGTTGTTTGGGATCCCAGTATCAAGGGGTCAATTCATGATTGTGTGGCAAGGAGGCATGAGGTGATCGAGTGGTTCATATGGGATCCTGGTATTGGTGTCGAGATGCATTTTTTTGTTGACAGTTGTCGATTGCTTGAGGACAAGAAATCTTTGGTGAGGGAGGACTGTGATGTTCCTAAAAATGACATGCATGCAAACCCTAAAAGTGACATGCATGCAAACCCTAAAAACTATATAAGAATGTTAGTTGAACAAAAAGGGTATGATCATTATTATTGAGTTTGGTTTCTAGAGCAGCAGCAACAGGTGCCGCGACAACAAGTTGGGGTTGGAGACGAAGGTCTTTAGCTAGCAAGGGGTTTCGACAGTGAAATATATCTACCCTAATCACTTCGGGGTAGTTCATCCAAATCTACCATCAAGTATTCATCATCTTCCTACTTATTGGTTCAGTCATTCAACTATCAGAGAAAGAGTTTATTGTAGGTGCACATGTGCTACTGGGAAACAACTGGAAATCCCCAGATCAATTTTTTGGTTATTATAAATTTAGTATGGCTTCTGCATGCCTCTATATTTCTTATCCATAGGGGCACATCACCATCTTGGGTGATTATTACTCCATTTAGGGCACATTCATAGCACTATCTTCTTATATTTTAGATAGAACCTGCATGCATCCTATCTTTGGACATACTATCAACATTATTATCAGTGTGGTATCAGTTTGGGATGGTTACAAACAACAGGGCACTTCTACTCTGGACTTTCATCTAGCATATGCCTTAAACATCAATTATGGGTACTCCACCTATGACTATTAGCTACTTACAGCCTTAAGTACCAATTCTGGGCATTAAAATAAGTTGATACATCCATAAGGATCTTGCTTTTCACTGTTGTTATTAGCAGGTTAGGAGGTACACTATTCTCAGTTTATTGCTAGTGTATTAATGCTGCTACAATTATAGTTGGCCAGTGCAATTTCTTATAACTTGGGACTGCCTTTAGTATTTAATGCAAGCACAACTCCATTTCCACTATGCATATATTATTATAATCATTATGTTGTCTAAGACCCAAAATGTTTGATAAAATATCTAAACAAGGAAACTCCAAAAAGACAATATCATTCCTCACAAAGAAACATATTAGCAGTAAAAGGGGTCATGGTCATTGTACAACTCTTTGACGAAAGTCTTGAACTAAAATATAACAAACTTAAACAATTTTCACTAGTCCATTGTGAGGGAACATTACAGTGGTGTTTTCATGCTTATCTTGGCATAAACCATCATTGTTACAGTATTTGAAAGGGCAGATTCATTGTCAAACAAAGAGATAAAAGCATTTCTTCGTTGACAGGTCAGATTGTGAAGTATTTTAGTTTACTACCGTACGTTGACAGTTGGGTTAAATATGTATCATTAGCAATCATAATACTGCTATTACAGGCTTAGTGCTCTCTTGTCTAATGTATATTATGGATTGTTCTTCTTTTCTGGGCATTGAATACAAGTAGATCTTGTTCTGGTTTTGCATATTTCTCAATATAAATTATATGAGGAATGAAACAAATTTCACAAACCATCACAAAACCAATTCCCTAGTCAGTCAAATTGGTTGGGAATATTTCAGTTGAGAATATTAGTTGGGATATTACATAATTAGAATTCCTTTTCATTCATGAGTGCAAAGAATCTTGTTAACTTCAATGTGCAGGGTTGTGTTGTGTTATTTGAGATTCCAAACTTAATAAAACAATATTTTGAGTTTGCTAATATAATTTTTGTGGTAAATATGTGTGTGAATCGATCCTTATTTTTTCCATTCCTTTTCCATGCTCTCTTAGTTTAGTGATTGAATTTCTCTAATCATAGATAGTATAAATCTTATTAGAGTTTAAGTGATAAAATTACTGGATTACGTTCGGTGTAAAATCCATAACCTGAGTTTGTATAATGAGTCCTTTCTTTGTAATTGTCAATGTGTGGGTAGAGTAATTTCCAAAAAGTTTTATATGCCGAGTTTTATTTTGCAATCATGACAATATTTTCACTTGATTGTGGGAACGAGAATTTCCCTTAGAATTGGTTACATGAACACTCAGGGCATGCCTGAGTGAAAGATTGTAGCATGCGCCAGCACAACGTTTTGCTTCCCAACAAACCAGTTTCTCCTTGTGATTTGGTAGAAGTGTAGTTTCATATTTTTTCCATAGATTATATAGGTTCAAGTTCTAGTTTCTGCACATATAGTGTTGGCACCTTTAAGCTTATGCCTTGGTTTAATGATTTGATGGTGATTAACTTAATTAATTTCCTCGACACTTATATTGGTTGAGCATTGTCGAGTCGATATTAACTATACTAGGAAGTAAATATTCCTCCATTCAAAATGGATTTTTTTGCATTGATTATACTGCCAATTATATCTTGTACAATCACGCAAAGTATGCCAAAGGATTTTTCCAATCAGGTAGCCCAACCTTTATTAAAAGTAATGTAGCATTTTTAATAAATCCAAAGCTAAAGTCTCAATTGCCAAAAGAATAAAAATTACAATTAATACCCTATATCTTACTTCAAGGGAAACCCTTATAGGATCCCCCATTTCCTAGAAAATCTAGAGAATTACTACAATAACAACTAATAACGTAGCAAGACTCAAATGGACTAAAATCAAAGACCTCATGGCAAACTATGGCTTGAAATAGTCCATTGGAACCAATTGAGCTAACCCACTTATCTTAGTCCCTTGCCTTGTCATATTAAACAAACATTTTCTCATCAACTCAATGTGTGATGATCAACCTGGACTTTCAAATTTATAGGTTCCCCTCAATTATGTACATATTTTTCCATTGACAAGCTACACCAAATAAGCGTGTAGACTGACGAATCCCCATGGTCACCACCTAGTTGTTTCCTTCTTTTCTGTGATATTTGGCTGCAAAAGACAAAGGCAAGACACCGTATTTCCATCCTTATGGGGCTTAGATTTCATTAAAAGTGAGTTATTTAATTCGATGTTAAGTTTTATCAAATGCTATGATTTCATTTATGGTTGTCCCAAAGCTTAGGAAAGTGTGTGATATACAAGAGCATATGCGGAAAAGATCCAATTATTCATTTCAGTTACTTGAAAATCAACTTGCAAAATTAAAACAAATGTTATGCTAATTACTAACTATGAATCTCTTTTCCGAATACTACTTACTCAAGCAAGCCCTTTCAACCAATGTTGCAAACATCGACTAAGAAATCACGAGGTGTTGAGAAATCACTATTTTTGCTACTTGTCGTTTTTTTCTTAAATAATCCCCTAAAAGATCAGGCCAATTTTTTCCTAAGATAGTTGCTGATTTTTTCCTCATTAATCTTGAGATCTTGCCATTTTTTTCTTGAATTTTTCTAAACGTGATTTTAACTTTGTGGAGGATGGAATCAAGGGATATTTTTATGAAATTCTCCCTTACTAAGAATTCTTACAACACTAATTAATTAATTTTAGAGAATTATTACAATATGCAGTAAGAAATAGTCACCATTTTCTTTTTCAAAACCAAGAATTGTTCTATGTACAAGTTAATGCCATTTTTTGGATTTTGGCATACTCCTAATTAGACTTGCTGGATTTAAAATAAAATAACTACCTATTGGAACAATAAATGATTGTTTCTCAAAGGATTCTTTTTATTAGTTCTAGTGTCGGACTTCCACAGAAGCCAAAATCTATAATAAATTTTGTAGACAAGATTAGTTCCACAGAAGCCCAAATCTGTAATATATTTTGCAGGCAATACTGGTTTGCATATTCCTTTTGAGGATTGTGATGGAAACACCCATAAATTTCACGTATATCCCAACAAGGGTATGATTTTCTAAGTGATAATGGAGCAAAGATTATTTTAGGGGCGAACTATAGCCCATGGGCGATTTTAAAGGAGTTTAAATATTTTGCTCGGCAAATTTAGTATATTAAAACATTTTTTTTATAAAATATTAAAATCATCCACTAATTATTAATAAAATAATCCATTTCACCTAAATATCCCTACGAAATAAATCGCCAATATCCCAAGTTCCTCTATTCACCCCCGATTTCTACAAACAAATTCCTCTGGTTGCCCCCGATTTCTACAAAAAAACGAGCGAGATCTATGGCTCGCCCTCAATTTCTAATCAAATTTGACCCAAATATTTTTCTCGCCCTTGATTTCCAATCAAATTTGACCCAAATATTTTTCTCTCCCTCGATTTCCAATCAAATTTGACCCAAATATTTTTCTCGCCCTCGATTTCTACAAAAAAAATCCTCTGGTTGGCAGGTCGCCCCAATTTCTAAAAAAACGAGTGGTATCTATAGGTTGCCCTCGATTTCCAACCGAATTTGATGCAGATCTTGTTTGGTTTCCTCTTCTGCGGAGTCTGGTATAGGGTTTGGTACATTTCAGTTCTTCATAGAATGAGATGATGGAATTAATCTCTATGTTGATTTGGATTTGACTCCATCAGAATGGATGAGAAGGTGTGGTTATGAATTGGGTCTACCCCAAAACTTACATAAGCGCAAGGTTCAAAGGAGTTTGTCTGTAGATATGAGTGTAACCTTCCATCCTGCAAATGCACATGGGGCTCTTTTAAGGAATGGGTTTGATGAATTTTATGGGTCACAAGAATCCTTCTATAATAATTGCTCAAAAATCCACCGCCCAGTGCTTCCACAACCATCGAGAGAAATGGGAGAGATTTGTTTACAGCTTGGAGCTTCAAGAAATGGTTCCATGTGCAAGAAGAAACAACTGGGAAAGGAAGGAATAGATCAATATTCATTGACATGCATTTTTATCAGAGAATGCAAGCCAATAAATGTTGAAATGGGCTATCAAGTTGTTTCGGGTATTTTCGAGCAAGGCCCAGGGATTGAACTAGTAAGGGTCAGTGCCTTTTCTCAATGATATTTTGTAGTATGTTTTTTTGTTTTCCCTAGTAGGTTTTTGGAGTACTTAATCCTTATAGTAAACACTAGTATTGCATACCATCCAAAAAATGAAATTGTAGGTAATTAACTAAGGGAACTCAGGCCAAGCTTGGCTCTATACAATTTATATGCCAAATGGGTGTGTGCAACCTTAGTACAAGAGAAATTTATCAATTGCATATTCAGAGTGTTGTTGAAGTAATCTCTTTATATTGTCATAGTACATATCCTTGACACATTAACCTTGGAAGAATTAATTTGAATCCCTCTCAAACTTTGTATCTGCAAGTGTATAAATACAGACTTAAGATCAATCTCGGACTCTTATAATACACCTGACACATCAAGATTCTGTCAAGGCATATGGAAGTGTTGAGGCCTGGAAATTCGCAGGCAACAACAGCAAAGGATTCTCCCTAGTCAACGTTCCCAACTAGCCCATGACTGTTTGGAATAGGGAATCCATCCGGTTTGCGGTCCGACTACCGTAGGTCAAGTAACAAAAACAAAGGTTTTACCGGTTGCGGCCCAGTCCACCGTGTATATTTTTGTATTTTTGACTTAAGTATGAGATGCAAGTGCCTAATTAACCATACAGGGTGATAAAAGGATGCAAGGAGCATTCACAACGTGATGCGCAGGTTCTTACCTCTCATCTTAGAACTTGCAGGCATCTAAATCACATATGCAGAAATAAAGTAAAACTAACTATCTATCTATCTATCCCCGGGGAGCCAAATTGTAACTTATTTATGAGTAATGTATATTGTGCATGCATGATAAAGAGAAATTACAGATAGCTGATATTCCTTTCTACAACACATGAATGATTAACGATATTTAGATAATCATAGCCAATTGTTTATGAACAACATACATTACTCATGGTGGTAATTCCACAGAATAAACCAGAAATCATTCAAACAAGAACATAGGCTCTAAGAGTTAGAACGATCTCACAGTTAATGGACACAAAGATGGAAAAACGAAATAGTTCATCTTTCCGCAATCCACAGCATAACATTTGAAAGTCCCACCAATATTTCTCCAACATGCAAACAATAATTCTTTATTGCAAGAAAAAGTAGTTCTTCTTACAATATAGCTTTACATGTCTCACTGGGAAAAAAGCCCCTTTTTCCTCTAAGTCTTCTATATTTATACAAAAGGATGAGGCTGTTGGGATGCCCACAAATGACTTTTGGGCTTCCCAACTCTTCGCCTCCTAAAAATTCACTCCCTTAAGTGTTTACAAAATCGTTACATATTACAAAAGTGAATGATTATTCACGAGGAGGGACCAGCTTGAGTATTTAGGAATTTATTCCACACCAAAGCCTCAGATGCGATGCCTTCAAATGCATAGGGTTCCAAAAATTGAATGTTTATCTCAAAATTTCAAGCCTAGTTCTTGATGGTCTCAATTCTGGCCACACTTAAACGAAGCTGATCCTCCAATAGCTGTACACTGATGGCGGAATGATCTACTTCATTCCTCAAAATCTGGTCATCAAGGGATTTGATGTGCTGCACTTTTGCCTCTTCCTCTCAATATCTCTTCTGCAAAATTTCCACAAATGAATTGTTGTCTGGAAAAACATCTAGCCTCTGCAAGCTTCGACCTGGAACCAGTTGTATGTAATTAGGAGCCTCCTGAAAAATTATGTGCATGCTCCTTTTTTCTTCCTAACAGTCTTTTTGAAATCTTATACTGTGTTTATGGCAAATTCTAATAAATCATAATCTTGCTTCAGGGCCGGTCGATCTTTTGAAGGTAGCTCTGCAGGAGTTTCTTCATTATTTTCCAGCCTTGCCATTCTTACTGTCAGGACTTCCAATACGTCCTGGGACCTATCAACAAAATAAGAGGAAGTCTCCAAAATTTCCTCTAATCGACCGTCTATTTGCAAAACTTTGCATCTCTCTTCTTCCATGGCGGTTTGCAGCTACAACATCTTGGCCTTTTGGGCCAGCACATGCTCCTTGAAGGGTTGCAGATTAACCTGCTGTTCTTTTGCTTCCTCTAAAGCGATTGTTAGAGAAGAGATCTGCTCTTGAAGTTTCCTCTCTTGTTCTTGAGCTTGCTTCTCGTTTGCCTCCCAGGTGGTTTTTTGCAGCTCTAAGCCTTCTATCCTTCCCAGCTGTTGTTCCTTCTCCACCCTGAGCTCTTGATACTCTTGCTGCACTCTCTCCAGACACTCATGTGTAGTTTCCCTAACTTGTCTATCCTCTTGGAGGAGTCGCAGTTCATCCTTTGATGACCTTATCTATTTTTTCATGTCCTCATATTTCCTCTTCAGCTTATTTCTTTCCTCTCTCTCCTTTCTCAATGTGTCTTTCGATTGAGAAGAGGACTTCTTGGATTGCTCCAAGTATGTCATAATCTTGTCCACGTTATCTTCTGAAGCGTGAATCAGTGCAGCTCCGGCTGTAATGGTGAATCTTGGATCTCGGTTTGTTCCAAAACAACAGGTGTATCCGTTATCATTTTCCCAGACAGACCTCCCGTTTCAACATTCCTTTTCGTTCTCTTCACTATCCTCTTTGTCTCCTTATCATAGAAAACAGTGTTAAAATCAGGTTTTTCTTCACCCACCTTCTGTACAAAAGGGACCAGCTTAAGGGTGGGGACCACAGATTGTCCAGGTGTGCTGGTAGTAGGTACCTTTGGGTCCTGTACTTCAGGGTTTTCAATGTCCTGGGTCTGACCGCCATCTGTGTCAGAGGCTGATTGTTCTGTCTCTACCTGCGTCAGCTTTAGCCTCTCTGCTTCTTGCTTCTGTAGCTCCTCATCAAGCTTCCTTTTCTTTTCTTTTTCTTCATTCCTTGCATCTTCCTCTGCTTTTATAACTACCTCTTGCATAGCTTTTCTTTTATCTTATTCTTCTCCCTGCAGACACCCTGCAGCTTCTTGTGCCAACCTTTGGGATTCCTCATTTCTTCTCTTGGCTTCTTCCTCAGCTTTTGCTTGTTCATCTCCCTTCCCACTTTTGGTGACTATCTTCTTCTTAAACCTTCTCCTCAAGGCTGTCATGTTCAATGCACTTCGAAACAAAGATTCTTCTCTATCCCAATGGTGGGTGTATTCAAAATGTACGTTGTTTTCTTTGCAATGTTCAACTAATTTACTGCAGGAGTGATTTCTATGGAAGGGCATCTCACCAAAATGAAATCTTTCCAACTCTTCTACAAACTCATCCTCTTTCTTCACCTTGGTGAACCTGTAACTTCCTAAATTGAACGGCAAAAGGAGGATAGGAAGCCTTCTTATGCTCAAATAGAAAGCTCCCTATGCCATCCAGGAAGACTTGCCTGACTGCCTCCTTATGAATGATGTAGTCGGTGGTGTATTTGGGCAGCAGGGAGGGCGCTCTTGAGCCTCCAAACATTCTGAAGTAAAGTCCATCCTCAATCAGATAGTAGTCTGCATATTCTTCAATTACTTGCAGCGTCTCCTCTGACATGCAATCACACTCCTTCAGGAAAATGAGCGTATACAATGGCATGATGAACTGTTCATAGACCTCTCAGTAATGGTTGTGATACTTGTGTGCCCATAGTGGTTTGTATGTAGAATAGACAGGCATTCTTTCCTTGTCCGAGATGCACCTGAGGCCGGGAAAAGGTTGATTGCACAATATACAATCGACAAGTATGGAACTCATATAGAATTTAGACCTCTTTTGGGGCACTCCTCCCAAAGCCGAGGCCATGCAGGCTGAAAGACTGTTTGATACTATGTTGGCCCAGTTGAAAATGGTTCCCTGGGTTGCAACATAAAAAATGATGGGCATCCATTGTAATTTGAAGCTCTTGCCATGAGCTCTTCCAAAAATCCTGTTCAGCATTAAGGCAATAAACCTATATGGTGCCCTTAAGCTTGTTGTGTCATGCTCTCCTGTAGGTCTGGTTCTGAAATGATTTCCAGGCAACAAAATTCTTTTGAGGGTCTCCACTAGGTCCATTCTGATGTTGTTCAGCCAGTCATCAGACAAAAATACTTGGGCTTCTGGCAGGTGGCAGGTCAGGGCTACATATCCAGGGCTATAGGCAGCATAGCCCTGTTTGTTAACATTCTCCAGGATCATTGTGATTACATCCACCCGGGGCAGAATCCAACCAATCACTTTAGAGCATGGGAAAAGCTCTGGTCTGGTGGAAATCTTCATCAGTGAAGATCTCCCTATGTTGGCATATATACCTTCCTCCTCCAATCCCATATGAGGCACCTCCCGGCGCATGATCATCCTGTATATCTCTCCCCACTAGTACTCAGGTTCTACACCGGATATACACTTGGTGTCTTCATAAATGTATTCAGTTTTGGTAACAATTTCCACTTCGGGATCCTCCTCGACCACAGGGGCCTTCTTCTTTTGTCACTTCGACATTTGGAATTCGGAATCTTCCTGTTATACATGCAATTACAACTATTAAGACATTTCCGAATACGTTGCAAGCATGTGAAGCATTTCACTTCATCTATGTTTACCATGACAGCAATTAGTTAAATGAAGCAAAAATGTGCAAAACAGTTCTATCAATAAATTTGAGCGGGAAGCAAATATACATAATAATGAAGAAAACTTGAGCTATCAGCAGGTGCCATGATCATCTCGCTGTGGGGAATGACAGGGGGATTCATGCAAATTTCAACGGTGCACTTTTAGGAAACAAACTACTGTCTGTGCAAAACGGTGGTCAATAATACGCTGTGGTGCTATATAACCCCCACTGGGCTCGAGATCGAAACCGGTCATGCTCAAACGAAACTGCTTGAAATGACGGGGCTTTGACGGATACGGGCAGTGTGAGAGGGGAAACTAGTCCCGGCACCACAGGGCAGGGTCAAAAAACCTTCCTCTATTAATACATAATCATACTAGGAAGATTTGGTGCAGACAACGTAACAGTCATCTGCACCAAACCCCCCCACTCAATAAGTGCAGGGTCGCATAGCAAAAGTTGTGGGGAAAAATACGTTGTGGGTCAAAATGCCCCCTCCCATTGACAGTTATGCTACAACATCCTCAACTATATACATGTAATTACGGGGTGAAGAAAAATGGCCGCAACAAAAAACCTAACCATGGGAAGAAAACACCAAATGCTCAAAAGGAACGAGATAATGCAATAGAAGCCTACCTGGAAACGCTACATGAACGACAGGAAGAAAGCGGTCAAGCTTCCACGGTTGAGCCACCTGGACGTGGGTACCGACAATGGGGTCCTTGTGAGCTCGAGAGAATGACAGCAACGAGAGAGACAATTTGCGACAGTCGGGAATAACAATAGAATAATAAAACAAACCCCCATATATATAATCAACCATAACGGTGGGCAAAAAATAAAATCAGATGGCGGAAGCCAAACAGATCGGATGTCATAAGGATAGGTCATTCCACAACGTTGGGTGGCCAAACCATTAGGCTATCTGCGAAGACATCCACAATGGAACTTCGCAAGGCTAATCGTTGGAACATCAGAGCGATAACGGGAAAGCGAGCCACAACGGCGGAGATATAAAGGATATTACAGTCCACGATGGGCAAATCTTGATCGAAGGAAAATCGACTAGACGACCGAAAGGGTAGAGCTTTCGGCATCCACAACTATGGGCACACAAAGGACATCACGCCCCTCCATCCAATTCGGAAGAGGAAACAACTAGAATAGCGGGAGGTTAGTGATTTTGGAAGCCACAACGACAGAAACCCAAACCTAAAGGAGCAACGAAACAACCACCCGAGGTTTGAAAAGTCAAAGCGAAAATCGATAGACTTTGCGATTTTCCATCCGCAACTGCAGAGACCAAAGTAACAAAATGCTTCGATTTGAAACCAATAACCGGCAGATTGAGCCAAATACATCGGAGAAGAAAAACGAAGCCCCAACTGATTATTTCTCCACAACGGCGGGGTTTGCAAGCAAATACTCTTCCGACTCACAAACTTAGCAACGTTTTCGAAGGTAATGATCAACTAAAACAAGCAGTGGATCGTTTCAAGCATTAGAAAAAAAACCTTTGTGAAGAATGATTAAGCCCAAATCAAAGAAGCAAATCAAACTAATATAAGCAAAAGGAGGGTCCCAAATTTTTTTTAATTTTGGTAAAATGTTGTAGCTGCAACAATTGGCAACTACCTGGTGAACCCCATATTTTTGACTTAACTTCTTCCCAGTGTAAGACTGTCTAGATAAAAAGTTGAAATCTTCTAGATATTTGTATCCCTAGGCTGGCCAACCTATGCATCTAAATCATTGAGAAGTAGTCCATTCTTTGGGAAATGGTAAGCTCAGGATTATTTGCAATTCTGAATAACTCTTTTGAGGCCTAATAAGTGAGGTTTATTTTACCCATCCTTAGGTAGTTTCTTAGCTTGGACACCACAGGATTGTAACAGATAGTAAACGGCATTATCCCTTTGTTCCTCATTCCCATGCCAACTGCACTTTTGTGCCATTTGAACTTTAGTTCTTTTGAGTCCTCCATCTTCCTTTCTTTCTGAATTTTATTCAAGCTCCTCTATCCCTAGTGTCCTTTTGTGTGAGAGAAGAATTTACTTTTCATCTCACGGACGGAGAGGAGCTTTTGGCAATTTGAAATTCATGCTTTTGATACTTTTCTTTGATATGTATTGTTTCTTTAAGGAGTTTTGACTCTTGATATATTTTCTCTTTTTCTGAAATCATGGCATGAGATCATTTATATATGATATACTGTTTACCTTGCTTCTTTCCCGTGGGTCCTTTGCTGTCACTCCCTTGGACATTTTAGATATGAAATGGATGGAGCCTCGAAATAGTATTCTAGACCAGTTAATTCTGAGTTATTTACAGGGGTTATGTAAAACTTTAATGAATGCATGGCCAATTAGGCACACTGCTACTAGAAGACATTCTATATTTTAAAAGCACGGTCTTTTACTCAAGATTTCAGTTAACTAAGAACCGTGATGTTTCCATTGCAACCAAAAGTTTGCCTCTTTATTCAAAACCAAAAGAAATAGCAACCAAGCATTAAACTAAAAGAAAAACAAAATCAAAGCAATAAATCAAAAGAAAATAGCCTCAAATCAATAAACAAAGAAAATAGCATCAAAGCATTAAATAAAAACACATCAATTTATTTATGTACAAAAACAAAAAGAAAAGAAAATGTGGGCCCGCCCTTAAAAATCTTCAATCCAACGAGTTAAAGGGCTAGGCTGCAGTGTAGGCCAAAACCTATCCATGGTCTAAGTGTACTAGTTTTGAAATTGAAACCATATCTACTAGTCTACCATCATCCTTTTCAGCTTGAGGAAGTTGAAGGAGATCAGGTTGAGTGTCAACTCTAGAACTGGCCTTTCTTGAGGTATGATGTCTTAGCTTAAGCTCGGTTAGATAATTTCCCAGGACAGAATTAGCAAATTCATTACCCTCTCCCAACTTAGTGACAGTATGCTTCATGTGAGGTTCCCTCAAAATTTTAATCCGATTAGGGGTACCCTTAAGAGGTAACCATAAATGAGACCAGTTTGAAGCAAAATAACCTTTTAATCTGGCAGACCAATCTCGGTTCAGAATAAGCCCATACCCATCTGGTATGTCAGCCACCATAATGTCAATAAATTGACATATCTTGTTACTTGCTTAAAAGCGAATGAGAACATTTTTCATTTCTCCCACTACTTTGACACCTGTGCTATCTAATTGCACTACTTCCTAGGCTGTGGACTTTGTCTGTCCATTAATTTTTTTGCAAACCTCAAGTGGCATAAGATTCACCATTGATCCAGAATCTACCAAGCAATTATGCACATTATGATTCAGCATTTCTAGGGTCAAAAGAAAAGGCGGGGTGTCAGCTTTTTCTTCCCAACCTGGTTCTATGTCTTCTTCTCCCGGGGTATATCCTTTTTAAGCTCTTCAATTTATTCAGTGTTTCCCTCATTAACACCTCCTACAGGTTTGATAGGCTCATTGATTGGCTCTGCCTCTTGGTTGAGAGTAGTGACTTTAGGTGTTTTGTCTTCAACATTCACATCTACCTGTCTCTTGACATTCTCCTGCAATTTTTTAATCTTCGAAATTATTGCATTCTCTTTAATTGTCAGGTCCGTATCTTTTGTTGTTGTTAGTGTGTATTCAGGTTTGAGAGTGTTCTCTTCTGTGTTGAACAGCGAGACCCCATCCCATAAGAACATGGTATCATTATCTTGTTTCTCTATGGTCTGTTTTTTCTCTTCTTCTTTACCGATGTCTTTAGTCAATTTAGAGTCCAACAGCTTATTCATCACCAATGTCATCGAATTTAACCATTGAGGACACTTCTTTTCAGAATGAGGTTGTTGGTGAAAAGTGCATAAATTATCCCCCCCCTGCACCTCTATTATGCTCATTGATGCTGAATTTGGTGGAGGGATTTTCCATTGGTTGCTATCCTCCCTTTTTTGGTAGTGGGGTCTATAATTTTTCTGAACTTCCCTTTCTTTCTCCAGATCTATTATTTGGTTAGATAGTTTCTGAATCATTTTCAGCATTCCCTAAAATTCATGGGATTTTTCCTCTTTCGGTTTAGATAGCAGTAAGGTTCTTCTTTCGGTGGTTCTTTCCTCAAGTTGCTTGGGATAATCTTCTATACTTTTCCTTTCAGATTCTACCCTTTCTGCTTCTCCATAAGTCTCTACCAAAGTAGGTCTGGATTTTATTTTGGCAAACATGGCTAGCTCAGGGCCTAGGGCTGAGGTATAATATTCAATTAAGACTTTGTCTGAGGGTCTGTCAATTTCAGAGAAGTTCTTGAGGGATGTTGAAAACCTTTGAGTAAAATGATGTACCTTTTCATCTTTCTCTTTTCTTAAAAGACCAAGACCTTTCATTAGTGAGGCATGTGTCCTTTGGGATGCATACTTACTTCTGAAAATCCTTTCGAAGGTGTCCCAATCAGGAATAGATTTTGCAGGCAAACCGAAATACCAGGATGTTGCTGCTCCTTTCAGGGTATGTGGGAACAATCTACAAACCACATCTTCATACTCTCCAGCCCTCAACTCCTCTATTGCTAAATAGAAACTTTGCTAATGGTCATCTACAACAATCTTCTCGTCGGGATCAAACTTAGGAAGTAGTTTTTCAAAAGCTTGAGATAGGTTATGCATTGGAGGTGTGAGGTTTAAAGGTGATCTAGCTCTCCAAGCCGGCAGTGGGTTGGGCTGATTCACATTTATACCTGCCATGAGCAAAGGTAAAATAATAGGAATCTGAGCAAAGAGCAATGTAAGGTGAAACCAGGATGACTCGCTTCAAAAGTAGAACCAAAACCTGTAAGTACTTTGGTCAAGTTGAAAACTTCCAAATATCTGCTGGTGGGGTTATCTTGGGAAAATAGATTTCCACAGCCAGCCATGCATTGGCGGCCCTCCTTCTAGCGCCAGAAGCTGTTGAGGCCTGGAAATTCGCAGGCAATAATAGCAAGGAATTTTCCCCAGTCAATGTTCCCAACTAGCCCATGACTGTTTGGAATAGGGAATCCATCCGGTTTGCAGTCCGGCTACCGTAGGTCAAGTAACAAAAACAAAGGTTTTACCAGTTGCGGCCCGGTCCACCGTGTATATTTTTGTATTTTTGACTTAAGTATGAGATGCAAGTGCCTAATTAACCATACAGGGTGATAAAAGGATGCAAGGAGCATTCACAACATGATGCACAGGTTCTTACCTCTCATCTTAGAACTCACAAGCATCTAAATCACATATGCAGAAATAAAGTAAAACTAACTATCTATCTATCTATCCTCGGGGAGCCAAATTGTAACTTATTTATGAGTAATGTATATTGTGCATGCATGATAAAGAGAAATTATGGATGTCTGATATTCCTTTCTACAACACATGAATGATTAACGATATTTAGACAATTAGATAGCCAATTGTTTATGAACATCATACATTAGTCATGGTGGTAATTCCACAGAATAAACCAAAAATCATTCAAACAAGAACATAGGCTCTAAGAGTTAGAACGATCTCACAGTTAATGGACACAAAGCTGGAAAAAAAAATAGTTCATCTTTCCGCAATCCACAGCATAACATTTGAAAGTCCCACCAATCTTTCTCCAACAGGCAAACAATAATTCTTTATTGCAAGAAAAATTAGTTCTTCTTACAATATAGCTTTACATGTCTCACTGGGAAAAAAGCCCCTTTTTCCTCTAAGTCTTCTATATTTATACAAAAGGATGAGACTGTTGGGCTTCCCACAAATGAATTTTGGGCTTCCCAACTCTTCGCCTCCTAAAAATTCACTCCCTTAAGTGTTTACAAAATCGTTACATATTACAAAAGTGAATGATTATTCATGAGGAGGGCCCGGCTTGAGTATTTAGGAATTTCTTCCACACCAAAGCCTCTGATGCGATGCCTTCAAATGCACAGGGTTCCAAAAATTGGATGTTTATCTCAAACTTTGCAGCTTGGTTCTTGATGGCCTCAATTTTGGCCGCACTTAAACGAAGTTGATCCTCCAATAGCTGCACACTGATGGCGGAATGATCTACTTCATTCCTCAAAATCTGCTCATCAAGGACTTTGATGTGCTGCACTTTTGCCTCTTCCTCTCGATATCTCTTCTGCAAAATTTCCACAAATGAATTGTGGTCTGGAAAAACATCTAGCCTCTACTCAGCTTCGACCTGGCACCAGTTGTATGTAATTAGGAGCCTCCTGAAAAATTCTGTGCATGCTCCTTTTTGTCTTCCTAACAACCTTTTTGAAATCTTCTGCTGTGTTTATGGAAAATTCTAATATATCATAATCCTGCTTCAGGGCTGGTCGATCTTTTGAAGGAATCTCTGCAAGAGTTTCTTCATTATTTTCCAGCCTTTCCATTCTTACTGTCAGGACTTCTAATATGTCCTGGGACCTATCAACAAAATAAGAGGAAGTCTCCAAAATTTCCTCTAATCGACTGTCTATTTGCAAAACTTTCCATCTCTCTTCTTCCATGGAAGTTTGCAGCTGTAGCATCTTGGCCTTTTGGGCCAGCACATGCTTCTTGAAGGGTTGCAGATTAACTTGTTGTTCTTTTGCTTCCTCTAAAGCGGTTGTTAGAGAAGAGATCTGCTCTTGAAGTTTCCTCTCTTGTTCTTGAGCTTGCTACTCGTTTGCCTCCTAGGTGGTTTTTTGCAGCTCTAAGCCTTCTATCCTTACCAGTAGTTATTCCTTCTCCACCCTGAGCTCTTGATACTCTTGCTGCACTCTCTCCAGACACTCCTGTGTATTTTCCCTAACTTGTCTCTCCTCTTGGAGGAGCCACAGTTCATCCTTTGATGACCTTATCTCTTTTTTCATGTCCTCATATTTCCTATTCAGCTTATTGCTTTCCTCTCTCGCCTTTCTCAATGTGTCTTTCAATTGAGCAGAGGACTTCTTGGATTGCTCCAAGTATGTCATAATCTTGTCCACATTATCTTTCGAAGCGTGAATCAGTGCAACTCTGGCTCTAATGGTGAATCTTGGATCTCGGTCTGTTCCAAATACAACGAGTGTATCCATTATCATTTTCCCGGATAGACCTCCTGTTTCAACTTTCCTTTCCGTTCTCTTCACTATCCTCTTTGTCTCCTTATCATAGAAAAAAGTGTTAAAATCAGGTATTTCTTCACCCACCTTTTGTACAAAAGGGAACAGCTTAAGCGTGGGGCCACATATTTTCCAGGTGTGCTGGTAGCAAGTACGTCTGGGTCCTGTACTTCGGGGTTTTCAATGTCCTGGGTCTGACCACCAGCTGTGTCAGAGGCTAACTATTTTGTCTCTGTCTGCTTCAACTTTAGCCTCTTTGCTTCTTGCTTCTGTAGCTCCTCATCAAGCTTCCTTTTCTTTTCTTCTTCTTCATTCCTTGCATCTTCCTCCGCTTTTCTAGCTGCCTCTTGCACAGCTTTTATTTTCTCTTCTTCTTCTCCCTGCAGCCACCCTACAGCTTCTTGTGCCAACCTTTGGGCTTCCTCATTTCTTCTCTTGGCTTCTTCCTCAGCTTTTGCTTGTTCATATCCCTTCCCACCTTTGGTGACTATCTTCTTCTTGAACCTTCTCCTCAAGGCTGTCATATTCAATGCACTTCGGAACACAGATTCTTCTCTATCCCAATGGCGGGTGTATTCAAAATGTACGTTGTTTTCTTTGCAATGTTCAGCTACTTTACTGCAGGAGTCATTTCTATAAAAGGGCATCCCACCAAAATGAAACCTTTCCAACTCTTCTACAAACTCATCTGCTTTCTTCACCCTGGTGAACTTGTAATTTCCTAACTTGAAGGGCAAAGGAGGATAGGCAGCCTTCTTATGCTCAAACAGAAAGCTCCTTATGCCATCCAGGAAGACTTCCCTAACTGCCTCCTTATGAATGATGTAGTCGGTGGCATATTTGGGCAGCAGGGAGGGTGCTCTTGAGCCTCCAAACATTTTGAAGCAAAGGCCATCCTCAGTCAGATAGTAGTCTACATATTATTCAATTACTTGCAGTGCCTCCTCTAACATGCAATCACACTCCTTCAGGAAAATGACTGTATACAATGGCATGATGAACTGTTCGCAGACCTCTTGGTAATGGTTGTGATACTTGTGTTCCCATAGTGGTTTGTATGCATAATAGACAGGCATTCTTTCCCTGTCCCAGATGCACCTGAGGCCGGGAAAAGGTTGATTGCACAATATACAATCGACAAGTATGGAAATCATATATAATTCATACCTCTTTTGGGACACTCCTCCCAAAGCCGAGGCCATGCAGGCTGAAAGACTGTTTGATACTATGTTGGCCCAGTTGAAAATGGTTCCCTGGGTTGCAACATAAAAAATGATTGGCATCCATTCCAATTTGAATCTCTTTCCATGAGCTCTTCCAAAAATCCTGTTCAACATTAAGGCGATAAACCTATATGGGGCCCTTAAGCTTGTTGTGTCATACTCTCCTATAGGTCTGGTTCTGAAATGCTTTCCAGGCAACAACATTCTTTTGAGGGTCTCAACAAGGTCCATTCTAATGTTGTTCAGCCAGTCATTAGACAAAAATACGTGGGCTTCTGGTAGGTGGTAGGCCAAGGCTACATATCCAGGGCTATAGGAAGCATAGCCCTATTTTTTAACATTCTCAAGGATCATTGTGGTTATATCCACCTGGGGCAGAATCCAACCAATCACTTCAGAGCATGGGAAAAGATCTGGTCTGGTGGCAATATTCATTAGTGAAGATCTATCTATGTTGACATATATACCTTCCTCCTCCAAGCCCATATCAGGCACCTCTCGGTGCGTGATCATCCTGTATA
This sequence comes from Pseudotsuga menziesii, assembly GCA_001517045.1. NCBI lineage: Eukaryota > Viridiplantae > Streptophyta > Pinopsida > Pinales > Pinaceae > Pseudotsuga > Pseudotsuga menziesii. The sequence continues at coordinate 99,856 of LPNX011219346.1, forward strand.
TCTCTCCCCACTAGTACTTGGGTTCTACACCGGATATACACTTGGTGTCTTCATAAATGTATTCAATTTTGGTAACAATTTCCACTTCGGGATCCTCCTCGACCACATGGGCCTTCTTCTTTTGTCGCTTCGACATTTGGAATTCAGAATCTTCTTGTTATACATGCAATTACAACTATTAAGACATTTCCGACTACGTTGAAAGCATGTGCAGTGTTTCAATTCATCTATGTTTACCATGACAACAATTAGTTAAATGAAGCAAAAATGTGCAAAACAGTTCTATCAACAAATTTGAGTGGGAAGCAAATCTACATAAGAATGAAGAAAACTTGAGCTATCAGTGGGCGCCATGATCATCTCGCTGTGGGGAATGACAGGGGGATTCATGCAAATTTCAACGGTGCGCTTTTAGGAAACGAACTACTGTCTGTGCAAAACTGTGGTCAATAATACGCTGTGGTGCTATATAACCCCCACCGGGCTCGAGATCGAAACCGGCCGTGCTCAAATGAAATTGCTTGAAACGGCGCGGCTTTGATGGATACGGGCAATGTGAGAGGGGAAACTAGTCCCAGCACCATAGGGCGGGGTCAAAAAACCTTCCTCTGTTAATACATCATCATACCAGGTAGATTTGGTGCAGACAACGTAACGACCGTCTGTACGAAATCCCCCCACTCAATAAGCGCAAGGTTGCACAACAAAAGTTGCGGGGAAAACTACCCTGTGGGTCAAAATGCCCCCTCCCACTGGCAATTATGCTACAACATCCTCAACTATATACATGTAATTATGGGGTGAAGAAAAATGGTCGCAACAAAAGACCTAACTGTGGGAAAAAAACACCAAACGCTCAAACAGAACGGGATAATGCAATAGAAGCCTACCTGGAAATGCTGCGTGAACGGCAGGAAGAAAGCAGTCAAGCTTCCACGGTTGAGCCACCTGGACGCGGGTACCAACAATGGGGTCCTTGCAAGCTCGAGAGAACGACAACAACGAGAGCGATAGTCGGGAATAACAATATAATAGTAAAACAAATCCCCATATATATAATCAACCATAACGGTGGGTGAAAAATAAAATCGGATGGCGAAAGCCAAACAGATTGGATGTCATAAGGATAGGTCTTTCCACAACGTCGGGTGGCCAAACCATCAGGCTATCCATGAAGACATCCACAACGGAACTTCGCAAGACTAATCGTCGGAACATCGAAGCGATAGCGGGAAAGGGAGCCGCAACGACAGAGATATAAATGATATTACAGTCCGCGATGGGAAAATATTGATCGGAGGAAAATCGAATAGACGACTGGAATGGTAGTGCTTTTGGCAGCCGCAACTGTGGGCACACAAAGGACATCATGCCCCACCATGCAAGTTGGAAGAGGAGACAACTAGAATAGCGGGAGGTTAGCGCTTTTGGAAGCCGCAACGGCAGAAACCCAAACCTGAAGGAGCAGCGAAACAACCACGCGAGGTTTGAAAAGTCAAAGAAAAAATCGGTAGACTTTGCGATTTGTCATCCGCAACTGCAGAGACCAAAGTAACAAAATGCTCCGATTCAAAACCAACAACTGGCCGATTGAGCCAAATACATCGGAGAAGAAAAACAAAGCCCCAACTAATTATTTCTCCGCAATGGCGGGGTTTGCAAGCAAATACTCTTCCGACTCACAAACTTAGCAACGTTTTCGAAGGTAATGATCAATCAAAACAAGCAGCGGATCATTTCAAGCATCATAAAAAAAACCTTTGTGAACAATCATTAAGACCAAATCAAAGAAGCAAATCAAACTAATATAAGCAAAAGGACGGTCCCAAAATTTTTTGAATTTTGGGAAAATGTTGCAGCTGCAACAGGAAGTTAATTTATAATCCAATGAGTGAGAACATGGATCCGTTCAAGGTTGAATTGTGGGAATTCAGTAGATAAAATTTATATAAATCCTTGCTTAAAACAATGTACATCGTAAGTTAGAAGCGATGAGAAAGCCATAGATGGGATAGTAAAATTGTCAGAACTTGTAGATCCAATCAACATTTCTATGTATTGAACTTCATTGCTGATTAATACAAATGATCATGTACTGAGTTATCTCGTGGTTTAAATTCTCCTTCATACTGTATATTCGTAGTGTAACAATCCTCCAATTGGGAAGGGCCCACCAATACGGCCATCGCTTCCCTGTACAATTCATGTAGGATTGTAATCGTGATTTACAAATTTCCTCTGTTTTGTTTAATTTTATTTCCATTGAGTTTATGTAATTAATTTTTTGAATATTTTTCTTTAATATCGTTCAGTGTCTGAATCTTTCTAATATATCTCATTTGAGTTGGGATCAAGCATAACAACACAACCTTGCAACCATTTCAACTTCACGATTTGAATATACTAAAAGTATAGCTCCGCTCTCATATAATCTTGTCTTGTAAATTGTATCTCTGTTTCTTAGTTTCATTGAGTAATGATCCAAACATAAACTGATGAATACATAGCAGATTTGATTTATAATTAGAATTCCTTTTCATTCATGAGTGCAAACAAGATTGCTAACTTCAATGTGCAGGGTTTTGTTGTGTTATTCTAGATTCCAAATTTAATAAAACAATATTTTGAGTTTGCTGATATAATTTTTGTGGTAAATATGTGTGTGAATCAATCCTTATTCTTGCTATTCCTTTTCCATGCACTCTTAGTTTAGTGATTGAATTTCTCTAATCATAGATAGTATAAATATTATTAGAGTTTAAATGATAAAATTGTTGGATTAAGTTCGGTGTAAAATCCATAGCCTAATTTTGTATAAGGAGTCCTTTCTTTGCAATTGTCAATATGTGGGTAGAGTAATTTCCAATTTTTTTTATATGCCCAGTTTGCTTTTGCAATCATGAGAATAGTTTCACTTGAAGGTGGTAACTAGATTTTCCCTTATAATTACTTACATGAGCGCTCAGGACATGCTTGAGTGAAAGATTGTAGAATGTGCCAACACAATGTTTTGCTTCCCAACAAACAAGTTTATTCTTGTGATTTGGTAGAAGTGTAGTTTCATATTTTTTCCATAGATTAGATAGGTTCATGTTCTAATATCTGCACATATAGTGTTGGCACCTTTAATATTATTCCTCGGTTTAATGATTTCATGTTCATTAAGTTAAGTAATTTGTTCGACACTTATATTGGTTGAGCATTAGCAAGTCAATATTAACGATACTAGGAAGTAAATATCTCTCCATTCAAAATGGATTTTTTTTCATATTAGAATTTGAATGCCATTTAGATATTTCAAGAAGATAATTCTAATAATGTTTGCAGTAAATGGAGAATGAAGATACAAACTGAACAAAACAAACCACAAAAGAAACGGATGAGTATTTCTCAGGAATTTACATTATCATTCACAATAATAAAATCTGGTGTTACAATAGTTTATATAGGAAAAGAATTCAAATGAATTAGGTAGAAATTCGAATCTATCCACTGGATATGACTGTATCTAACTGACCATCTAACTCATGGTGTCTCAATCAATATCAGAGTCCAATAGATCAACTCCCATACGTCCAACAGCTTAATCAATCAGTGATAGCTAGTTAACCCAATGCAACTGAGCGTGATAGGTGGGAGAAGGTGCCTAGTCCACATGCATCCATGCACTATCCATGCATAACTAGCGCTAGATAACTGATTGTGAAATAACTGAAAGTATTTGGGGATAACTAAGACTAACTAGTTCGAACTCCAACTAACTGAAGGAGGTTTGTGTTGGGACTCTCAGTGGATCCTAAAATGTAGGGATTGGTCTAGGATGCTCCCAAACTGATGCATGCACATGCAGTAAGTGGCAGTTAACTTGTAGCAGTGTTCCCCACACTCCAGTAACTGGTACAGGTGACCCCATTAGGCCAAGTGGAACCAATGGTACTAGTGGGCCTAATTAATTAATTAAGGTTCCTATGTTACGATAAATAATCTAATAGACATTATGGTCAAGGGAGGATTAATGATCCTAACCCCCCCCCCCCTCCAAATCCTAACTTGGACAACTGTGGGCTCTGGCATAGGTCACCCAAATATAATATAAAAGAGAAAAAAAATGGTTTCTTAATACAACTGAGAAAACAAGGGAAAACCTCATGGGACCCCCCCACCCCCCCCACCCTCAAGATAAGCAGAAATCAGGAAATACAAGTTTAAAAAATTGCAAAATATTTTGCTGCAATTTGCAACACTATGCAACAACAAAGCAGTATTCTGGTTCTTCTATGCAGCAACAGCTTGAATATGTGCATGTGAACCTTTGAATCCAAACAAATTCTTAGGTCTAGAGGAATCTTCCTCTTTGTAAGAGTAATAATGTACTCAACTAAATCATAAATATAAACAACTGCAAGATGAAAACTGGACCCATGTAGAGTAGCTGAAATCAACTGAAGGGAGAGAAAAAGTTCTTGAGAATTCGAACCATGTCAGGAACACCCAAGAATATGATATATGCCAGCCTTGAGCAGAAAACCATGATTGGTAAAATCAGCCCTGGGTTTTAGGAGAAAGTGTCCCGACAGATGCAAAGTGTCTCCAACTTTTCCAGTTCTGTGAGGAGACGAGCATGTGATCAAAAAGGTAGGTAGAGAAGCCCTAGGACTGTGGAGAGTGAACGCTTGAGCTCCATGATATGATATAGCTTCAGAAATAACCAATATTTCACAAAATCTAATATCAACAAACTCATAAGCGAAAACTAACATCGAATCCTCAGCAACAAAATTGAAGGAGACTTGCGATGCTTGATTTGTCACACCAAAATTGATGAAACCTGTTAAAAGAAATACTATAAGCTCTTGAATCTTAAAACCTGAACCAAATATTATCATATCATAAAATAAATAATATCTAAATAGGTTCATATCAGATCCAAAACTTTGAAGTGAAATCAAATCCCCAGCAACAATTTTGAAGGAGACTTGCGTTACTTGATTTGTCACACCAAAATTGATGAAACCAGCTACAAGCAGTACTGAAATCTCATGAACCTGAAATATTGAACCAAGTAATATCATATAATATCCCAATAATCCCATATTATATCCAAAAGTGTGGAATGAAATCAAATCCCCAACAACAATTTTGAAGGAGACTTGTGGTACTTGTTTTTTCACACCAAAATTGATGAGAACAACTACAAGAAGTACTGAAATAGCATGAACCTAAAATATTGAATCAATTAATATTATATCAAATCCAAATAAGATCATATCAGAGCCAATAAATTTCATATCAGATCCAATAGTTTGCTCCACCGAGATGGTAGATGCACAATTTTCTCCTTCTTCAAAATTCTGAATATTGGTGCATGCAATCATGTAGGAATTTGTTGGAAGCTAAAGATCAATGAGAGTGTTTGAAGCACTCCTAAAATCTGAAATTATTTCCAAAATATCCAAATATTTAAAAAATATAATATCAGCAAACTCATGAGAGAAAACTGACATCAAATCCCCACAGAACTTTTGAAAGAGATTTTTGGTACTTGTTTCTTCACACCAAAATTGATGAGAACAGCTACAAGCAGTATTGAAAGCTCTTGAACCCTAGAACTAAGTAATATCAGATTATATACAAATAATATCATATCAGATCCAATAAATTCTATATCAGATCCAAGAGTGTGCTCCACCGAGATGGTAGATACATAGTTTTCTCCTTCTTCAAAACCCTAAGTATCAGTGCATGCAATCATGTAGGAATTTGTTGGAAGCTCTAGATCAATGAGAGTGAATGGATCACTCATACAATCTGATATTATTTCCAAAATATCCAAATAATTACTTATCTGCACACCAACAACATCATTAGATACAGAGAAATCAAATTCCTCTCCCTTTCCTCGAGCAATCACCAATAAACTATGCACAAAATTTATAATAGAAGAATCACTTGAGAATTTTTGCATAGAATGGAAGGAGATATTTTCTTCAATAAAAGAGATTCTAATGTATTCTTCTGGATCGGCCATGTGAGGAGATGAGATATCAGAGATCTCATACACCTCCGGTGCATTAGGAGAAGGTGTCACTCCAAGGAGACTTTCTTCAATTCGAATTGACTGTGAGGAAGATTTTTCTTCTTCTTCATCTTGAAAAACTTCATCAAAGAGAGTAAAGGCTGAGACTTTTGAGTAAAGAAATCTTGTATTTCTGAATGTGCTCTCCAAATTTCTATAAATATCCTCATTGTGCTTCCCAAAGGTTCTATCCAGTTTTGTCCAGATATCTTTTGGGGATTCTACAAAATCATTAAGGTAGCGAAAGATTGGAGAGATCCAAAAATCCTTACATATTGTTCCATAAGCTCTATCATTGTCATTTAGCCAGTAATTATCATATTCATAAGACTCTTTAACAAGTCCCATAGATACCTCATAGAGACCTTGCCTCTTCAGAGATGTAATCATCTTCAAATTCCATTCTGAATATCCTGTGGATGGAGTAAGAGGAACTGATAATATCGAATCCATATGAAGTTGAACCTGTAAAATATCACTGCAAAACTAAAAATATTTGAACAATGTTAGAATCATGATTTTCCTCTTGAGATGAACATATTTTCAAGATCCGTCACGCTGTCTCCACTACTCTAAGTAAATTCAAATATATCAAATCATCATAGGGGACTTTTGTGGAAACCCAACTGCTTTTGATGTTCGATGGGGAGAAACAAGCATGAAACCTGCCTGAGAAGGCTCTGATACCATATTATAATTTGAATTCCATTTATATCTTCAAGTAAATAGTTCTAATGATTTTTGCAGTAAATGGAGAATGAAGATACAAACCGAACAAAACAAACCACACAGGAAACATATGAGTATTGCTCGGGAATTTACAGTATCATTCACAATAATAAAATATGGTGTTACAACAGTTTACATAGGAGACAAATTCGAGTGCATTAGGTAGAAATTTGAATCTATCCATTGGATCTGACTGTATCTAACTGACCATCTAACTCATGGTGTCTCAATAAATATTAGAGTCCAATAGTTCAACTACCAGATGTCCAACAACTCAATCAATTATTGATATCTAGTTAAATCAGTGCAACTGAGTGTGGTAGATGGGAAAAGGTGCCTACTCCACATGCAGCCATGCATAACTAGTGCTAACTAACTTATTGTGAACTAATTGAAAGAAACTAGGGGCTAACTAAGACTAACTAGTTCCAACTCCAACTAACTGAAGGAGGCTAGTGTCGGGACTCCCAGTGGCTCCTAAAATGTAGGGATTGGTCTAGGAGGTGCCCAAATTGATGCATGCACATGCAGTAAGTGGAAGTTAACCTCTAGCAATGTTCCCTGCACTCTAGTAATTGGTACATGTGGCTCCCTTAGGCCAAGTGGACCCAATGGTACTAGTGGACCCAATTAATTAATTAAGGTTCCTAAGTTGGGCTAAATAATCTAATAGACAGTATGGTCAAGGGAGGATTAATAATCCTAACATTTCATTCATTATACTTTCAATTATATCTTGTACAATCATGCAAAGTATGCCAAAGGATTTTTGCAATCAGGTAGCCTAGCCTTCATTAAAATTAATGTATCAGTTTTAATAAATCCAAAGATAATGTCTCCAGCAGTGTTCCCCACACTCTAGTAATTGGTACATGTGGCCCCATTAGGCCAAGTGGACCCAATGGTACTAGTGGACCCAATTAATTAATTAAGTTTCCTAAGTTAGGCTAAATAATATAATAGACAGTATGGTCAATGGAGGATTAATAATCCTAACATTTCATTCATTATACTTCCAATTATATCTTGTACAATCATGCAAAGTATGCAAAGTATGCGAAAGGATTTTTGCAATCAAGTAGCCTAGCATTCAGTAAAAGTAATGTAGTAGTTTTAATAAATCCAAAGCTAAAGTCTCCATTTCCAAAAAAATAAAAATTACAATTAATACCTTGTATCTTACTTCAAATGAAATCCTTATAGGATCCCCCATTTCCTAGAAAGTATAGAGAACTACTACAATAGTAGCTAATAACCTAGCTAGACTCGACTAGACTAAAATCAGAGACCTCATGGAAAACTCTGGCTTGGAATAGTCCATTGGAACCAATTGGCTAACCCACTGATCTTAGTACCTTGCCTTGTCATATTAAACAAACCTTTTCTCATCAACTCAGTGTCTTGTGATCAAATTCCACTTTCAACTTTCTAGGTTCCCCTCAAATATGTACAGTTTTTTGCATTGACAGGCTACACTAAATAAGGGTGTATATTGACGAATCCCCACAGTCACCACCTAGTTGTTTCCTTCTTTCTGTGAAATTTGGCCATAGAAGACAAAGGCAAGACACCATATTTCCATCCATAAGGGGCTTAGATTTCATTAAATGTGAGTTATTTAATTAATGAATGAAATGTTATGATTTCGCTTATGGCTGTCCCAAATCTGAGGAAATTATACGATAGACAAGAGCATATGTCGAAAAGAGATAATTATTCGTTTCAGTTACTTGAAAATCAACATGCAAAAGTAAAAAAAATAATATGCTAATTACTAACTATGAATCTCTTTTTCAAATACTACTTACTCAAGCAATCCATTTAAACCAATGTTGCAAACATTGTCTTATAAATAAATAGGTGTCAAGAAATCACTATTTTTTCTACTCGTTTTTTCTCAAATAATCGCCTAAAAAATCAGGCCAATTTTTTCCTAAGATAGTTGCTGATTTTTTCCCGATTAATCCTGAGATCTTTCCATTTTTTTCTTGATTTTTTCTAAATGTGATTTTAACTTTGTGGAGGGTGGATTCATAGGATCCTATTATGAAATGCTCCCTTACTGAGCATTCTTACAACACTAATTAATTAATTTTAGAGAATTACTACAATGTGCAGGAAAAAATAGTCACCACTTTTTTTTTTCAAAAACAAGAATTGTTGTATGTACAAGCTAATGCCATTTTTTAGCTTTTGGCATGCTCCTTAGCCTTGCTGGAGTCAAAAGAAAAGAACTACCTATTGGAACAATAAATGATTGTTTCCCAAAGGATTCTTTTTATTAGTTCTAGTTTTGGACTTCCACAGAAGCCAAAATCTATCATAAATTTTGTAGATAAGATTAGCTCCACAGAAACCCAAATCTGTAATATATTTTACAAACAATACTGGTTTGCATCTTCCTTTTGAGGATTGTGATGCAAACAACCATAAATTTCGCATAGATCCCAACAAGGGCACAATTCTCCAAGTGATAATGGAGATAAAGCAAGATCCTCATTCTCTACTGCCTTTGGATTGTTATGAACCTGCAAACCATTGATGAAATACAACACAGTTAAAATTAATAGTAAAATTGTGCTTTCTTGTTAACAAAATAGACCAAAATGGTAAATACAGAACCTGAATGATTAATATCAAGCAAAGAAAAATATAAAACCCCAAGGATTAATATGAAAAAAAATTAAACAGATCAAAATATAGACCGAAGTGTGAATCCAAGCAATGCACATTGAGAACACATTTTGTATTATGTTGGAAGCTGGAATTTTTCATCAAGATTGATATTTGAAGCTAGAGTGTTTCAAACTCTACAATACAATTTCCAAATGCACCTCAATATCTATTGAAATTAAAAATCAACCAATGTGAATAATTTATTTCTTGATGAAAATTTGTAGACATGACATGAAATCATGTCAAGATACAAACATACAGAATCATTTTTAATGAATAGCTACAATATCATCTCTACATGGAATGGTGCTCCTTTGCGGTGTCCCATGGTATTGATCATGGTTTTGGCATGAAGTGAATGTTATAAAAGAGTCTATGGAGAGTTGTATAGATACACTATGTCAAGTGTAAGTGATATCTATTATGTGTCAATCAGGAGCCAATCATATCTCTTGAGTGGTCATTGTCAGTGTATGTAACGTCATTGATGGTGAGTGATTAATTATTTATCACATCTGAGAAAAGGAGTGTCTAAGAGGATTTGGAGTGAGGGAGTTACTCAAGTTAGGGTTTGTCTGCATTGCTGAGGGTTTGGGAACATTTAAAGCATGGGTGAGACAAGAGTCTAATCTAGGGTGTGATATCTGAAATCTTGGATTTGTAAAGTGTTGTTTTACAAATCTACAATAGAAGACAAATTGTTTGTTGGTTTTCCCAAGTTGGGGTTTCTAGGGTATTTCTTGTGTTTGGTTTTCTCGGTTATGGTTGATTTTCAATGTGCTATTATTTAATAATTAGCATATTAATAATTAGATATTAGTATCAGATCTAAGATAAGGAGTGTCTAAGAGGATTTGGAGTGAGGGAGTTACTCAGGTTAGGGTTTGTCTGCATTGCTGAGGGTTTGGGCACATTTAAAGCATGGGTGAGAGAAGAGTCTGATCTAGGGTGTGATATCTGAAATCTTGGATTTGTAAAGTGTTGTTTTACGAATCTGCAATAGAAGACAAAGTGTTTGTTGGTTTTCCCAAGTTGGAGTTTCTAGGGTATTTCTTGTGTTTAGTTTTCTCAGTTATGGTTGAGTTTCAATGTGCTATTATTTAATAATTAGCAGATTAATAATTAGATATTAGTAACTAGATACAACTCAGGAGATTTCATAATTTTGGGAAAATCTCAAACCACCATCCCCTTCATTGAATACCCCCTCAACCCCATTATCTTATTTACCCTACCTTACCCAATGCCTATCCCTTTATTACCTTCCCTTGATCTTCCCTACCATATGCTAACCTTTCTTCGTTTATGGTTATATGTCCTACCTTATCTTAGCTTAATAAATCCTTTTACAATGTAGTTTAACCCAGTCTTATCCTAACCTAACCAACTCCAGCCTAAATCGAGCCTTAGCCAAGTCTAACTAAAGACATGCATTATAACAAATGAGACTTAAACCAATACACACATAATAAATATACAAGTGGAATGAAAAATGAAAAGTAACGTAATGTAAAGCACAGACAACATAATATCATTACAAGGTTTTTAAATTTAAATGTAATATTGGTCATTTTGAAATCTTTTGAATTCTATACTTTTAAATAAGATGAATACTATGTCATTCATATCAAAACCAAACCTATATAAAAAAATAATTGGATTTAAAACAACATGCAAAGGTTTTTGGTACTTCCTTAGCTAAGTTCAACTTATTTAACCTACCTTTCCTTATGCATCGTCCTTTCTTATCCTACCCTTTCTTATCTTCCCTTGGCCTCCTATACCTAAGCCTAACCTTGCTAATTTTATGGAAATATAGCCTAGGATAGCTTAACTCACCAAATCTTTCTGCAACCTAGTTTAATCTAGCTTAGCCTAAACCAACCAACCCTAGTGTAAACCAAGACTTAGCCACAATGTTTACCATCCATGGATCATAGGGAAGGAATCAAAATAAAAAATTGGGTTTTTAAATTTAAATGTATTATTGTTTCTTAAACCCTTACAACTCTCATAAATTTCAACCATAAGGGATCCAATTCTTCCTAACCATTCATGAACTTCCCCATCTTCCATCAGTGTTATTTCCTCTTGACTCCATATGCACTGGGAATTGGCATTAGTCTTCAAAATCCTCCATCACCCATTTTAACTATGCTTCAAAGACCTAAAGTTTTTCTAAGTCTAACTCCTTAAATTACCTTCATTCTCTCATTTCCATAGCCTAGAAATCCTATCTTAAGGAAGGCCCCCTCAAGTTGGAGAAGGGTCAATTGGAAGTGCAGAGAGGTGGTTATCGAGGTGACAATGGGTGATACCTCTAGTTTGCACCTAGGCTAGAAATTCCTTGGGGGATTTAATCACACATGTTATTTTGAGTTGTAGCATTTTGACGTTGTTGCCAGGGATAGAGCCCTTTTCTTAGAAATTTGAAGATCATGCTTCTTGACATTTCATGAGAAGTTATTATTGCATATTTCTGTTCTCACGTGGTGACTCCCTGAAGGGATAAAGCCCTTTTCTTTGTAGGTTTTTGAAAAATTGTTGTTTGTAGGGTTAAGAAAGCAACATTGTGAAATGAATCAAAGGTTTCACCTTGGTGACTCCACACATTTAAAAAGGTGAGATTATTTTCATATTTGTCATCCTTTTTGAAGAGGAAAGATGGAATGCCCTTTGCGGTTGGTAGATTATTTCGCTCCTCTTGATTTTTCAAGTATTCCAACATTTACTCATGAGCTATTAGTCATTTTCTACTTACATTATCAAATTTGGTGATCATGGTGATTTACCCACAAGTCATGTCGACTGTGTCATGAAATGGGTTTCAAAGTTTGGTGCTAAACATGAAAATGTTATCATAAGGGATTTTTCACTTTCTTTGGAAGGAAATGCAATGTGCATGTGCTTGGTTTGAGAACTTTGGTAGGGGAAAAGTTTCTTCTCTCATAGGATTTGTAGTGGAATTTAGTAACCATTGACACACTGAAGATCATGAGATTTGGATGTCTTATGCTAAATTCATAAAGGGTATGTTCAAAGAGAAAATTAATGAACAACCCCAATAAATTTTTGAGGAGGTCCACGATAAAGCCAATGAGTAAGTCCTTGAAGGGCATGCCCAAGAATAAATCCTTGAGGGTTTTCATCCATTTGTGGATGTTGGTATTACAGATGTGAAGCAGTATGAAGATATCTTTAGTGCGGAGCTAGAGAAGCCTATTCTACCCTCGCCTAGAAAAGACTTGGGCCACCATATTCAACCACTTATTTCATATTTTGATGCAGATTTGGGACAATAGGAAGCACATTTGGTTGAAGGTCCAAAACAACAGGGTTTTCCATCTGGGTTTTCCATCTTCAAGGATAGTTTGTGAACAGTTTCAAGGTGAAGGTGTATTTTAAACCTTGTCTAAATTTGGATAGAAGGGGCTTGTAAAAGAGACTTCCCTCCTTGGTAAGGTTTTCAGGATCTTTCTCACAATCTCATGCAGTTTTTCAGCCCTCCCTCTATGAAGACGACTGCATATGTTTCTCTCATCATTGACTTCATCTTGTCTTGGGTCATCACCAAAGATGAATGCAGAAGCCTTACATATATTAAATTTTGAGATGGCTTCATTGGTTGTATGATTTCACCTAATGTGTTACTTCTTTCAAGCTTAGAGTAGGAAGGTAGGAGGATCAATAAGCTCTTCAATGAGAATTAAGGTAGCTTGATGTGTTGATGTGGAATAAAAAATGATGTGATGTGGTATTTATTTCTTGCATTTTTAGTCATTGCTAACAAGTACATGCAGAGTATTTTGGGGTTCTCATGTACTCCCAAAAGGAGCACATGTAGTATAGTTGGAGCTGGATGTTGGGTGATTCCATGAAGGTGGGTAACACTTTTTGGCCAAATTTGGCGATGAAAACCTGATTTTTTACTCATGTGCTAGATAGAATCCCTCGAAACACATATATTCCATGTGAATTTTATCTTGCAATAAAAAAGAAATTGTAGAATATTATGTTGGCTTCCCAGTAACCTGTGTCTTTTCAATAGCAAGTTCTGAGCCCAAACAAGGGTAATATGGCCCTAAAAGGTTAAAATTTGAGACATTATGTCTAGCAAATAAGAAATAAGAAGGGCTCCTTTAGTCAATCCCTAAATTTGATGAGTTTGTTTTAAGATTGTAGTTCCCCCCATCCTCTCACAACCAGGATATAAATTGATGTGGGCACTATCTTGGCTTCTCAGAGGTTTGCAGTTATGATCTGTAGTAGCATCATGAGAGACTTGTACCTAGAAGTAGCTTTGGGCTTGATATGGAATGATTTTGGCCAGTGTACCTATTGCATTTGGAGAATTTTCTAGAATTAATGGAATGCAACAGATTGAATTTGATTGATTTCTCTTGATGAACAAAGATTGTTGGGAAAAACCTTCTACCTATTTTGTCATCAGAACAACAAATATCTCAAAGGCGATGTTGAACATACACTTCTGCTGAAATGTTTAGATTACGCATTTGCAACAACATGTGAGGCTTAGATCCAAGTTTGGCCTAATTATAAGCAATTATGGGTGCAAGTGGGACAAATATGGGCTCTTATGAAGTTGTTCCTAAGTAGATATAGCATAAATCCTGGTAACAAGAGGAGCATTCAAAGTTGGGAAAGAAGTTCCAACCAACAATATGTTTTCTCTTACCCGTGTTTGAAGTGAATTAATCATTAACGCTCCAATACGAGAGCGCGGTCTTTCCAGATTATGTAGGGTGGCAGAATATTCATCAAAGAGCAGGGTTACCTTCAAGATTTGAACATATCTAAGTTTGTGACAGAGAATCATTTTGGGTTAGATCATGGAAGTAAAAACATGCATAAAATTAGCACTAAGGAGGTAATTTCCTTGCTTAAAATGTATAAGAAAACACATTGATACTTGTAAACAGAGAACCCTTTTTTTGTATGTCACTCTCAGATCTCAGAAAATGGATAATAGTGGAGGTTATTGCACAACCCATATTTGTAGTGTCTTATGGCACGTATTGACTCCACCAATCATAAGCTCCAAATTGGAATGAAACCGTGTTTGGTTTATTTGGCATAATTATGAGTAGTATGGTCAATAGTGTTTCATCAATCAGCCAGCAAAGTATATAACAAGTATAATTGGACAGTCAATTTTAATAGGGGCCACTTTTCTTTGTTACTCGATGTATTTCCTTGGTAAAGAAGGTTGCCGAAATGGGGGTCGGTCTCTCTCTTGCCGATGGAAGCCATTTTGTTTGGAATCATGGAGTCGTTATAGTTGACAAAGTGGTATTTCTTCAACCATTGGATGGAAAACCCAAATTGAATGTTTTACAAGATTCTTTTAATTTCAAAAGTGATGGATCCATGGCCCCATATTGATGGGCGATCGATTCCTTGTGGAGATGGCTAGCATGGTTATACTATGGTCACGATAGCCCCTGAACTATGCATACCACTTTGTTTATGAAACTGAGACTTATGGTGGCCTTTAGTGGGTGGTTCATTTTTTAAAATAGTGTCAAATGCTTTGAGGATGTATTCATGTGGTGCGGATGTATTCATGTGGTGTACAATGTCTTCACAAGCTCCCAAAATGGTCTTAGTGAGTGGATAATTCCCACAGACTTACTATTAATGTTAATTGGACTGATAAACATGCATGCATGCCTAGTGGAATATGTGCAATATCATTGCTCACTAAAAAAATTATGCAAGTCCTAATATTGATCTTTGTAAATTAGCAGCACATGTTTTGACATATGTCATTCAAGTCAGCCAAAGTGTGTATTCTTAAAGACTGGTATCCAAAATTACTGATTGAGATGCTTAATATACTGCCATTTACAAATTTTTAACCCATAAATAATATCATTGTAATAAACACACTTCCAATAGGACCTAAATACCAACTCTATCTTTTTATTTAAGAAAATTGAGTTTGGATCAAAACAATTGTAAACCAGTGCTTGCAAGTGAAGAGAACAAGTTCAACAATAGATTTGAAATTTGTAACAAGACATGAAAAATCCTTAAGTAAAGTATGACAATAGTATTGAATTGTCAAATTTCGGTAGATCAAATGGTCAAGAGGGGTTTCATTTGCTTGGCGTCCCAAGATCAAAATCTGCTGCTCTCGGGAGGCGACATTTAAATCCAACCATGCTAAGGGTTGGTGTGATCCTTGGTGATTTTGACGGTTTAGATGCCCCTGGCTCGTGGTTTCTCAAACCAAAGGTTTTCCTAACAATTCACAGGGAACTCGAACATACAAAAAAATAGTATTGAATTATTATCTTAGTGTATGGGGATTGTTCCTCTCAAAACACCACTTCCTCAATCCAAATTTATTATACACGACAAGGTAATCATAAGGGTTACTTCAAAGATAACAGATTTCAAGTGCAAGTTTCAAATTGTTGTTTTAGTATTAGACTCATTTACCTTTTTTATCAAGAATTGAGAAATAATTTTGAAGTGTTGGTACCTTAATCAAGATGGAATACAAAATAATAGAACTTTAAATTATACAAACTATATCATGGATCTGCCCCCTTTTAATGGATGCAAAACATAGTGTGGGAAACAAAGGATTGATAGTTGAGCATGGGAAATAGTAAGGAAGGATTTGTACCTAGTATAACAACAGTATGGATTTTAAATGAACTCTTATGACATCTTGTTAAAAGACATGTTTTCATGTATCATTTAAGACTGAAATTATAGGTGATAGGTTGACCTTAGTAATTCAAGATTTAGACCATGCAAAAATACTATTCAAGTAAGGACAAATATGACATTATAATAGGTTCAATTTGATGCTTAATATAATTCCATTTACAAATATTTAACCCATAAGAAATATCACTGTCATAAACACACTACCAAGAGGGTGTAAATACCAACTCTATGTTTTCCTTTAAGAAAATTGAGTTTGGATCAAAATGACTATAAACTAGGTCTTGCAAGTGAAAAAATCATGATTTGAAATTTTTAATAAGACATGAATAATCCTTAAGAAAAGTATGACAGAATTATTAAACTATTAGCTTAGCATATGAGGATTGTTCCTTTCCTAAGATGCAAACAAAGGATAATTTTTCATAATTTAAGATTTTAGTGTATCATTCAGATCACTGTTTCTTGACACCAATATAGAGTCTTTAGGATAAATTAAAGTGTGTATATGAACTATTGAAGAACTCCTATAAGGAGATGGGATACTCAATGGTACAAATCTTTGAGTTAATGTCCTTTTTCAAGTGAGGATTCGCAGAATTTAGTACTATATTGTAATCAACTATGGATAAGGACAATGATAGAATAACGACAAATGCCAATAGGTGGAGTAGCACCAATAAAGACAAACTGTAATAGATGTAAATGGAATTGAAATCTATGAAAGGATGCCGACAATTTTGTTTGATATATTCATGTGATCTTCATATTTTCATCAAAAAACTTGTAAAGGAACTTTTATGAGGCCAAGAAAGGAGGCAAAATGGTCAAGAAATGGTAAAACACTGTGCATAGCAAACAAAAAACTAGATGATATTTTAGAGTTCATCATTTCCATGGACCCAATCTTCTTCTGTTCATGGCTAATTTGGTGGTACACCATTTAAAATGGTAACTTCTATTCTAAAATTGATCATGTAGTAGTACTCTCCTGAAAATTCTTGTAAGCTAGTGATATGTAGTTTGCATCGGTTACCTTTCATGATTTCCAACATGAATTTTTTGGGCCAATTAATGCAACAATGGTTGTTTTCTTGCCTTTTTTGCCAAATATTTTTTACCTACACCATGTTTTAACGTTCTTATTGTATCAATTTCCATCTTTTTAGTAACACTGCTACTATCATACCATGTTTATAACTTATAATTGCCTTTGTTGAGGATAGGGAATAAAAAATATTAAAATTTATTTGGATGTTAATTTTGTATGAAGCTAATGAAGCTTCAAGGGTTCTTAATCTCTCAAGTAGTGAATACTTTAGTGTACCTTTTGTTAGGTTCTCTCATATGTCGTCTATGAAAAGAAATTTATCTTCTTATTAGGTAATTCCTTGGATATTTTATGTACAAAAGTTTCATGATTCTATCAAAAATTTTATAATTGTACAGGGGAGGATGTTCTCTTGATGGGAAATGATTAGAATACAACTCATCTTCCTTTTTACTTGAAGACTATCTACAAGCATGTAGGTTCTTTCACAAATTCCAAGGTATGTATTTTACAATTCATTTATGTTGCAATCTGTTATCAACCAAAATGGCACTTCTCCGTCCGAGTGTCGACATTTCCTATGTTGGCGCACAAAATGACATTTATGGATTGGAGGTTTCCTAAAACACTATAGATGGGCATGTTATGAAATACATTCATTATCCATCCAACTTGCCATTTTTACCTTTTAATATGTCAATTGATGTACGTGCCTTTGCCTATATGCAACCCGCGTACATACGCTACTTTTCCTACAGCAAGTCATGTACTGTACGCGAGTATTTATCATTGCAACCCATGTACAAATCTGTATGCAGTTTTCCCTTAGAGAAAATCACGTGTCATACGCGGGTTGCCAGTATCAATACTCACTTACGCTTTCCTTTGACATTAAAAATAATAAATAGCGATTATTTGAGATTTGTTAAGCCCTTAACTATAACCATCTTAACTGTCTCAACCTCCTCAACCCTCAAAACTGCCTTATTTCACTAAGTATAAATAAAGGCCTTGGGGAGGGTATTAATCAATCATACTTGGAGAGCAAAGTTATGCTAGTGGTATCTATTCAGAAGTCTTTGGAGCAGTAGAAATCAGAATCCTTTGGCTGCAGAGGAGTCCTTGTTTCAGGCGTTGCGTTGTAACCTTAACTCATTCACTATTGTTAATAAGGAGGATCCTTATTCCAAATGTGTGTTGAATGTCTTTCATGTATCATGGTTTGATGAATATTTATGATTAAGCACTCTATATACTGTTTATATAACTTGTCCTATATACATGTATAAGCTTGCACTTGGAGGATTTGCTCTTTACAGGTGAAGGAGAAACATCCCTGAAAGCTTTGGAGGAGAAACAGAGCGGAAGAAGACAAAGCTAGGATCAACCGTCGTGAATCGGGTGAGTCTATCCTATCTTCTTGTTTCCTTTTTGTACTTTAAAGTTGATTGCCTACAAGTTTTAAAAGTATGTTGGTAACCCCAGACCTTCGGTTATAAGGTGTTTATTCCTGTACAATAGAACTGGTGACTCCGCTGGGGACCCCAGACTACTGTAGGTTATTTCTGTTACCCTTGACTAGTCTTTGCCTTGAGTTTGTGTGTGGTATTTTTATCTTGGTTCATGCTTACCATAGTGTTTGAAGGCCTTGTGGATTTTCCTTCTTTTTGAGAAAATTTTGTACCTGTACATGGGTTTCTCTCATACGTAGTCACATACAGAGGCCTGCACACACGGGTTGCTCTCTAGGACAGCCGCGTATAGTACACTAGTTGTCCTTATACACAGTCGCGTACAAGCCTTGAAATAGGGATTTTTGGGCTATGGTTTGCTTGTCCCTGTTCTTTTGTGATTCCTGTTTGTTAGTTGGCCCTCCTTATAAACACTGTGATGTTAGTCTGATGACCTTGGTGGCCACACCTTGTGCTTTCTTGTAAATCCCTTGGGTTTCTTTTGTTTGGATTGTCTTCTGTTTGCATTTTGAAGTAGGTTTGCCTGTTTGGGTTATAGGTTGAAGTGTTTTTGTCCGAATCAGTGATCAGGGTTTTGGGCAATGTATTTTCTAGTCTATATTTAGATAGTGATTGGTTTGTAACTTACCTTCATAAGTTTTCAGTGATTTCTTCTCATTGTACCCGCCCAAGCTAGGGTTCCCAATCTTCCCTTGTGGGTTGATTCTTGGTTTAATTAAACTATTTAATTCAACTTGCTTGTTTTATACAATTGATTTGATCCAAATATACTCAAGTTTAGTGCATTTTAGGTGCATGGTAGTGTTTGAGCATTTTAAAAAGTGAAAAGAAAAAAAAATTCAAGCTTTTGCATTTGTTTTTGCATAAGTAGTTTTCATTTCAGTTTTAAAATATAATCTCAAAACTACAAAAATATAGTCTTAGTTTCTCTTTATTGTTGCATTTGTTCATTGATTTATATTTACAAAAAGAAAAAGAAGTTTGCTTTAGTAGTAGTAATTTGCTTTGAAAAAAAAATACACCTTTGCTTTTTTATTTTCTATCGAGTCAAAAACACCATAGTTCATCACTCCATTTCCTTTTGAGTAAGAAATAGCCCTTTAAACTAAACGCAATAATTAAAATTTATTAGTAATTTTTACTTTTTATGGGCCATTCACCTACTAGCTTAGGCTAGACTTGTGGGATATGAAGTGTAAACTTCCCATAAGTTTTAAAAATTCAAACATAGTGGACCATTCGATAGGAAAATCCTTGTCTTTATCAATTGTATCTGGGAAGCTCCTCTCAAAACGGAGTCAAGCATGAGGCTGCGTGGAGGCATTGGAATGAGGAGATAACCCTCTGATTCCTTGTCAAAATGTAAATCAAGACTTTTATGCATCTGGGGATTCTTTCCTAGACAGAGTTTCGGGCTTAGCTACCCTGCCCATGCATACGAGTCAGTCTTGAAACTGTCCCCCTAGACTGTTGGTATAGCTAAGGTAGCCTTTAGTCTCTTGACATTTAGGGTTCATACCTAGGTAAACCAGAATGCTATTTCTGGTTCACCTTGGATGGGCTTGGAAGGTAACCCTTGTTGTAAGTGTAGGAGGGCGGTGGGTGATTCCTCTGCCTATGCCTAAGAACCACTTCAAGGACGCCAAGTAATTGTTCCTCAGCTTTCTTTGGGAAAGCATATCTTTCACCCTTGTTGACTATTTGAGGCTTTAGGAAATTTCGTAGTGTTTGCTCTGTGGTTTTGTCTGTGTTTAGTTGGCTATAGGGTTTGATTTGTTAAGTTTTCAATCATGGAGGACCAACCTATAAGAAGGTCAAGAAGGTTGAAAAACCTTCCTCCTCTCATCACATTGGAACCTCCACCTCCACCCCAAAGGAGGATATTGGACACGGATGGTTCATTTGAACCGGTAGGAGTAAGTGAAGTTCTAGGTGAACCATCACTTATAGCTAACCATCTTGATTTTGATACAATTGAGATAGAATACTTGTAGACTAACAAGTTTACAAGGAATTTTAACACACCCTTGACTGATTTAAACGATCTCGTGGTCGTCCAGGTTAGACCTTTTGATTCACCTGTTTTAGGTGTCCCTATGGGTAGGATTATGTTTACTACGAGAGAAAGTTCTTTTGTTTTCACCTCAACCATTCCAGCTAAAGGGGTAATACCTCCCTTGGTAAGTGCCCCTAAATCTAGCATACCTTCTACGCCTTTGACTCCAGCGAGCCGGGTGATCCAACCGTCGGTTCACTCAAACCTAGCAGGTGATTCTGGTGACATGGTTACTAGGATTCCTAGTATACCTACTATTCCTTCCTCCTTCACATACACTATCCAGAGTGGTTTGGTAGGATCCTCGGCTTCCGTCCAAGGATTTCCTTGGAATGGGGGCCATATTCCCCCATCCACTTCGTACGTAGTCCCATCACCTTCTTATGTAGGAGTACAGTTTGGAAACAATACCTCCTATGGGAAAAGTTTTCAAACTCCGGTCTCGACCCTATTTATGAGCTCTCCCTTTTCGTTGTTTAGCGGAGGGATACTTGCTCCTATTTTTTAGACCCCAGTTTCGATTGGGACAGCCTAAACTTCTTATACTACACCTCCCACTCACAACCCTATGGCTTATGGATGGAATCCATTTCAAAGTAATCCATCCACTTCGCAATCGGTGGCAAGGGGCAACCACACCTTTACTTATGGTAATTCGAGGGCAGGTCCCTCTAATCCCTAGATTGGCACTTTTAGTGCCCCAGTTCGACCCAAGATTCTGTTCCTAGCAACGTTAAACTTGCCAGATTTTTCTAAGTTGATAAATGAACCGGTGAGGCATGACCCCTCATGGCCACCTGTTCCCACCAAATTTCCATTGGACATCCCTAAATTCGAGGGAAAAGTTGGTGAAGATCCTAGGGCTCATGCCACCACATTTCATTTATGGTGTTATTCGAATTCACTAAATGAAGATTCAGTTAGGTTGAGGCTGTTCCAGAGAACCTTAACAAGTACCACAGCAAAATGGTACATTGAGTTACCTTCTGCTGCTTTCAATAGTTTCTGGGACTTGGCTAGTGCATTCCTTAGCCACTTTCAACTTTCTGTCAGATATGACTTTAGAACGGACTTGTTATCTACCTTTAGGCAGAAAAAGGATACCCACATCTTGGATCATATCCAAGAGTGGACGAGGTGAAAGAGCCTTATAAAAGCCACCATCCCTCCTGAGTTCTTACTAGAGTGGTTCCTTAAATCCCAGTTGCCCTACATATCTAAGGACGTTTCCACCTCAGAAGTGATGAATGAATAAGAAGCCATTCTCAGGGCCCAGCAATTGGATTTGATTTATTCACAATCTGGGATCTTGTATGAGATTATCCCTGAGGCACCGAGGCCTACCCACGATGCGGAGAAGCCTAAGCCTGGACCCCGTGCTGATGGTGTGGTTGGGTTCGTAAACTCTCCCATCATAGAGTCTTTGGCTAAACAACTTCATCAGCTGTCCATCAAGCAATCTATGGTGGAGGAAGAAAAGGATTCCCCCTCCTTTGAGAGTGCAAATGTTTTTGTACAGACCTCTCACAAGGGTAATCAGCAGCCCGGTGGGAAGAAAAAGAAAGGAAAGAAAGGAGAGGGAAACCAAAACAAGAAGAAACCTACGAATAGTGCTGATGGGGGAAAGAAAGAAAAGAAGAAGGTTAAACTCCCATGTAAGTTTTTCCACGAGGATCACCTTACTCACCTTTGTCCCCCTATGGAACAAGCCCATAAGCTGCTTAAAGCTCAACAACCGATTGTCCTGAAGGATCCTTTTCCCCAAGGGAAAAACTCTGCTTCAACTTCTAATGTAGCAGGGGGCACTCAAAATACCCCTGACCCAAACTATATCAACATGGTTCGATCTTCGACTTTGTTACAGGCTAGGAATAAAAATTATGAGAAAGATACTTCTGAGAAGGGTAAGGCTATAGGTGAAACTTATAACCCTCTCATGATCGAGAAGCCTGCTGAAACTATGCCGAAGATACCGAAAGGTGTCTTCAAGAAGACCTTGCATAACCCTAATGCTAGGGCTGCTTCAAACTACTTCATGGTTGAAAATCTAGCCCAAACCCCGTGCGTAATGTCAGCTTTAGAGGTGTTATAGAGCTGTTCCACCTAGTAGGATTCCCTCTTAGCAGCTTTAGGTAGCATGGACTCATCGAGTCTCATGGCAAAATTTCATTTGTCTGATGTTAAAATTCGCCTACCTTACCATGTAGCCTTATCAGTAGATGTCATCCATTGTGGAAAGACCATTGGAAGGGAAATTGTTGATGAGGGTGCTTCTACATGCGTTGTGTCCTTGTCCTGTTGGAAAGCTCTCGGATCCCCAGAGTTGGTCCCGTCAAACACTCTACTTACTACTTTCGATGGAAGGTCATTCTGTCCGCATGGTATCCTACCGGATTTTGAAATTAAGCTGGTGGGGGAAAGCAGTGTCTATTGAGGTGGAAGTGATTGATGCACCTTTGGACTATAATTTGCTCCTGGGAATAAACTGGACTTATGCCATGTCCGCTATTGCATCGACCATCTTTCATGTAGTGGTTTTTCCACATGAAGGTAAGTTGGTTACTGTTGACCAACTTGATTTTACTCGAAAAGGCCATTTAGAGTGTAATGAGTCTGCTGTGCCATTGGTTGATCAGGTCAAACTTGCTGCACAGAGCTTGGGGGTTGGAAAGTACACATCACTGATGGGCACATTTGATCTTCCAGCCCCGATTAATTATATTGGTTCTACTAGTGTGGGGAATTCCATAGCCACAGTTGTTGATAGGACTGATCCTTGGGTTCTCCCTTCCCCCCGTGAATCGGAAGTGCCCTTATCAGCAGTGAAGTAGCTTACCAAGCAATCACTCAAACCACTGTTGACCCCATTCCAGATCCTCTCATAGTCTCGGAGAACCTGGAAGAAGTCTATTTGCCTGCATGGGAGAAAAACTCTTCACACTCTATGGACTGTTTAGATATGGTTTTACCTTCTGATGAAGCCATTTTGGAAGCCATGAGTGGACATGGTAAGATATGTGAGGATATTCACCATCGATCCTATTTTCTTCTAGAACTAAGAAAAATAGAAAATCAAGAGTTTCGTATGAGACTATCAGAAGGTGTTGATACACCCATCAATCCCTTACCCATGGAAGGAATGTTTGTCGAGGGGAATATGACAAATATTTCTGCTACTATACCTATAAACATCTCTGTAAATCCTGATGTTGGGAAAACATATATATAGGTGCAAACTGCTCTCCTGAAGAGATTACTATCTATACTGCCTTGTTTAAGGAATTTCGTGATGTCTTTGCCTAGTCATATGAGGAGATTCCAGGAATTGATCCATTGATTGTTGAACACGAAATTCGAACATACCCTAATGCCAAACCTATTCAACAAAATTTAAGACCTGTTAAACCGTGCAAAGTAGCAGCTATGAAGGCCGAAGTTGAAAAAATGTTGAAGGCGGGTTTTATTTATCCCATAGCTTTGACAGAATGGGTATCCAATCCTGTTCCGATAGATAAGAAGCAAGGGACCATACACGTCTATAGTGAATTCAGAGATTTGAATAAACACTGTCCTAAGGACAACTATCCCATGCCATTTATAGACCAGATTATAGATGCTTATGCAGGAAGTGAAGTGTTCTCGTTTATGGATGGTTTCTCCGGATACAATCAAATTCAAATAAAACCGGAAGACCAACATAAAACTGCTTTCATTTGTCCTTGGGGTACCTTCATGTACAGAAAAATTCCCTTTGGATTGAAAAATGCTGGGACAACCTTTCAATGGGCTATGAACTTTTCCTTCCATGATATCAAAGCCATTGTCGAACCTTAACTTGATGATATGCCTGCACAATCTCGTAAGAGGATTCAACATCCATAACATTTATGGTTGATATTTGAGAGATGTAGATACTATAAGATCCACTTGAATCCCCACAAGTGCATATTCTGTGTTGATTTAGGAAGATTTCTCAAGTTCATTGTCTCTAATAGAGGCATCCAGGTGGATCCATTAAAAGTAGAGGCCATTGTAAATCTGCCTCCTCCTCGTTCTATCAGGCAACTTCAAAGCCTGCAAGGGAAGTCTAATTTTCTTCGATGCTTTATTGTTAACTATGCCAAGATTACAAAGGGTTTCATGCACCTACTTAAATAGGACACCCCATTTGTATGGGATGAAACTGCACAACTTGCTTTCGAGGCATTGAAAAAAGCTTTGTTGTCAGCACCCTTACTGCATCTGCCAGATTATTCTAGGGATTTTATATTGTATCTGGCCGCGTCCGAGTTGGCCATTGGGGTAGTACTGGTCCAGGAGGATGATAAGCTCATAGAGCATGTCGTTTACTATCTTAGTCATGCTTTGGATGGACCTGAACTCGGGTACTCCCACGTTGAGAAATTAGCCGTAGCAGTTGTCTATGCTGTTCAGAGGTTACGCCACTACATTTTATTGAGGACCACAATAGTAGTGGAAGATGTGAATCCTTTCCACTATGTTTTGTCTCAACGGATTTTTGGGGGAAAATTCAACAAATGGATAGTCATTCTCCAAGAGTTTGACTTGGATTTTTAGTCCACCAAGTCTAAAAAGTCCTTAGTTTTGCTAAGCTTATAGCATAATTTCCTACTGAAGAAGATGTAGCCATTGAAGATGACTCATTCCCATATGAGCATATCTTCTTGATATCCACCTCTGATCCTTGGTACTAGGATATTCTTATATATCTCTAGACTTTGAAGTATCCTGCAGCTTCCCCATGGGAGGAGCGACGTAAATTACGCCTTCATGCTAAGAAAAACCTCATCATAGGAGATACATTATATCGAAGAGGGGTAGATTCCATTTTACGTCGATGTATTACCCATGAGGAAGAGAAGATTATCCTGAATGATTCCCATAGTGGAGCATGTGGGGGTCATTTATCTGGGTTAGCAACGGCCCAGAAGATACTATGTGCGAGTTATTTATGTCCCACGATCTTCAAAGATTCTGTGGAAGCGGTGAAGCACTGTCATCCTTGTCAGCTTTACACCAGGAAAATGCGGTCACATCCCACTCCATTGTTTCCCGTTGTCTCGGTAGGCCCCTTCATGAAATGGGGGATTGATTACGTGACATGCAACCCAGCCTCAGCTAGGGGGCATAAATATATTATTGTCGCTGTTGACTATTTTATGAAATGGGAAGAGGCAATGCCTACTTTTAAAGCCAACAGGGAAACAACAACTTTCTTCGTATTCAATCAGATTATAGCACAATTTGGTATACCCAAAGTGATTGTCACTGACCATGGCAGTCATTTTCAAAATAGCATGATGATGAAACTGACCACTTTGCTTGGATTCATACAAGAACATTCATCTTCGTACTATCCGCAAGAAAACGGTCAGGTTGAGGCTGTAAACAAGACTTTGAAGACCATCCTCAAATGTACAATTGATGCAGCCCATTATAACTAGCACATCATGCTATATCCTACTCTTTGGGCATACTGAACTAATGTAAAGACTGCTACGGGTTTCTCCCCCTTCCAACTCATCCATGGAGTGGAAGCAGTTACCCCAATTGAGTGTGAAATATCGTCTTTAAAAATAGCAATTCATGTGTTATCTGATACGACAGAGCTTGAGGAATGTCTGGTACGTTTAGAACACCCTTATGAATAGTGTAGAGATGCACTGACTGCTAATCAAGCTCACAAGAATAGGGTCAAAAATCAATATGATAAGTCGGTCAAACCTCAGATTTTCTCTGAGGGGGAACTTGTTTTGGTTTGGGACCAAGACAAAGAACCCGTGGGGGCAGGAAAATTCAAGACCATGTGGTTAGTTCCTTATGTCGTGTTGAAGGTATTAAAGAAGGGTGCATATGAGTTAATTGATTTTGATCGGAACAAGCTGCCTGAGCCTAGAAATGGGCTCTACCTAAAAAAGTAATTTGCTTAGGCTTAGCGCTTTTTCTTGTATTTTATTGTATGTATTTTTTTATGTACATTAGTTTGTTGGTTTTGTTTTTTATTCCATATGCTAGTTGTTGCAGATGTCTTATGAGAGGTATCTAGGTTTCGCTGATGGCACCAGTCGCCACACTTGTAATCTAGCTTCAGCAGCGTGGGTCATATACTCTCCCTCAAGACAGCTAGTTGCCATAGGAGGCGCTTGCTGAGGTCCTACTTCTAATAATGTTTCTGAATATAGGGCTGTAATTGAGCTTCTATGGGATGCTTTGTCATGTGGTATCACCTAGCTCGAAGTCTGACTGGACTCTCAACTGGTGGTTTCCCAGCTCAATTGAGCTTATCAGGTGCGAAACCCTATTCTATTACATAAGTTCATGCAAATTAGGTTATTGGAATGAAATTTTGAATTTATTATATTCAATCAAATTCCAAGAAATAATAATTCATTGACTAATGCATATGCTAATTACATTTTAGATTGGCATCTAATACACATTCCATAAAAATATACAACATGCACATAAAAAACACTTGTAAATAAACCAACAACAATATATATATACATACATACATACATACATATATATATATATATATATATATATATATATCTGTCCATAGATAGGTCAAGTCTGATCCTTAGATCCAGTCATAATTGTATAATATACAAAATTATACAAAATGTGGATCGCAGTCCATCAAAATGTCCTAGATCTAAACAGGACCACCTTGGTACCCATGGTCTCTCTGTACTCTAGCTTACTCAGTTTCTTCGTCTTTGACAGCCTCCATAGCATCTATGTACGCAAGAACGGTTCTGGCCACCCACCTCAAAAGGTGTAACCAGACAGGTGGAACTCCAACCACAAACTCCTGCATGATGGTCAGGATATGATTTATCCGCAAAGTGAGAACTCTTTGGGTAAGCCTGGCCAGCTTCCCCTCTAGAACCCTAATAAGCCCATGGTCTTCGCCTACAATAGGACGAACAAACCTATGTGGATGCCCCTCAGGGCAAACTAGTCCAATATCTGCATTTTGACATGTTTATAGGATTAGGAATTGTATAAATATGTATATATCTATCATTTTAAAATTCATAAAAATTTTAAAATTTTTGAAAATTAAAAGATTACCTAGATCTCCCCATTCTCCTCCCGGAGGGAGGACAAGGTCTGGATCACCTCGAAAATCCATCCTAGAATATGGAAACTACTCTAGTGCCAATAGCTACCGCTCCCACTAGATGTAGAAGTCATCATCGTACACACTTTGCACTGAGTCTCCTCCTCCTTGACAGAGGAATATGTCTCCCCATCTGCTCAGCCTTGGCTGACGTGGAGATCGGACTAGTAGGGGCATGGCAGGGCTCAACCCTAGTACTCTCAAAGAAAAAGAAGGCAACCAATATGCTAGAATACCCAAAGTTCTTCCACCTTCCTCTCTTGCAATCAGAGAGTTGTTTTCTCATAATTGGGACAACTCCTGAACACCAATCATACAAGGCACCCTGCGTACAATCCACCGCTAACCTCATTTGGTTTCATGTAGCTAGATGTAATGAAGAGGATCCTGCAATCATCATGATGGTGCTCGTCAGTACCTATAGTGTGAAATCACGGATATGTGCAATAGGGACATTGCTCCCTCTCTTCTGGGTATCTGGTGTGCAATACACATCAATGTAGTTCTAGACACTTAAAGGATCACTGCCCCTGCCGGTGCCCTCTAAGTTGACCAGTGCTCCTCATCATGATAGGCCGGAAATAAAATATATGTCCTCAGAAGTAATTTCCAAAGTCTCCCCTTGTAGGTCAAACATCCCTAAATCATGATCCCAGTAGTTTATCATGAACTCCAATAAATGGACATTGGCCCGCATGGGTGATGTGCAAAAGAATTTTAACAACCCACTCGTTTGTAAAGCATGAACGGTGGGCGCACTTTGGAGTGCTTCTTGGTCCATATTCTCATGTTCCTGTTCTCTCCATTCCAACACCATCTTTACACCTAGGAAAACAAGTATTAGGAATCATCAATTTCATATAAAATTTCAAATTTTTTCCCTTAATTTAGCTTTTTATCCTTCACGCAGTACACACGACTGTCTAGTTAGACATGTTACGTACTGTACACAACTGTCTCTAAACGCAACCCACATACAAAACACATGTACGTGAGTGTCCACACTGTGAACCCACGTACATGCCGTGGCATGCTTTAGGATGCTTAAAACAATGAAATTGGGACTCACATTTGAAAATTGCTAGGATCAAATTGAAGAGCTCGGGGTGTAGGCTTACCTGCAACTTACGGAATCGGATTTCGCCCACTAGATTGTCCACACCAATCGAATGAAGGTGGAGGTAAAAACTTGCTTCTTATGGCTAAAAATCAAAATGGTGATGTTTGTTTTAATTTTTGAACTATTTATAGAAATTTTATTTCTGAAAGTGGGTTTTTTCCTATAGTTTGAAATGTATTCAACTAATACCATATCTATTTTTGCCTTGTAATAGGTTTTTCCTCTTTCAAAAGTGTTTTTTTCTCCTATAGGGTGGATTTTGATATTTCCAATGCATTTTTGCATCTATACTTAATCCACATTAACCTTAGCAATTAACATTTTTCCACGGACTATGGTATTTTAAACAATTAGTTCCTTGTCTTTACCATTGTTCTTCTGTGGATAGGACCTTCTTTTCATGAGTATCCTCCTTTGAAACTTATGTTGTCTTTTGATACTCATGCCGCAGTTGTTTCAGGTATAGGGGTATCCTTTTAGCTATTTTTCATGCCAAATAGAGCTTCTTTTTGAGTCTCTTTTTACAAGCTATCCCTTTATAGGACTCCCCGCCCTTATGGAGATATTTAGAATCTCATTCAATATATGTAGAATTGAACAATATAAAGCTTATTTTGTTGGATTTTACAGATCTGTCCGGGTATGAATTTATGTGACTATTTTGACCTTTGGTACCCTATATTAAGTCAAGCTATTTTTATTTTATTGGTAACCATCCTAAAATTTGGGTTTGAAGAAACAACCCTTAGAATTGCTTTCAAGTTATAAAATCAAGTATTATCCTTCATTATGGGTCCATCCAAGAAGATACATCTCAACTTTGATCTTTCTTGAAGTCATTAAGGAGAAAATAAATAGTGAATTTAAAATAGAGTAAACAGTGACATTTTTAGTATAGGTTGACATGTTCAGCAAGTGGGTCAATCTTTGTATGGACAATTCAAGCAAGTATACGTTGAAAAAATTCAAATTGTGGAGCATAATGTCCAATTCTATAAGTTTATTGGTTTGTCAAGTTTCAGGTCCCCACATGTCTGCTTGTCCATTAAGGGATGGGATAACAAGTGGAGTCCCCACTTGCCCTAAATCTAGTCAGTACAGTTGTGTTTCACTAACACCTTCTAGTTGTGATTCCTGAGTCTACATGTTCTATTGTTGATGATGTGATTCATGTTATTTAACTAATGTTGGTGTTCCTCCTTTTTACAATATTTTATAAATCAGTGAAAGATTCACCAATTTTTACAATTTTTTAATAATGAAGTGAAATATTCGACAAGATTTTACAATATGTTATAAATTAGTGAAAGAATCGCCAGATTCTACAACATTATATAATGAAATGAAAGATTCACCAAGATTTTACAACATTATATAATAAAAAGAAAGATTTGCCAATTTTTATATATATACATATTATATTATTGATAAAATCGCTTCAAACTGTCCTATATACTAGAGAGATTCACCCATTTTTTATACATATAAATATAGGGCGGTTGTTAAAATCATCCATGTTGATTATTCCCTGAAAATCCGTATGTGAATGAATAACACTCATGCCCTACAACTTCATTAAGAATTTGATCTGCAAAAGGAGTCGAAAATGGGTATGTGAGGGTTACCTTGTTTAGTTCTTCGAATTCGACGCAAATTATCAGTCATGTCAGGTCATGTTTCTTCAGTTGAACGACCATTGGGTTTTCCCATTCCTACTAATCTATAGGATAGATGATTTCAGCTTCTAACATGCTGTCGATTTTCTTCTTTACTATTTCATTATATTTATGTCCAAGTTTATATGGTCTTTTCTTTACAGGTTTTTCCTCGAGTTTTATGTCAATTTTCATTTCACCAATTTCTTGAACTACTCCTTTGAGATCTTTATAGTTCCGAGAAAAAACATTTGAAATTATTTTAATAAGTTGACAATTTATATTGTTTGCTCTTCGTTCCAATGGTCTCTAATCTTTACAATTTTAGGCCTATCATCATTTAATATATCGACTTCTTTTAACTTAACTTTTGCATCCATCCATTCTGGTGCTTTACTTTCATTAATCTGTCGACTTCCTTCTTTAAATTCTTAGAATACATGTGGGAAATCTTCTACTGTCAATTGTTCAGGGTCTTATTTTTCTGTTGCTTCATTTCTTAATACTGTTTTGACTAGTTTTGAAGTTTCAGGATGATCGGTTTTCCATTGGAAACTTTTCCCCATTGTAGTTTTTGTCTCTAGTCGAAGTCTTGTCAAATGCGGTATTTTGGTCGACCCAATATTATGACATGTAACATTCTTTTAAGTATGTCGAGTTTTATTTCATGTGTTTTTCTCAGTCGCCTGTAAGAAGGTTTTTATTTGTTTCGACGCTTCGACCAATAGTTCTTCTTCAGCTAAAAATTTGAATTCTTTAAGGAAAATTTATTCTAGTTTATTCCATGTGAAAGTTTCGCCTCTTGCTTATTCCATTTTATACCATTTATTTGGTAAATCATCAAATTTATGGGAACAAGTGAGGCCATAATCGCTCATCTTTATAACCTAGTCTTCTCCATTCTTTTTCACATATAACGATATGTTTCTCAAGGTCCTTCCCTTGTGTGAAGATTGGAATATTTGATTGTAATATTATATTTTTCCCTCCAAATATTTTGATAAAGTAAGTTAAATCTATCGTCCATGTTTGTAGTCTCGATTGGTGGGTGTCCTACCATCGAGCAACTTGCCCAGTGAAGGTCTCGACCATACTTCAGAGTCGACCTTGTTAATCTATATATTTAGAGACTTGTTCCACATGAAGTGTTGGTGATTCATGTTATTTATATATAAGTGGTATTCGGCATGATGGTACATTCTTTACTCATCTCAGGGATGGATACTCTCTAATTTTCCATTCAAATATTTTAGGAGTTGCGCTGATAGAAAAACATTGTTGGGTTTTCTTTTTAGGAATGGTTTGGATAGTCCAACATTCCCTTTCTTGTAATTCATAATTTTTTAACTCCCAATCATATAATTCCACATCTAAGTTATAAGCGATAGAATCAGGATTCCCTAGGTGAAGTTATCCATATACGTTAGGTTCGGTATAATCTTCATTATTTTGCATTTGGTATAACTATCAAACGTCGACATCTTCATCTATAGGTTAGTCCAAGTTTCTCCCTGGGATGGATGAATTGGGACAATGAATTTTTTCCCATTACCCTTAAGTTTGATTCTTTCTTTATCTAATTATATATATGCCTTCATTTTCTGTCCCCATAGTTGACCTACTAAGGCCTGAAAGGAATTGGATCATTCTTTGGGGTTGATTATTTTGAAGTCGACTTTAGTTGAGATGCCCTTAATAGTCATGTTGACACTTTTCCAGAAACCAATGGGTTCGATTACTCCTTGATATGATAATTTTAAATATATGTTGGATTCGTTTAGTCGGGGTTTACCAAGTTGTTCCCATGTGTGTATGATCATTATGTTTACCTACAATCCGAAGTTGAGAATGACTTGTTGAAAGTGGTATCCTTCATTTTTGAGATCGACTAATGGGTCAACATAATGTTTATCTTTTTTATTAAGGATACATATACTTTTTTCCTGTTTATCTTCACCAAAATTAGTTTTAAGATTATACATTATATCAATTAACTTTGCAACATAATCATCATTATTCATTAGTTTAATTAGTTTGCTAGTAATATTTTGTCGAGAGTAATCATTTTCTTCACGTGCTGCTAGTTCTTTGAATATATTTGATGAATCATTATATAAGTGTTTTTGTTCATCGGGATTAGGATAATCTTCTTTGCTTTTTATTTTTCTTATATGTGGATTACTTGTGCGAATTTGTGTTCCTTGTCAAGTAACAATTTGTAAATTTTTAGTTTGAACAATATAACACTTCCGAACACTAAACAAGACATTAACATGCTTTTTGATATTTGTTTTCTCAAGCATGGTGGGGAAATCCTCCAAAGAGTAATCACCTACATTACAACTTGTACAACATTTCAGGTCGTTTTGGTCCTTGTACAAACACTCTGCATGACGATGTCCTTTGTTTAAGCATGTTAAGAACTGGATGGGCCAACGCGGTATTTTTTCCCAATTCCAGATGTATCTACCTCGACCTTGAAATCCCCCATGTCATTTATATTTGTCGTTCCAAAACCCATATCTACAGCCATCATATCTTTGATAATTATTTCGATAATTCTGGTCGTTATTGTTATTCCTTTCATTATTGTTAGCGTTGTTATTTTGTGTGAAAACATTCGTTTGATAGACTGCTTGATAGTTCTGTTGGTTTTTCAATTTTAACTAACATCCTATTGTTGAGTTACTTTTGACTTTGCAGATTGCACACCAGCGAGCTTGTTCATTTTTCATGTTATAAGGGAAATCTTTAATTGCATGTAATCATGCTCCTAGAATATGTCACAAAAGCACTTTTGTTGTATGAACCGGATTTCTTTTCGATGATCATCCTATTGATAGTAGTATTTTTTATGACTAGTCATCGAGCATTTAGTACACTAGACATCATTCCCTCTGAGCCTCATCTTATGTGTTGATTTCTGCATGCTTTCCAGTTGTTCCTCAATACGTCTATCGACAAGATTTATAGGGTAATTCTCGTTCATTTCGATTTGCAACGCCTTGGTTAATGCATATTCATATGTGTTGAAGTTATCCAACCAAATATGCATCCAAATTTTCTGTAGTACTCCTGCAACAAACCACTGAATTAGTAATTTTTCGTCTATATTGTATTCCAATTGGCTCAGTAAATATTTGAATATTTAATCATATTCCCAAACTGTTTCAGTCAGTTTCTGGGCTGTGGTATTCACCTTTTTAGCTGCAAGATGCTTTGCATTAGGCATTTTAAAGAATGACATAAATTGTTGCTTTATTTGAGCTTTTGTCACCTTTTGAATTTTCTTCATATATGTCATATACCAAGTTAGTACTCGCTTACGAAGAGCACCGACAAACTATGCCATTTGATGTTCTTCACTGGCAATGACATTTTCCTCCCATATCGACTCACATACGAACCAATGTCATTTGGGGTATTCGTCTCCCTCATAGAGGGGAATATGAGTAGTGATGTGTTCCATATTGTCAGTGTCTTTGTCTCGTTCAGTCGATGGAGGTGGTGGTGGTGGTGGGTCACTTCCTCTGACTAAACTCTTTTCACAACTTGTTTCGACGAAATTTTTGCTTCCATTAGTAATGTTTTCATTCAATGCAATTTTGACAAAATTACAATTTATATCAACTTCCTTTGTCGATACCCAAGTAAATTTCTTCTCAAACAATGGTACCCTTACTGGCGATACCGACAGATCTGATGAGTTGTGTGACACTGGAATTGGTTGTGGGGTTGCTCCTCCATGTTCTTAGTAAATTTGGTGAAAAATACGATTAGACAAATAGGGTTGAAAAGTAACCCAATTCCCTTCTCGCGGTTGATGAATTAAAATATGATTGACATTATTTCCTTCACCGTCTAGTCGGCTCCATACACCTACTTGGTCAACTCATAGTCTGAGATCTTCTTGAAGAAAATCCTGGACCTAGGCACTTTGAATAATATTTTATGAGGAATGTGGCATTATATTCTTCGGTATGGTTACTTATAGAGCTATTCCCCTCTCTATTCACAAGTCTTCTTCCATGGGTGACACATATTCATCAACGCCCTCTACTTGCTGTTCATGACCCAACTTTAGTAGATTTCTTTCTAGTTCTGTCACTCTATTCATCATTCTTTCTTGTTGGAGTACAACAACTTTCTCTCAGATTTATTCCCGCCTCTTTCTCTTATTTTCCCATTCTATTTTTTTTATATCTGCAGTGCTTTTTTGCGTGTTTGTCTTATTCTTTTCCTTTTTTCTTTGAATTTTCATTACTGGCCCTGGTATTTTATTCATTGGTCAACTATTATTGCTCTACTTTACTCAGACATGACCAACTACCCCCCATTTCCAACCCAAAATATTTCTAAAAATCTAGGGTGGAACTGGTTATTTGTTTAGGAAGTACTCCCACTCTCTTTCTTGGACCAATTTCTCTCACTCTTTTTTCTTGGCCTCCCAGTTTTTGTTTCTTAGTGGTATTAAGAACAGTGGATGAGGTTCTCCAATGTGTCATGCAACTCTTTCAATCATGAATCTAAACAAAAATGTCGGCAACGAACAAACTAATTGTTTGGTGAGTTCATTATAGAATCTCCCTTTGATGTTACTGATGGAGACTCTTCCTTCAACAGCTCGTTCCTCACAGAATTCGTGAGAAATTATCTTGAACCACTACGACAAATTTGTGTGACCTCCTCTTGTTAATTTCTGACGTAAAAGATGTTCTTTTTCACCTGCCGGATTTTTCATCTAGTAGCTTCTTCATTGAATGAGGGATGGACTCGACAAACTTCTCATGCATTTCAGAGAATAGATTCTCCTTTTCTTGAGAAATAGTTATCTTGTTTCTTCTAGCGAAATTCTGTAGGTAGTTCGCTATTTTACGCTCCCACCAGTCCTTAATCTCCTGCTCTGATATCATCAGGTCATGGTCATTTTCTTCCTATAGATGTACACTAGAAATGAAACCAATGTTGTAATCAATGAGATTGCAAGGTTACTAATGATACATATACAGATTCATATAACAATAATATAGACAAGAGACAAGGAATGGTAGACAAAATAACAACTTATATTAATCAAGAACACATGTGGGTTCATACAAGAAACCAAACCAAGTATCTGTCCAACTCTACAACCTATATATATGATTTACAAAACAATTACAAGAATTACCTGTAGGTTCAACCAACCGACACGACCTATGAGGTCGGCATAATGTACAATTAGTCGACTGGAGGATCTAGTTGGCCACAACTTGTCCGACTAGGCTCCTCCAATAGATACACACTACATTATTACATGTGTTACCACACTAATTCATATAGAACTTACTCAATAGGGATTACAAAAAACCTAGGGAATTCAACATGCCTATGAAAAATATTTACAACTTGGACAAAAAATCTAGGGTGTTAGGTACAATCGATCATGCACCCCCTACAACACATGTACTCAATCTCTCAAAATCGATGCATGATTAGTGTCATTATTTTCCTCAAACTTCGTTGTTGACCATCCTGAAGATATAATTTACAACCAACCAAAATGACTAAAACCTTCACTTCTAACCAACAAAGTTATGGGATCTAGTAGGAAGACAATCACTTAAGTGTGATTGGTTGGTCACATACATAAGTTAGAAAGACTACATTTTCTTTCTTTCATTATGCTTTCATCTTGTTTCGATCCTTAGGTATGGATGGTGTATCAATTATTATGAGTGGAACATGATCATGGGAGAAATATGGAGGGAGTCTTATTAGGGGAAAGAGTAGAGGAGTTCTTTCTAGAAATGAATTAGTGCCTACAAAAACAATCAAATTGGACTTCCATGTACGATTGTCTCCTATAACCACTACATGAAAATTTGTTTCTCAAGATAACCTAATTGAAAAAAATATTTTGCAAACCCTCACATTTGAGCCAAATTTCCATACATATCTTTACTGAAAGCTTGAATCAGAGAATCAATAGAACTTCATGTAACTATGAGGAGAATTCTCACACACACTACTACTACAAAAACAATCCACTCTCAATTACGGTACTCTGCACATACAACCAACATATATCTTGCTCAGATTTCATTTCCCCGGTACCTCCCATGAGGAATTCAAGCTTAGTCTCACTCTGACACCAAATCATAATATTGAAGAATAAACATTGTAGCACACAAAACTCTCTTCGATGATTTATTCATAAAAAATGCTACATACTTATGCATGGACTTTTTATCTCAACCACAATAAACAAATTCTTAAGGGAATATCTCAACCACAAACTTTAAATACAAGAAACATGTTGGTGAGAATATCTCACTCTCAACTATTTAACCACCCATCTAACCTCTCCTTAATGAATATGTTAGGATAAAAATTATTCCTAACATTCAAATGCATAGTTTTTCTTATGTTTCAAATGGTTTCAATGTTGTAAATATTCATGTGTTGTAAAGAATATGGATTGTGTCCGAAATAATGGCTCTATTAGCATTGAATTGGTCATGTAGGAAGATCTGATATTATTTATGCTCGTATTTAGTTTTCGAAAGATTACGAGTCCACCATAACTTATGAAATATATCTTTCAAAAAGGTTTATTTTTTTTTTTAGAAATATTTGGGATAAGCACAATCTAGAACATGGAAAACATAGTCTAATGTTTCACGAGTTCGAATTGATATTTTCGAATTGTTTTCTAAATTTATGAATCTCATAAACTTAATAAAACAAACAATTGTACCATTTGTTTTGTCGTTTGTATCTCTTTTATTTGAAGGTAAAGTGTTGTACCATTATTATTTGTTGTTGTTGTTTGTCTTTCTTTCCTTTTAAGGTAAAGTGTTGGATGTACTGATTTTTACTTGTTTTGCCTATTTTCCTAGTGGCAATATGTCTAGGAAAAAAAAAATTGTCCCTTATACGAAGGTGTTAGGGCTTATCCCTACTAACTATAATTCCTCAAAGGTGGATCCCCACTTGGATCACCTAGATGAATCCACGTTGAATCCGGATGAATGCTTGGATTTATCTGCAGTTTCTCCTCGATGTTATTTGTCAAAAGGTGGAAATCAGATTGTACATGTGCAATTAGTAGTTTCTGATGTGGACAAGAAAAAGGTCGGTTTTCATGAGACAAGGTTCGACGATGCTTTGGGGAAATGTATTAATGCTCTTAATTCTTACCCGTGTGAAGTATATAGAGGTAAAACACCAGCTGTCTGTCAAAATTTTGATCAAAATAACTTGCTTTCTTCCAAATGCTGTTGTTTAGACAGATATGAGAGTTTTGAAAGGTCTAGAGTGAGACCTAAGGTGCATAACTAGGCTAATGGTGGGTCTTCGTTGTTCGTTACTAACCATATTCAATTTATAAAACACTCTGTAGAAGAGTGTGAATGATTCCAGAACTAAGCAGAAACATTTTGAAACTGCAGGGTTTCCTCTAGATCAAAGTTGGAGAAGTCCCCCCTGCCTATAGGGTTCCTAATCTTATGGCCTGAGAAAATAGAAAGTCTAAATCTGTAAAATTCAGGAGGAATTTTGAGAGTCTATCAATTGGAATAGATTTCACCCTACAAAAAGTTGAAATCCTTAGCAAACGTGCAGTTGTGGGTCGGTTGGAGTATGTCAGAATGAACTGTTTGGAGATGATAGAATAGGACTATACAAACTGAAAACCTATAGTTGAATATGTTCTGCGGGTTATTTGGCTTCCCCAGGGATGGTTTTGTTTTGTTTTCTTGGTGAATGAACATGTACATAGGGTATTAAACAAGTTCTAGGTTATCCGAGAAGGTTCACTAGTTCTATGGAACTAGTTTGTGGATTTTAATCCAACTACTCAAAATATTTCCAAAAGACAACTATGGGTACTAATGCCAGGTTTACCAATCCAGTTTTGGTCGGAGGATCTACTATTTAAAATTAGAAACCTCTTAGGGAGGTTTATAATGGTTGATAAAGTGGCATTGTAGTCAGGTGATAGAAGGATGGTGAGGGTGATGGTGGAGATTGACATATCGGAAGGGCCACCATAATCCTTCATGATGAACTAGGGAGATATCACATTTAACCAGAGATTGGACTATAAGGGAATTCCATTTCACTGTTTAAGTTGTCATAACATTGATCATGTTAAGAGCGAGTTTCATTAGGGGTTCTTACACTCACATGGGAAGACTCAGTGTTGGTCTACTTCGAATACGGTGCGTCCATAATCTCCTCGTCTTCCTTATCTAAAGGAGGAGACCTCTTGGTCAAAAGGTATGTATGATTTCTCCTCTCCTATTCCTTATGAAGATATGACCTCAAAGGATATTCATTTCATTAAATTAGTAGAAAAGGATTTAGATAGAAGGTTAAGTCTGTTGAAAAACCCTACTTCTACTCCATTGACAAGGTTGCCTTCGACTCTTTCTCTGACCTCGAATTACCTCGAATTATGATAATATTGCATCTATTGAGACTTTAGGGATGGGTATTGTCTGTTTAAGTCCTAGAACTTTGTCTATCAACCAATCAGTAGTTAATTTGACAAGTTCTCCTCCTGCTAAATTTTCTTTAGGATTTTTTTTTAGTCTTCTATATCGGAGAATATAGATTCCGACCAAGTTTTCTCTCCTATTACTGTATATGCAAATAAATTTGGAGAAAACAAAGATTGTGCACCAATCAAATTTATTAGATGTCAAAATGTTACAATTCATGGAAAGAATAAGAAAACGCTTTGTAGTGAAAAAATTGTATATGAAGGGGATAAAGAGATTTTGTTGGAAGCAAGATATATCCCTGTGTCAGAAAGGATTTGTTTAGCTGAGGATGATTGTAAAAGTGTAGAATTTTTCAATGGGGTGCTTAGAGCACTAAATCCCTCTATGGAGGTTCCTTAATGATTTGTATCACTTTTAATATCAGGGGCTTGGGGGACGGCCCTAAATTTTGTGCCCTCAAAATTTTTCTTTTGAATAACATAGTTGGCATGTATTCTATTCAAGAAACTATATCTATGGGTACTAAGGCTTGTGAATTCTTTCTAAAAAGATTAAAATATGAATAATGTTGCACAATTGATGTAGTGGGGATTTCGAGAGGGATGGTCGCTATTTGGAACCCTTTGATGTGCTCCTTCAATTCATTTAGAACTTGTGTTGGGATCTTGTTGAAAGGGAATCTGTGGGGTTTTGAAAAACATATGCACTTACTTAATGTGTATGCCCCCTATAAAGATAGAATGAATTTCTAGGATAGAATTGATGATAGTGGCTTATTGAGTCTTGATAATATGGTTCTAGCAGGTGATCTTAATTTGAATCTCCTCTCTTTTGAAAACCGGGGAACTATCTATTCTTCATATTCTTTGGAGGAATATTTTGTAGAGTTTTTATATCAATAAATATCAATTCATTGATATTGCCCCTTCCAAAATTACTCCTACTTGGAGATGCAAAAAAGTGGGGAGTGGGGTGTGTAAAAGGATTGACTACTTTCTCCTGAAGGAAGCTCTCATGGATTTCAGTACTAATTATAAATCCTGGTTCTTTCATAATAAAATATCTGATCAATTTCCTATATCTCTTTACCTTGATGTGAATCCATCAGATACTTTCAAACCCTTCAAATTTGACCAGGACTTAAAAGTGAAGAATTATGTCAAATGATTCGGGTTTTTTGGGCTAATATTAAATTTCCTAGGAATATAAATGTAATGCATACTTTTATTT
The DNA here is from genome assembly GCA_001517045.1 of Pseudotsuga menziesii. NCBI lineage: Eukaryota > Viridiplantae > Streptophyta > Pinopsida > Pinales > Pinaceae > Pseudotsuga > Pseudotsuga menziesii. The sequence goes on from LPNX011219346.1 coordinate 140,259, forward strand.
ATAGATTGATGGTTATTAAGAAGGAATTTGTTAGTTGGATCAAAAGGAAAACTATTGAAAACATAGCTACTTTACAAAAAATTGAATATGATATTTTTGAACTTCCCTTGCAAATTTATCAGGGACATACTCGGCTGAAGATAAAGACAAAATTCCTGGTCTGATAAGTTCACAGGATGAGATCCATAGTTTATGGAGTGAAGTGGTGAAAACAAAGTATTTGAAGAATATTTGAGTGGGCACTTGGATTACAAACTCGGTCTTTAATACTGCATGTGTCTCGATGGTCTATAATAGATTTTTCAACGTTATACATTGGCTCAAAAACAAGATTTGTTGGAATATAGGAAATGGAAAAAATATACTCACTGGTATTGATCCTTTTGTAGGAGACAATGATTGTCCATATTTTCTAGTGGAAATTATAGAGCACCTTTCCTTGATTAACATGAAGACCCTAGATTTATTGAAGAAACCTAAATGGGATGTCCTAAAAGGGGGTTATTGGATGAATGCAAGAGATACGTGATTCAATGCAGTCTGGGTTGTTCAATGGGAAACACTCATTCATAAGTTGAATCATGCTGGAATTAAACTCAACTTTGAGATTGATACTCTAGTCTAGCGTGAAAACAAAAAAAATGGGATCATTACAGCCAAACTGGCTTGTGGGTTTATAATCAGGAATGGTAAAAAATCAGAGCAAATATGGTGGTATAAATGGCTATAGAAAGGGAATATTCCCCCAAAGCTAAAATATTTTTGGTGGCTCACTCTTAATGATAAAATACTTACCTAGAAAAATTTGTTGAAAAGTGGGTGGAAAGGCCCAAGCTTATGCCCTCTTTGTAGGCAAAGTGATGAAACTAGATTCCACCTTTATGTGGATTGTAATTTCTGTTTACAGGTTTGGAAAATTTTTAAAGAATGTTTGGTAATTAGTACAGACTCGGGTGCTAAAAATATGGAGAATTATTTTTCTAATTGGTTTCAAAATGCAGTATCTTAGAATCTTCTACCCATTTCATCTCTTGGTCTATTTGTCTCACAAGAAATCAAGCAGTTTTTCTTGAGACAAAGCCCATTGCACTTATTTGTGGAATTATAGGCATAAGTATTTTCAAGGATTATGAGAAAACTATCAGCAGCATAAAATTCAAAAAACTTATTCCTCGTGTTGATGTTTCCTCAGGTGTTGTTGGTTATTTTGATGGAGCCTCTAACCTCAACCATTATGGTCGTGGCATGGTTTTAGTTTTAAACAAGGATCATTTTTTTAATCTCTGTATGCGTGGAGTACTCGGATCCAACACAAGATATGAGATTCTAAGATTATTTGGGCTCGTACTTTTTTCTTCTCTTATTGGTGATTCAGATATCAGTGTTTTTGGAGACTCCAAGGTCTTAATCGATTGGTTAAATGGTTCTTCAAACCCGTAGGTGTTATTACTTAAAAATTGGATTCAAAAAGTTCAAGATATCAGAAGAACCTTTGAATATATCTCTTTCAGGAATATTTCCAGGTGTTTTAATACATCTGTGGATGCACTTTCCAAAACATCCATTTCTCTTAAATTTGGCTTTGTTAGATTTCAATAATTTTTATGTCGTGTGTGTTTCTTTCTTTTCAAGGTAAAGTGTTGGACCATTAGATGAAAAAGAGAAAATCGTGAATTGTTGAGTTTCAAAATTTCTTTTAAACATAAATCATTTACTTTCCCATTACTAATACAAGTTTGCATTATAAAGAAATTAACATCATTAATAACTTGTCTTGAAATTACATTTTAAATCTTATTCAAAACATTTTAAATTTTTAATTGCATTTCAAATCTTATTCAAAACATTTTAAATTTTTAATTGCATTTCAAACCTTAATCAAAACACTTTGATTTTTTTAATACAATTTTACATAATAAAAATATATAACATATCTTCTCTAATAATTTAAAAAAAAAATCTAAATTTCAATATACTGTTTGATTTTAAAAATACTTAATTACATTTACATCTACATCTATCAGTCTAAAAACCCACAAATAAAACCAAGTACTCAAGTAAAGGATTAAACAAACATTTACATTATAATTACACTCTAAAAATCCATGGATGAAACGAGTTAAACCCTTGAACATGAAAGTGAAAAAGGAAAACTAAATTATCTTTTTATTTTTTATTTTTTAATATCTTTTGTTCAAACCTAAAATTTCTTAAATAGAAAAGTGACAAGGAAAAACACATAGCTACCAACATTTTAAGCAAAGAGTTACCAACGCTTTTTTATTATATTTCTTCTGAACATTGAAAAGCCTCATTGTATTTGTATTGAATTATATTTACACCTTTAAAAAAATTCTTATTATTTTTTAAATATTTTTTTTCCTTCGAAGAATTCGTAATTTTATTTCATTAAAGAACAAAATTACATTTGTAGATGTATGTAAGGAAGAAAAGAGCCCACACATTGTCAAATAGAAAAACCAAAAACCTCCACATTTTCAAAGTATTTACAGTTTTGAAACATCAAAACATAGCAAAAAAAAAACTGCCCATGTACCGAAAACAATCAAGATCCCGTTCCCTAAAAAACAAAGGAAAGAGACCGCCAGAGAACAAGCTCATGGCTAGGGAAGAGATGCGCATAAATATCGATAAAAACACCGCCAAAAGAGCCTACAAGTCGCAACCGCACCACCACATAAGATGCTTAGTCCATCCGCCACCATGTAGGGATTTTGTCGTTTGAAAAAAAAAATGCCACCGCCAACGCAAAGGAATGGGTTGCCATGCAAGGGAACCAACAAACTGGTGGATAAAAGACCTGGACCCAGCCCACGGAAGAAAGCACCCATAAATCACGCAGAGGGGAAAGGGGGAGGCATCTGGGTAAGGAACCCCAATCGCCTAGTTAGGGAAAAAAAATATACGACTCTCACAACCTAAAACCTAAAAATTGTAGAGCAACTCTCTCCTCCCTAATCATTCTCCTATTATTTTTTAAATATTTTCTATTAAATAATAGAATTTAATAATTTAATTTTATAGATTATAATATCACATATCCATACAAAAACACCTATCTCTATCTTTGTGAAATAACTATTAAATACGACTTATTTAATAAAATATACATAACAAAAACAAAAAACCATGAGTTGACAATGTCTTTGTGAATAAAATATACATAACAAAAAGCACGAGTTGACAATGTCTTTGTGAATGTTTTTTTGGTAAAGTTCATTTCCAAACAAATAAAAAAAAGTCATGAAATTTGAGTAAAGTTTATTTGCGAAAAAAAAGTCATAAAATTCCAATAAAGTTCATTTGCAAGAAGCCGCTAAAATGTTTTGAGCATCCAAGTTCAGCGGAAGGTTATATGACAATTGTTAAAAATGATCCTTTCATGACAACAAGAAATTTGATCTATTCCAGTGGGACATTGTTTTCAAGTTGGAAATGCATATATTATTACTTAACATTGTCATATGAAAATAGTGGGGTGAATTATTGCTTAGTATCTGAAAATTATAGCATGAAAGTGGAATTTTAAATGTATTGAATGATTGACGTAGATGATAGAAAATGTTTTCAATAAACATAATGTGTCATTTGCATGAATGAAATTATTAAGTTGAATGAAATAATAGTGACATATAACAATGTAAATTAGCTTAGTGGATCAACATTCAAGTGAACCAAACACTAAACATATGGAGATTATCCACATAAACATTAAGATGCAAATAGAAATATAGAGAAATATCAATGAAAATGATCATGCTAATAACAATAGAACAATGTAAATTATCACTAGCGAACTCAGTAAGATCTAGGTTTTATTGCCTTTATCTATTAAGCAAGAACAAAACCTACATTTGTTTATATAAATCTTCTTCATGTGTATCTTAATGCCACTGGGCATGGAAGGAAATTAATAATATAATATATTTTTCATAATGAAATAAAGATAATATTCTTACGTTATTACAGTAAGTGCTTGAAATTTGTAAATATTTATGCTTGCCTAAAATATTTAAAAATTTATACATTAGTTTTAGATGTAACCTGATCAATTTAATGGAAACCAAATTTATCAATTCCCACCTTCTTTTAGTTGTTTTTGTTTAAGTAATGAAAAGTAGCTTTGTTGTAGATAATAGATTTCGTTTTACACCAATGTGTCAGTTTCCATAGATTGTTAAATTCTCTAAAGAGATTATAATTCATGTACAAGAAGAGGCATTTGATACATATATATTTTTCATATGGTGGAGTAAACATGAATTCCAATTTGAAATTCTTTTCAAGGTATCCATTGAGATGTAGAATGACCAATTTTCCTACCCATTATCGACATTTGATGAATACGTCCCTTACATATAGTGGAGTAGACATGAATCCCAATTTGAAAAGTTTTTCAAGGTATCCAGTGAGATGTAGAATGACTAGTGTTCCTTCCCATTATCAAAATTTAAGGCTCGTAAAGTCAATTGTGGTGAAATTGCCACATCTTTTCACAAGTCCCATAAAATTTCAAGCCTCAATATATGATGCTTAAACTCAATGATTTGTTGCACATGATTATTGAGGCTATATAGCCATTGTGAGTAACTAGATCAAGACAGTAAGAGGTGCATGTTTAATTTTTCCCAACAACTATTATACTACATCGGCCTTCAAAAGGGAATTTCATTTAGAACATTTGCAATGGTTAGTTAGCTTTGAAACATTAGATAATCCTGAAATATGCATTAATCCTAGATAAATTCACTATACTATCAAGATGGCATGGGATTTCAGATTGGAAATTGCCATAGTATCAAATGGAAAGAATTGGTTGAATTATATGTTACTAATGACAACTAAACTAGATGTGTTTATGGAAATGTTTTGTAACCTAAACTAGATGTGTTTATGAGAATTTTTTTGTAACAAGAATTATCGAAAATAGTTTTACTCATGTAACTTATTTCATGACGTATATAGTGCATGGTTGGGATATGTAAAGTAGAAGTAGTATGAGTGGTTGAAGGCCCATCATTTAATATCCTTTTTCGGTATTAATGAGCTTCAATACTTTGCCTGCATGGATATTTTCCCTTATGGGGTTTTATCACATTAAAATTGATGTTTGTTATGGTGTATGTCCTTAATTTCTTGTCTCTTAATTGAACAAGTGGTATCATGTCCCGTGAGAAAGAGAGTGTTGCTGGACAGAATGAGTGTGGAAAAGAGAATGTTGATGGATCATTTTTTCCTGCTATCTTTATGACGCTCGCTCCTCACCATCACTTCCTATGCAAAAGAGAAACTGTGAAGAAATGGATCATGGATGCTATTGGACTGTAATAAATAAGAGCTGCGTGAAGATGGAGCAACTTGGAAGCATGAAGAGGAATAAGAAATGTCGACTACTGGATGGAGCCGCATGTAGAGGGAGCAGCCTGATTGCATGGAGAGGAGGAAGAAACGTCAGTTGGGAAGAGCCCACGTGTGGAGAAGAGGAGAGGTATCAGTTTCTGGAGGATCCATTATGGAGAGGAGAACGTCGATGGAGATCCCGCACGCAGAGAAAAGGAAAGGTTCGTGTGCAGAGGATCTTCACTCATTGAAACTATTCCATAGTGCCTTCATTCATGGGATATTAAAGAATACCCCTCATTAGAGAAATTTTTGGGTCTAAAATGGGCCTCCTAAGGAAAATAATAAAATAATAGTTAAAACAATAAAATAATAGTTAAAATAATAAAATAATATTGATTAATTTTGGAGGA
>LPNX011219346.1:146190-218966 GCA_001517045.1 Pseudotsuga menziesii
TTCACTAGATATTGATAAATACCTACCAAAATCCTTTTTTTGCTCCCCCATCCTAATTCATATTTCCAATTAAAAAACCCTATTTTTACGATACATTCCCTATTTTTACTAGCTACCCCTTTTTATACCCCCCATTCCCTACTCTTCACCCCCCAATACCTACAATATATTGAACTTATTTTTTACAATTTAAAAAACCCCCTTTATGAATGAATGTGATACAATATTGGTCAACAAGGTGAATCCCCTGTGTCTGTGTGTAGAGTGGAGGAAACCATCCTACAACCTGCGTGTGGAGAAGGATTAGAGCATTGAGAGCCCCATTTCTCGTTGCTACTGCTGAAGGGTCGTGAAGTTATTGTTGCTACCATTACATCTCCTCGATGTTGGCCGCCTTCTATTTCCTAGACGTGGAGATGGACCGTGAAGTGACCATCGAAAAGGGGTGTTGAACTGAGAGAATATAGTACGATTTTTTTTTAAATTATTAAAAACAAATTTTACTCATTTCCTAACAATGTCTAGTACAAAGTTTGAAATTGAGAATTTTAATGGTAAAAATAACTTTGATTTATGGAAATTAAAGATGCGGGATTTGTTAGTACAACAAGGGTTATAGAAATCCCTAGATGGTAAAATAAGGAGACCCCTAACTATGACAGATGATGAATGGGAGGAATTATATGACATAGAACTTAACACAATTCGATTATGTCTTGTCGATGATGTGTCGTTTAACATTGTTGAAGAAAAGTCAACAACAAGCCTATGGAGCAGGTTAGAAAGTATGTATATGAAAAAATATTTGACAAAAATAATTTAATTTAAGAGACATTTGTATGGTATGAGAATAAAAGAAGTTACACAGATAGTAGATCATTTGAATGTTTGTAATACTCTTATTTCTAGTTGATTACTATGGATGTTAAAATTGATGATGAAGATAAAGCAATCAATATTTTATGTACCTTACCTAAATATTGGGGTTAAGTAGTTTCTTCGATTAGCCTTACTACAACTGATACTTTGGAATTTGACACTGTGTTTGGAGGATTATTGTCTAAGGAGTTGAGAAATAAATCTAGTTTTGAAACTTCTACACCTTAATCTTTGGTTGTTAGAGGTCGATCCAAATAAAGACGAGAAAAGTCAAGAGTTACTTTCAGGTCTAATTCAAAGGGAAGAAAGAGAAAATTAAAATGTTGGTAGTATAAAAATACTGGTCATGTCAAGAAGGACTATTGGAAAAGATAAGAATCCAAGAAGTATGACTCCAAATCCAAGGAAAATTTAGTTAAGTCTGATATAGGTATGATCAATGAGGTTTTGTCTATTTGTAGGGTTTCTGAATATAATGAAGAATGGATATTAGATTCTGGTGCTTCACAACATATATGTCCTCGCAAATATTGGTTTGATTCCTATCAAATAGTTATTGATGGTATAGTTCTTGTAGGAGACAATCATTCATGTAAGACTGTTGGGGTTGGAAGTGTTAAAATCAAATTTTTTGATGGAGTTATAAGAACACTAAAAGATGTTAGACATGTTCCTAAATTAAAGAAAAAATTAAATTCTTAGGGAGTGTTGGATTCTTGTGGTCATAAGTTTACAGGTTTAAGTGGAGTACTAAAAGTATCTAAGGGTCCTTTAGTGGTCATGATGGCACAAAAAATAGGAAACCTTTACAAACTAGCTGGATGAACTCAAGTTAATGATACATCGTTAGTGTCTGAAGAGATGTCATGATCAACTCAATTACGGCATCAACGTATTGGTCATATTAATGAGAAGGTAGTTCAGGTATTAATGAATCATAAATTGCTTCCAAATTTGAAAACTCTGAATTTGATGTTTTGTAGACGTTATATATTTGGAAAAAAGTGTAGAAAAAAATTCAAAGAAGGTAGTTATGTTAGTAAAGGTGTTCTTGGTTACATTCATTTTTATTTGTGGAGTTTGTCTCCTACTATTTCCTATTGGTGAGCATCACATTTTGTATTGTTTATAGATGTTTTTTCAAGGAAAGTTTGGGTCTATGTCTTAAAAAGAAAATAGGATGTTTTTAACATGTTTAAACAATTTAGATTTACGGTGTAAAAAATAAATAGCAAGAGAATAAAGTGTTTAAGGACAAACAATGGAGGTGAGTTTACTTCTTTAGAGTTTGAAAAGTATTGCAAAGAAGAAGGGATTGCAAGACATAAAATGAATGTATACACTCCTCAACAAAATGGTGTTGCAGAGTGCATGAATACGGGAGAGAAATCCTCCTAAGAGGTATACTTATTTTATTCGTATGTTTCATTTACTGATGATGGAAAACCTTCTTGTTTTTAGGAAGACATTGATTATGTTGAGAATGCTATGTGGAAGATGGAAATGAAAGAAGAAATGGATTCTTTGGATAAAAACAAGACATGGGAATTGGTTGAACTCCCTAAAGATAGAAAAACAGTTGGATTTAAATGGTCCTTCAAGTTGAAGAAAAGGGTTTATGGTAAGGTTGAAAGATAAAAAGCTATATTGGCCACAAAAGGGAACTCTCAGATGTAAGGTATTCACTATCATGATATTTTTTCACCAGTTGTCAAGCTTGTATCTATTCGTATTATGTTAGCATTATTTGCATTGATTGATTTGGAGTTGGAGCAACTATATGTTAAAACAAATTTCTTACATGGAGATATAGATGAGGATATTTATATGGAACAACCCGAAGGTTTTGTGCAACATCCTAAAGGAAGATTAGTTTGCAAGATCAGGAAGATAACGAAAGACTAGAAATAGGTGAAAACATCCCTATGACAGGTTTCTCTCCTTTCAACCCTAATGTACTCAAGTGAAGCATGCATATTAGAAACTGAAGAATATCAACAAGAACCGTAATCCCCAAAATTCAGTGCAAAATTGGTGCGAAATTTCACATATTAGATACCACTAGTTATATTTTTTCTTTTAGAAAGCATTAAATGCATTAAAGTGGAGGTGGGATTTCTCCATAGGACTGGGTAATTAAATACTTCATATATTGTACGTTGAATAACAAGGATTCTTATGGAATAGAGAAACATAGTGATAATAAACCTAGAATAAACCATTTAAGCGATAATCCTAAATACTAGACATAAGCTATTCCTGATAACCTTTGTGGTAAAGAACAAAAGTTTTCGAGATTTTGATTTTGAGCAGGTGAAGATTTGAGTCCAATGTTCATAACTCCATTCTAAAAGGAACCAACCCTCTCGCCATGGTCAGCGAGGACTAAAAACTTGTATACCAAGTGGGGTTTAGATTAACAATCAAGCAAATTTGAACGAGAATTACTAATGCATCGATAAAGGATAAGTTTAGAATGCAACCATGTATAGATTCCAATTGTGCAGCAACCAATGATGATATGAGACAAAATTAACTTACTAATTCATTAAAAAAAGAAATGGATACGCTCTTCAGTGAATATATTTGGTCCCAAAGATTTATACACCTAAAATGAAATGAAGAAAGAAAAACCTTATCTACAACACCATAAATCCCTTACTCGATATGCACCTCAGGTCTTTGTGGGCGACTGATTTTTATCACAAACTAATGAATTAGAACTTGCCTAGAAATTTTTAATATTCCAATAGTGTATTACTACACTAAATCTTCTCAATCCCAATTCAGAGACAATTTATATAGTTCATCATAATTTTTTCTTCTATGCTTTTTGTGGGATTGAATCCACAAGTATTTGTTTGATTTCTCCTCATAGAATGAATTATGGTCCTTAAACTTTTTAAATAAGAGACATACCATCAAGCTTCTTTTCACGCCAAGAGACATAAAAACCATATCTAACAACAACATAAAAACAAATATAACCACAAAATAAGTAATTCAATAAGTAAGCAAACACTATCTAACCACAAAATAAGTAATTAAAAAAAAGCAATTCAATAAGGTAAGTAATTTTCTAGAACATTATGAAGAATAGGACTAGGGAAACAAGAACAACGCCTAACCATATGTCGATAACTAATGAGTGTGGAATTATGTATTCTTTCATTACCATGGATAATTTCTATTTCTCTTTTTGGTTTCAATTTGCATGTGTTCTTATTAATAAATATTTAATGATCTTTAATGCATGCTAATGTACGTAAAGAATAATACTTTTATTAGTATTTTCTATGTTATTTTCATCATGTAAGTTATATGCAATTTTGTAACTTGTTTGTCTTTAAAATAATATAATTTTTTTCCTGCGTTGAATACACAAATTTTCTAAATTGTTTTGTGTCTAGCTGTTGTAAGTAAGTTTGACTTTTAGAATCCTCATTTGGTATCAACTTAGGTGTTTTCTTTGTTAAATTTACTATCTCAAGTTTTAACTCCTTCCACATTCCATAATTTAATGGAACCGATTATGATTATTATTGGTGCATCAAAATGATGACATTTTTGACAAGAAAAAAATTGCAAAAGATTGTAGAAACAAGTTCGGAAGAGAAAAATAACCAACAGATTGGAACACCCTGATAATTAATGATAGAACAATTAAGAGAGAAGCTAAAAATAGGCTTTATTTCATATTGAAATATCTTTAGATAATATTTTTTTTCCAAGAATCATAGGAGCAAAGATAGTTGAGGATGCCCATAAAAATTACAAGAAGCCAATCAAGGAAGCGATCAAGTTAAAGTTGTCAAGGTGTAGACACTAAAGAGAGAATTTGAAGATATGAAAAGTTGAGAAAGTGAGTGATTATTGTGTAAGAGTAAATGTTGTGGTAAATAAAAAGGTTACTCTAGGAGATGTTAGACACTGAGAGGGGGGGTGAATCAGTGTAAATAAATTTTAGAACTTTTCTTAACTTGTCACAATTAACTACCAATTGATCATTGCATAATCATTTCATAAACATCTTTCACTTCATCATTCACATATCATATGCATAATCATTTCATAAACATATTTCATTTCATCATTCACATATCATAAGCATTTGAATCTTCAAGAACCATAACACAAAAGAACACAACACCATATAATTTTGTAATCTTTTTGTATTAGTTTTGGTCCGGCTACAACCGTTAGGTAAAATCAGCACCTACTAATATGTAGAGCACCTACTCTGCATCCAAGACCCTGCCTAGTTTTCTTAGACCCTGCTAAGAAGGGTTTGAGGTATCCTAACCTCAAAAGCAATACAAGCTTGCTTTTACAATTAAAGCTCACCGTCACATCATTTCATCAATCACATCAACATCACCTATCTCTTCAATCTGTTGCCAACTATCTTTGCTCATGCTCATTTGCTCATCATCAATGCTGCGCAGCATCAACATTGCTCATCATCTCTGCTCATCATCAATGCTGTTCATCCTCTTTGCTCATATTGATCATCAGCTCTACTACTCAAGGTTCATTCCAATCACATCTAGTCTGCTCTTATCATCAAGTTAGGGCAGTCATCTCCCTAAACTATGCATCGTCCTTATAGTTCATTAATAGCTTCTGGGGCTGTTATCTTCATGCTTGTCAACCTCTATGGATAGATTTGTGTATGCTTGCACTGTGTGTGTTCTGGGAAGACCTTACAAAACATATCTACAAATACTCCAAACTTCAACCCATTCATATTATACTGATATTCCAAGGTCAGATGCCATCAATGAACCAGCATTCACATAAATCATGTATGCATATAAATTGCACCTGAGTTGTATGTAAATTACCTTAGTCAACTTAAATCAGAGCCTAACCAGATGAAGTAACTTGCAAGCTTTCAAATGCCTTAGGCTTGATTACCTTGTGCATACTATTTCAACATACTTCAAAGTTAACATACCTAGGACATGCTTCTTCAATTGTTCGAGTTTGAGTACACCTTAGATAGATCTGCTTTGGATGCCTTGAAATGTGTATAACCTTCAACCTTGAGTTGAGAAGACATTATTCAAAGGACTGTCATCATTAACCTAGACGTGTATTTACCGTGCAAGCTGAACTCAAAAACTATCATACTCTGACATACATAGACTATATATTAACTAAGACTGTCATGAACACTGTCAAATAGCCCTAAACCATGTCAAACCTTGGTCAAGACTATCACCAATTTGGGACTATGGAAGGATATCAGTCACCATCCAAATATAGCAGCATTTAGACTTGTATGTATAAGCTAAGGAAGAATCTAAGCCAATCCATCCTTGGATTGTTTGTACTTAAACATGTCAACCCCAAACACAATCACTTCGGATCTTGGCCTGTGGTCCACTTTGAAAAATTTGAATTGAGTGCTAGGATGAAACTTAGACAGTCACCAAACCATTCAAATTAGATGTGTCTTTTGTAAAGGTGTGTGCTAGTAACTTGGACTATTAAGTTTGGAATGTCAAGGTGTAAAAACTAAACTGCTTTCCCTTCCAAGCTTGGGACTATGTGTAGATTATCTTAATCCAAGAATTTGGACTATTGGAAGCCTTCCTTCAAACTCAGAATAAGTATTTTTGGAAACCCTCAAACTCATTTAAGACTCATAATTCGGATCTGCTCCTCTTCCTTGCGACTGCTGCAACATTTCATACCTTACTGCTGCTACAAAAAGAATTTGACTGTGGAAGTATATGCTGGTCAAAACCCCAAATAAGTCTTCAAAACAACCTTACTCATACTCTAATGTACTATTTCGTGGCAACACCAACATCAACATACATGCCACTTTACTTCAAGCTTGGGCTATAGAGAATGACCTTCAAACTGAACTGTTCATATCTTGGATCAGTGTTCTAGGCATCAAAACAATGACTAGGGCTTGCATGATAATACTTCATTCTACACTAGTGCATATACTCATATTATTGTTTATACTCACAATTCATTGTATAACTGTATCTACTTCATCACTGTATGCGCTATTGCTAAGGTTATCATCATAACATTCTATAGTAATATGCATCATCACAATTTCACACTAACATTTACCACTGTCTGTGCCACTCATTGTACCAACATGATATAGTATTTTGACCATACCTTTACATGACAAAGCTTGTATTTGTCTGTTTCTGTACATGTGGACTGTTTGTATGTGCTGGTACAAAATTTAAGCCAAAACCATCTCTATGGGTCTCAATTGACCATCGAAATTTCGATTTGTTGCTTGGGTTGTTGTCTGCTGTAAATTAGGGTCTTCTCCTTACTACTGCACCGAATTTTACAGTCAAAAAAGAATATTTCAGACTACTGTATAAGAACAAAAAAAACCATCTCTGCTGCTCCTGAACAATCCCAAATATCCTCAGTCAAGTTGACTGAATTTCCTTAGTCAGCTACACCTCTGAAATTGCCTCAGTCTGCACCTCTGAAATTGCCTCAGTCTATACCTTCAAAATTGCCTCAGTTTGCACCTTTGAAATTGCCTCAGTCTGTACCTCCAAAATTGCCTCAGTCTGCACCTCCAAAATTTGCCTCAGTCAAACCTCCGAATTTTATGTTAGAGCTCTTTCAAAATTCACACCCTAAAATGAAATTTGTTAGGGTATTTATAGTGGTTTTTTCACCATAAATTTTGGAGCTGACTTGTATTTAAAATAAACAAAATTTTATTTCTTTATTTTAATTTAAGGAATGGTCAACGTTGGAGGAATCAGGCTGGCCGACTTCAAAAAGGTAAGATGGTAAGTGTTATAATTTTTAATTTAAATTTGTTATTTGAATTTTTAATTTTGACTTTGAATTTTAATGTTATTAAATCACTTTATTCAAAATCCACCCTACACTTAAGTCACACAATCACTCCTTATCATAAGGGTGTCTTTTAACCCACTAGGGCTTGCTAGGATATTTAGACACTTAGGAGTTAGTTAAGATCAACTTGTGTAATATATCCGTTAGGTAAAAGTGTGTTTCTTTAGTATACATTAGTATGCATTTCTAAATATTCTAATTCGACGGTCACGATATGTTCTAGACATAGAGTGATCCGACGGTTCAACTTCTCTTAGATCATACCTATCATTGATCTGTGGCTTAACAATTGATTGGTCTATGATCTCTATTTAAAGAGCATAGAGGGTCCTTGGCTAGTTGATCGATTATGAGAAGGTCATGTAACTTTCTTTCTTTTGCATAATAAATTTCTCAAAGTAGCTATTTGGCTGGGGCCGTGGACTGTTTCCCTCTCGAGGGTTTTAACCACATGACAAACATCGGTGTGTTGATCTGTGATCTATTTGTGTGAAGCGGTTGCTCAAGATATTTGATCTTTTGGGACTACCCTATGTACTCGAACATGGTATCAGAGCTTCTATGAAGAGCCGCTTTCTGTTTTGATCAAGATCTGGAACCGATGTTGCCGAAACTTTGAAAAGGTTTCTGGTTATAGATTTCCTATGCATTTTTGTCCTGTGGGAGTTGTTCCATTGTGTCTGAAGCACCATTTCCATTGGGAAATGGTTTTCATTTCACCGAAAACCATTTCTGTTTGTTCCAGAAACACCCATTTCGGCAAATCTAAAGGTATAATGTTACAGTGACGAATTTGTCTTTTTTAAATATCTCATATCTTATTAGTTTTATTATTAGATCTTTTTTGTTTTATTCTTGGACCGTTGCCTTCCCTGACTACGTATGTTATTTGCTGTGCACCTTGTGTGATAGCAGCGAATTAGAAACAGTAAGGGAAATTTTTTTCTTGTCTTCTCAGCCATGTATGCTCTTTGTCGTGCACCTTGTGCGATCACGACAAATTAGAAACAACAAGAAAACTTGAAAACGTAGACTTTCTGGGTAAGCTAACCAAGATCTAACCCCATTGTGTGGAAAAAGTTTTTTTGTTTTTGTTTTTCGTTTTTTTTGTGATTTGCAGGAAAAAAAGGAAAGCATGGAGAACGAGAGAGAAGAGTAAAAAAAAAAGAAACCATTTTCTCTTTCCATTCTTTTACATTCCTTTTAAACTTAGCTCACTTGGTCCAAAGTTGCTTTATTCCTTAATAGGTCTTGAGTTCAAGTCTTATTAAGCTACTTTTTAGTGCATGCAATTTCTATTTTCAAGTTACTTTATTGTAAAAGTGCATTTCACATAAATAAAATAAAATAAAAAGTGAGTCACTTAAGTCTTTTAATTTATTGCCGTACTATTCAAAAGTAACATTATTGTAAAAGTGAACCTCACTTATTATACAAAAGTGATTGTATTCTAAGCAACTTTATTGTAAAGTGATTATCAAAGGTTGATCCTGGGAAGAGGAGGGTTCTATCTTTTAGTTGGTCAAGTTAATATCTGCCACGTCACTATTGGAGACATCTTCAACATTTTCTTTGATCAAGCATAATTTCATCATCCAGAATCAGTTTTTAGTGCCGTTTTATTTAAAACCACATATTTTTTCAAGCTCTTTGCAACCAGACAGTTAGTTTCTATTTTTTCAGCCATTATTTTATAGTATGACCACCCCTTGTGATATTATACTTAAAAGTTCTAACTATTTCTCATGGAAATATCGTATGGAGGATGTTCTACGAAGTAGGGGACTTTTTAGGATAACCTCAGGGAAATAACAGAACCCACTGATGATGATAAAAAAATTATATGGGAAAATAGATGTGATAAAGCTCATGGATTGATTGGGATGTCAATCTCTACTGATTTGCGATTCCACATATCTAGAATTGATGAACTTGATAAAGCTTGGGAAAAGTTGGAATCTGTGTTTGGTAAACACAATGAAATTTGGGGTCATCAACTTGAGAATGAGTTGCTTTCCTTGAATATAAATGATTTTTCATGCATTCAAGACTATTTATCTAAGTATAAAACTCTTAGACTCTTATGTGCAGAATGCAAGATTAAGAAAGAAGACAAACAATGTATTTATCATATTCTTTCCAAACTTGGACCTGCATATTCTGTTTTTGTATCTACATTCTACTCCATGAAAGAATCCTTGAGCGCAGCTAGCTATCAAGAGCCTAGTCTTGAATCCTTTTTTGATTTCTTAATCAAAGAGCAAGATAAGCTCATTCGTCTTGGAATAATTAACAATGCAAATACATCTGGGAAAGCCTTATTGTCCCAATAGAAAGAAAAGTCCAAGCCTCCCAAGAAACAGAATTTTCACAATAATAAGCCAAACAACAAGGGTCCCAAACCTTCTCAGTCAGCTCATTCTTTAAAAAATGACAAAGGATCCAAGAAAAAATGAAAGAAGACTGAGCCTCATTGTAATTTTTGTGGGAAAGATAATCATGATGAATCTAAGCGTTTCAAGAAGATGGCAACCTTGGAAGCAGTAATGAAGAAGCACCACATCAGCATAGATTCATCTTCAGAATCTAACTCTCATGGACATGCACTTTGTGCTTCTGGTTACTCGTATACTACATCTTCTTCTTCTACTTCAAATGAATGGCTTATTGATTCTGGAGCATCTTATCATATCGCTAACGATCAAGCCATATTTTCTACTATGCATGAATGTAACACCAAAAAAATATTTGTTGGTGATGATAGATCTCTAAGTGTTGTAGGATCTGGAATAGTTCCAGTAGAAAATGGTCATTCGAGTGATGTACTATGTGTTCCAAAAATTTCCTGCAATTTGTTATCAGTCTATCAAATTACTCATTCAGGTGAAGGTAAAACTGTGATGTTTACACCTCACCAAGTTGTAATCAAGGATTTTAAAATTCCTCAAAATGTCCTTGCTATTAGAACTGTTGATGATATTACCAGGTTGTACAAATTTAACAACTTTGGGTCATCACTTTGTCCTTCAGTTTTTGTTGCTCATAGTGATAAATTGAGCAAACTTTGGCATGAGCGATTTGGCCACTTAAATTATTGCTCATTGCAACAACTATGTAAAGGAAATATGGTGATTGGTCTTCCGATGGTATCTTGCAAGGATGGTGTTTGTTTCGATTGTGTACTCAGGAAATATCATCGAGACAGTTTTGACAAACGTGCCTCTTGGCATGCCTCAGTTCCTTTGGAGCTTGTGCATAGTGACTTGTGTGGTCCTCTTCAATCTGCATCCTTTTCTGGTTTCAAATATTTCTTAACTTTCATTGATGACTACTCCAGACACACTTGGGTTTACTTCCTAAAACTTAAGAGCGAAGTATTTAACATATTCTTGGCCTACAAGGCCCTTGTTGAAAAACAATTTGCTCATCAAATTATTAAGTTAAGATCTGACAATGGAGGAGAATATGTTAACAACAAGTTCACTACTTTCTGCACTGAAAAAGGAATCCAACAATAGCACACTATTCCGTATACACCACAACAAAATGGTGTAGCTAAATGGAAGAACTGCACTTTAAAAGAAATGGTTAGTTGTATGATCCAATCTAAGTGACTAAGTCTTCAATATTGGGTTGAGGCCATAACTTTTGCAAATTACATAGTTAATCACACACCCAGTAAAGTTTTACAAGGTATAACACCGAAAGAAGCATGGAGTAAAATTAAACCAGATGTAAGTCACTTTTGTGTGTTTGGTTGTGAAGCATGGGCTCACATTCCGGATGAAAAACAGAAAGCATTATAGCCTAAAAGTGAAAAGTGCATATTTGTTGGATATTTAGAAGATGTCAAAGGTTTTAGACTTCTTCATCCCCATTCACATGATATAATCATTAGAAGAGATGTTAAATTTAATGAAAATCTCTTGGCCTGCGAGCCTAACTTGGTGGGTGTGCCATCTTTGGCCTGCAAGCCTGATTCAACAATTGTGCCTTCTTCTTCTTCTTCTTCCAAATTCCTTGATAGGTTTCCAACTCCAGTTTTTGATGATGACAGTGAGGATGAAAATCCACCTCCGCTTGCTCATGTTCCTCCAATTGCACCAGCACCAATGCCTCCTCGATGGGTCCATTCAACATGTGAAGCAGCTGGTGATCTTGCTAGTGATCCTAGAGATCAATGGCGAACACGTTCTCAGTTTCAATGAGCCTCTTCCCTTTTGGCTCAAGTTTCTGAGAATCATGATTCACAAACTTTTGCAGAAGCTTCAGGAAATCCATATTGGGATGCAGCTATGGATGAAGAATATTGTTCCTTAATGGTGAACGATACTTGGGATCTTGTTCATCTTCCAAAAGGAAGAAAACTTGTTAGATGTAAATGGGTCTATAGAACTAAGTATGCATTAGATGGAAGTGTTGAAAGACTTAAGACAAGGCTAGTTGCCAAAGGTTTTTCCCAAGTTGAAGGGATTGACTACAATGAAACCTTTGCCCCTGTAGCAAAAATGAACCATCCGCCTTGTTCTTTCCCTTGTAGCCTTACATAACTGGGAAGTCCATCAAATGGATGTCAATTCTACCTTCTTACATGGTGATTTGCATGAAGAAATTTACATGGAACAACCTCCTGGATATGTTCAGAATAACTCTAGCCTTGTTTGTCTCCTTAAGAAATCCTTATATGGCTTTAAGCAAGATCCTAAATCTTGGTATGCCAAAATGGATAGATTTCTCCTTGACATTGTTTTTTCTAGATGCCATTATGACTCCAATGTCTATACCAAGAAAGTAGGAAACCATCTCATCATACTTGTTCTTTATGTTGATGATCTTATCCTTACTAGTAGTGACCCTAAACTTATAACCCATGTAAAATCCAGTCTTAAGAAAATTTTTGAAATGTCAGACTTAGGACATTTGCATTATTTTCTTGGTCTCCAAGTCTTGCAAACCAAAGAAGGAATTTTTCTTTCCCATTCTAAGTATGCTTGTGACCTCTTTGTCGCTTCCACATGGAATATTGTAAACCAACCCCTTCTCCCTTCCAGTCTGGAGTCAAGCTTTCTGCCACTTGTACTTTCCCTGAAGTAGATGCCACCTTATATCGTCAGCTTGTTCGTAGTATTTTATACTTGACTCATTTGTGTCCTAACCTTTCCTTTTCCATTGGTCATGTTTCTCGTTATATGCAAACTCCTCACGAAAGTCACTGGAAAGCAGCAAAAAGAACACTTCGATATATTCAAGGTACAATTTAGTTTGGGATTCATTGCAGTACAGGGGGGAGCCTTTGTTGGTTGGTTTCACTGATTCAGATTCGGCCGACGATCCTGATGATCGAAAGTCTGCTACAGGTTATGTTTTTAGTCTGGGATCTAGACCTGTCACTTGGGCTTGTAAGAAACAACAAGCTCTTTCTCTTTCTTCAGTAGAAGTAGAATATCGAGTCGTAGTTAATGCTAGTTAGGAAGCTTTATGGCTTCAACAGATCCTTTTAGAGTTTGGATTCGAGCAGCAGCAGCCTACTCCACTTTGGTGCGACAATCAAAGTGCCATCAAGCTTGCCAAATATCCAGTTCTACATCAGCATAGCAAACACATTGAGCTACACATGCACTTCATCAGAAATCTTGTTCATGATAATGTTATTGAAGTTCTCTATTTCCCTATAGATGATCAATTTGCAGACATCTTCACCAAGTCTCTTACAGAAGCGATGTTTTCTAAACTTCGGTCTATGTTAAGAGTTCAGGAATGTGTCCTTAAGGGGGGATAGGCTCTAATGCCTCTTTCCTTCTCCTAATAGTGTCACTTTTGTAAATCCTTCAATCCTATCCCAAGTTGTTCTTAAGGGGGGATGTTAGGATATTTAGACACTTAGGAGTTAGTTAAGATCAACTTGTGTAATATATCCGTTAGGTAAAAGTGTGTTTCTTTAGTATACATTAGTATGTATTTGTAAATATTCTAATCCGATGGTCACGATATTTTTTAGACATAGAGTGATCTGATGGTTCAACTTCTATTAGATCATACCTACCATTGATCCATGGCTTAACACCCAATTGGTCTATGAACTCTATTTAAAGAGCATAGAGGGTCCTTTGCTAGTTGATCTATTATGAGAAGCTCATGGAATTTTATTTCTTTTACATAATAAATTGCTCCAAGTAGCTATTTGGCTAGGGTCATGGACTGTTTTCCTCTCGAGGGTTTTAACCACGTGACAAAAATCGATGTGTTGATCTGTGATCTATTTGTGTGAAGCGATTGCTCAAGATGTTCGGTCTTTTGGGAGTACCTTGTCTACCCGAACGAGGCTTGCATGTATTCCTTTTCCACATCATTTAAAGTTCATAGGGTTTCCACCATATCAAGGGTATAATAAGTGTCCAAGTGCCATCATCACTTCTCAGGGTTTGCAAGTCTTTAGGTGTCCTTTTATCAACACATCAAAGATTCATACACATGATCCACACCACTTTCACCAAGTTTGGGTTCAAGGGACTTCATAAAGGTTTCATGACTTCATTAAGTCATCAATGACCATATCTTCATGTCACCTAACCATGTAAGTGCAAGTAGTGAGATCCATGATCTTTGTAAGGCCATCAAGGTCTTCATCAGGGGTTCCAAGTCTTCATGAGCTTCTTCATCAACCAAGGGGCTTCATGGTCTTCTTTAACCGCCTCAACCACATGATCTAGAAAGATGTCACTTGTTGGGTAGCGTGGTTTCTCCTGGGGTACCATGACACCATCAGAGCATGAATGACCATAGAATGGGTCATTAATGCTTCTCCAACCCATCTAGGGTTTCTCCAATGTCTACCAATGGCTTCAGGACCATCTCCAGGGTCTTCAATGTCTTCAGCAAGGTGGTGGCTTCAAGATTCATCCTCATGGGCACAAGGACCTTGTCAACTGGGTACAAGGTGCTTCAAGGCACAAAACCACTCTATAAGGGGTCAAGGCATTGCAGGTGGGACTTGGTGTCATCAAAGACATCCCATGGGGCCACTACAAGTTCATGTTGGCATCAATGACAATTTCATCAACAGGAGAAACTATGAATGAAATAAGTTGTAATTAAAAAATTATTGAGTTCTATAACAATAAGATGGACCATGTTTCTATAATCATCAAGGATTTAACTACCCTTTAGTTTGATCACCTAGTTGGATCTCTGATGTATCATGAAGAAATATTGAGAGATTCATTTGGAGAAAGCGAGAAGAAAATTTTTCCTCAAAATTACAAATTATGAAGAAAGAATATGTCAATACTAGCTCCAAAATCAATCAAGCCAAAATTAGAGTTTTTCAAGAGAAAATAGAGGAAGTTGAGGTGGTTTCAGAGGAATAGGTAGAAATATATTTGATAAGATAAATATCCATTGTTATAATTGTAATGTTTATGTCATATTGAAAGGGATTGTGGATTAAAAGCAAGTAATAACAACAAAAGATTTAATTATGTTCAAGAGGGTGATGACCCTTCTCCAAATAATTTATTTTTATTTTATGGCAGAACTAAAAATACTATTAAAGGTGTTTAGTATTTATACTTAGGTAAGTTTTTTTCTACAATGGATGAAAGTTTCAAATCTAAAATCAAACTTGGTGATGATTCATAAACCTTGGAGGTTTATGCAAAAAGAGATATGGAATTCCATACTAAAGATGGTATGAAAAGTGATGTTCATTACACTCCACAATTAAAACATAATTTTTTAAGTGTTGGGAAACTATGTGAATAGAATCACAAAGTAGTGTTTGACAATCAACAATGTACAATTTGTGATGAGAATAAAGGCAATAGGTTGGTTATAGTTGTGTCTATGTCAAAGAATCAGATGTTCCCATTGAATTTTGGAGAAGATAGCATCAATCATGCCAATATGGCATATGAGTACGTAACTTGGTCATGGCATCTCAGGTGTGGCATTTGATTTTTTCATAGTTTGAAGCTTTTAAAATAAAATACATATTTTTTGTTTTGCCCAAGGTTGAAGAAATTTTGAAGAGCACAAGGAAGTTTATGAATGATGTGCTAAAGGGTATGTGAAAGTCGATGAGGGTCTCTATTGACATATTAGATGTAATAGAAAATTGAAAAAAATAAGCATCCCTCAACTGACATGGATATTTTGAGGCACATACACAATGAATCTTACAATGAGTAAAAAAAATGAAGTGTAGGAAATTGAATGATGTTTTTGAATACATAATTTTTTTCTATTGAAAATGTTCTTAGAAATTAGCAATGGATAACATATACTTTATTTTTGGGACAAATTATAAGGTCTATTTTTTCGTGGGTGCAATCTTTGAGTGCCTAAATGATGGAATCATCCTACAAAAACTAGTAGACATACATAGAACAACTAGCACTACTACACCACTATTTTTCAAAAAAAATTAATAATTAATAATTTTTTTTAATTATCTAAGTAATCAAACCTCAAAAATAATACATCAAGTGTGGGTGTAAACTTTGAAGGTCTTAATGCAATTAATTCAAAATGGTTCTTTATAACATGTAGAGGTCGGTGTCCTTTAGTGCACCATACAATTTTTTTTCAAAATGGTTGAGAAACATAAGACTTATGTACGAAATGATAAGAATATGTTTTTTGAGTCAAGGAGTCATGACACAAGAAAAATAAGAAAAAATAGAAAAATATATATATTCTTGTTAAAAAATACATCTTTGGAATCTGTAGAAAAATCCATATTTGTGTCTAAAATTTCATTAGAAATGATAGTGTGCATCATATTGTAACCAGTGGCTAAACAAGAGCATATTAAAAAATTAGATGTAATGCTCAATTAGCCATGTTTCATCATACTCCAAGACATAGGCATGATGAATTCAAAGAAAATTATGAACCAAACACATAGGCATAGGAATGTCACGCCTGCATGTGTGGAGGTTCGACCATAGTAGCAAGAAATACGCATGTGTTTTGTTTAAATTCCTTCTTTTTTCACGCCAAACAAAAACGTGCACATGTTGTAGTTTTGAAAAACGCATACATGTTTTGTAAAACTGCAACATGTGCATGATTTGTAATTTTATGGTTTTATTAATTTGCTGATTATAATTTTATTATCATTATTTGTCAAATATAACATTAGTTCTACTATTTTTCGATTATAACATTAAAAACCATTCGGGGTGATAAAGGGTTAAAGGTAGAGGGGGAGGAGTGGTAAGGGGTTAGAGGTAGAGAAAGGGGTGAGGGGTGCTATAGGGTAAAAGGTAAAGAAATGGGTGGGAGGTGGTAAGGGTTAGAGTTACAGGAAGGGGCAAGGGGTGTTAATGGGTTAGCGAGAGACAAAGAGAGAGAGAGAGGGGTGAAGGAAGAGACATTGAGGGGTTTTAAGTGGTTAGATGTAGAAAGAGAGGAAAGGGGGTGTTAAAGGAATTCCAACTTCCTAATACTGTTATAGTTATACCCCTATGTCTTGTGAAGGTTGAAGATGTAAAGAAACAACTTTCTAGTATTGATCCTAAAGTTATTTTGTTTCTGTCTAAGATAAAGAATGTTTGAGTTCATGAGTTGGAACATATGGATCTTAACAGGATTTATACAATCTCTATTTTACGAGAAATTGACCTTAGAAATTCTCATAGAAATGACAATGAATCCTTCATTTTTCATTTGTTAGCAGAAAAAGATTAATTTCCGATCAAATAATGTAGTAATTACATGTGTAGGTAGCGGTTTCCTACAGAAGATGAGTGTAGGTTTGAGAAAAGGAAAGATATAAAAAATGGGATATTACATTAGCTTTTCTAATGGGAAAATGACTTACAGGGAGGAAATATGGTGGTTGTAGGAATCAATGTTTTTTTCCCACAGAAATGGTAACTTGGTTTCAATTTATAATACATGCATATTTGTTACTAGTTTTGTCATTTTCAAGAACATGTGGAACTAGGAAATCTTTCATTGTGTTCCACTAGATTTTTTTTCAGCATTTTGTACTTTGATAAGTGGTAATGAGCCTCTATCATTGAAAACTTGGCTCCTTCGATTCCTTCCATTTGATACTCCTCCTTATATACAACTAACACAACTTAGAGATGTTGTTCAGACCCAATGTAAAACTAAGGAAGTGCTTTTATGTGATGATAGATTTGGGAATAGGAATTTATGTAAACCAATAGAAGCTTAGACAATGCTTCTAGATTTTAAGTGCATTATGTTGAAAGCAAGAGGACAAGGGTAGCAAAGTGACCACAATCATGTTTTTTTTTCATTTCATAATGTACACATAGTCCATCCTTACCTTTATAAACAAGATTTTTATAACAACTTGAATTTTGTGGGCACGGTTCACTCGACAATATTCACTCGAACATAACCTCTAAGGTTCATCGAAGCTACTATCCTCGAGATCTTGGTAAGAAAGTAGATGTCCTCTACTTTGATTTCCAAAACTTCCCCTTTGACCATGAACACAACATGGTAAGGGTCCCAAATATGAATCGACGTTTCAAGCAATCCCTGTAAACTCCAAACCTCATACCTTAAAGGTTCCAGAACAAGCACACGTATTCCCCATATTTTTATTGTTGTCCTCTTCCTGACAAATATGGAATTCAACCAATGTATCATCTCCACTCTCCTTAATGGATTTTTTTTAAAACAAAATGACAGTTGTTGGTAATAAATATTCAAAATTTCTAAAAAGAAAATAAGAATACACAATAATGCAAATACTTATCAAACATAAGCAAAATTATCAATGAAAATACTTCTCAAGCATACGCAAAATTACCTTAGTCTTCACCCTCACTAGTAGTGTCTTCATGGATTCCAAATATCACCAATTTTGGGATTCAAGGGGATAAGTATTGGGAAATAAGCAACTATTTCGTTGTATATAATATTGGATTCTAATTATCGAAATATCTGATTCAACTCCTTCTCGTGCATTCTTCACCTCTCTCTCTCCACCTACCAGTCCTTCACCACTTGACTCCCTATTCACGTTGCACATCATTTCCCATCATATTTTCTACTCCTTCACACACCTTCCTTAACTTCCTCAATTCTCTTCTTGTCCACCCCGCACTCACCACCAGTTGCAACCCAGGGTTCAAGCCTCTGCAGCTCTACACCACCCTCCTTTTTGCATCCATCCTTCCCCACACATGCGTCCATCCTCTCTTTTTCCCCATCTTCCCACCAGAACCTAGAACCTACTCACCTTCACCATCCTCCACCTACAATTTTGTCTCCCTTCGTGTACAAATTCCTACACTGTGAATTCACACCCCAACTCTTCACTCCATATCCTTTACACCTTCCTCCATGCTACTCCACATTGACCCCCACCGCATCCAACTACCAACTCCAAACTACTTCCTTTGATCTCCCATGCCCTCCCCGTAGTTCTCGACCTCCACCACAACCCACCTCACTCCTCTCGTCCTTTGCAACCACCCCTATTATGCTCCTTCAGTCTCCACCTACTCCTTCCTTGAACCTACACACACTCCCCATTGCTCCTCCACACTCTTGCTCCCTCACTACTATACATAGCCACTCACTTCACCTTCACAATCCACCATCGTTTCTTACTCCGTGCTCCTATCCACTACCTCTCCATAGCTACAAAACATTCAAATAATAATAATATTACTACTCATTAGAGGAAATTTGGGGTCTAAAATGGGCCTTATAAGAAAATGTGCCAACAATAAATTTTGTGAGTTGGAATTCAAGAACCAAGAGAATTTCAATGAAATGAGTAAACCATAATGGTTGAATTGACATATTTGTCATAGAAGCAAACTACTTTTTTTGTTCGTATTTTTGACATATCTCCGTGTATTTTTACTCAAATTTCAAGAGGGAGAGCTCGTTGGATGCAAAATCTAATTCTGCATCCAATGAGTACCCACACTGCATACTTTTGACCGACCTCGCTACCCCAAAAACAATAAATACCTAAAAAAATGTGATGATGACATCATCATCACGTTTTTTCGGTATTTCTTGTTTTTGGGGTAGCGGGGTACGTCAAAAGTATGAAGTGTGGGTACTCATTGGATGTGGAATTAGATTTTGCATCCAACATGCTCTCTCGCTCATATTTTGAGTAAAAACACACGAAGATATGTCTAAAATGTCATCATCACGTTTTTTCAGGTATTTCTTGTTTTTGATTTAGGAGGGTCCGTCAAAAGTATGCAGTGTCAGTACTCGTCGGATACGTAATTAAATTTTGCATCCAACAAGCTCTCTCGCTCAGAATTTGAGTAAAAACACAAGGAGGTATGTCTAAAATACGAACACAAAAGTAGTTTTTTTCATTCTTGCTCCAAAATTAATAACTATTATTTTATTATTTTCCTTAGGAGGCCCATTTTAGACCCCAAATTTCGTCTAATGATTTAAAACCTTAATATAATCCATTTAACAAAAAAATATTTACATATATAATATTATATATTAATAATAATATTTATTATTTATATTTACAATTCTAATTGCTTCTCCATTCAAAAAAAATATTATTATATTTAATAATAATAAGCATGACTTAATAATTATTATTACAATTATTATTTAATACAAAAATGAAACATTCAAAGGAGAATTTTCCAAAAAGAAACACATTAAGGGTTATTACAACTTTTGTGTCTAACCCATTGTCAAAGAAAGAAGGCAATCAGAGAAGAAACCAAGCCAAGGAAGACCAAATTGTCAATGAAGAATCATAATCAAAGGAGAATCTAACATTTTCATAAGAATACAAGTCTAGTGGTAACCATGGCTTATGGTTCATATATTCAATTAAGAAAATAAAAGAGGAATTAGAGCATTGTCAAAATGAAAATAAAAAACTACAAACCATAATCGAGCTATAAAATCTTCAAAAGGAGAGATATTCCGACGATGCAAAACAAATAGAAGATTTATTGGAGCAGATTGAGGAATTAAAAAGTATGAAGGAAAAATCACAAAACCAAGGTATCGAGAAGGAAGTTGACTAAAGTAAGGAAAAATAAGAACTGACACTTTTGAATGCACTCCTAAACGACAAGGATGAAGAATTTGTAGAAGTCCGTAAATAGTTGGAAAGTCAAGAATCCAAGATATGTTGACATCAACAATAGATGAAAGAACTCCAACAGAAGGGTGACATTAGAAAGGAAACATGTTGGAAATTACAAAAAGCAATGATACACTAATAAACAAGACTCGAGAAGTATTTCGACTAAGAAACCATAATAAAAAATTAGTTACAAAGATCAAGAAGTTGAAAATTAGTCGAAAGACAAAACACTTTAATGAAGACTTTGAAGGGAAAAATCTAGAGAAGCAAGAAGAAAATCATGGCCGAGAAATCTTAATCAAGAACTAGAAGAACAAATCAAAGGGTTAAAAGAGGACAACACAAAGTCACAAGTAGAAAAAGTTCGGAAAGAGTTTGATTAATAACACTCTATTAGAAAATATATTATAGCAAATCCAAAAGGACGCTTCAAGACCTTCACGAAAAAAAATTAAAGGTAACAAACAAGTAGCCACTCTAGTAAAAAAACACACAACAAAAACTCCTTATTAACACCCAAAATATAAAAATAATTTTAAATTACCATAGGTCAAAATGAACATACACAATAGAGATATGATTTCAGAAGATAAAGAACAGAAAATGAACAAATTAAGCAGAAAACCAGAAATTTCATCCAACAAAGCGATAAACAAACAACTCCAATAAAGATATATTTCAGATGAACAAGTTCACAAACGATGCCATCATTTTTCTTGGGAATTAGTAACTCGTATCATTCCATTTTGTAATTTTTTCTTGGGATTCAGTAATTGTTTTTCTGTTACACCATGCCATTAAAGTCACAAAGCCATTTTCAGATCTATTTTTTCTAAAAAGTCATAAGCATAAAAATATTCATAAATATCTAAATACCAATCAGTACATTAACTCCCAATACTGTCCAATATAACAAACCAAACTAAATGGAACCACTATAGTGGATGACAATATAGGTACATCCTTAAACAATGGGCAATTATGCAGTAACTCTACATTTGATATAAAGGTAGAGCAATCCTCCATTAACTACTAACATTCATCCTATATCATATTTTATAAAATCTAATTTAATAAAGAATTTTATAATGAAAAATTATTTCAAAATTTAGCTAAAAAAATTAAGCCCGACTAATAGTTACATGTCGCCTTGCATAAATATAATAATAATATAAAAATAATTATATTTATATATATATATATATATATATAACTTTACAATCTAATGAAATCCAAATTATTAAAATTAAAGCCAAAATAAGTTTCATAGATCAAGATTCTTGTCTGCGTTATGGAGCATGACGCATGGAAAGACTATGAAAACCGTGATAATCCAATTTAATTTTTATAACTATTTAAAAGTTAAAAGTCAAAGCAGTTTAAAAGCTAAACTATTAGCATATATTCACTCAGCATTGAGAATGGAGCTTATATTATTAAAATCTTAAAAACTGGGTATATACAGAGATAGAAAATTAAAATGGAAGTATCACTTCACATTGTGAAATTGTGCAGTAGGAGCGATATCGTTCTGTGAAGATTTTGCAGTACTGGATTTGGTATTTCCATGTGCAAAAATTGAGGTGCCTTTCCATATTGGTAGTGAATGGTAGGTATTAGCAACGTCCGGGGTACATAATATGCTGCACCTGTAGAGGTAGCGTCTACCATGTATACAAACTCACCATGAAGCCCGTTTTCTAGTATTTCACCATCTGAACTTGATAGCATTGTCTGATTTGGCAGAAGAGAAATATCATATAGATTCACCCGTCGTTCAGATAAATGTTGAGAGTTTTGTTGATCCTCCACTACAGAGGCTGTCATGTTGTGACTGGTTGCATCTATTTGCGGATCAACACTGTCGATTTTCTGTAAGCAGCTTTTGGGCAGACGTCTCTGTTAGTTTGAGACGCTTTGAATGATTTCCGGTGAGACGAAATGATTCTGCAGAGAGAATCTTGTCGACATCATAGTTATTGATATCGAAATTTGTCATAGCGTTACGCCCCCTGTAGTTAATGGAAGCAGTATCGTACGCTGCAGCTGCTTCCTCTTCTGTATCTGTCAAAATCAATATCCACAATTCTCATTTCCTCAAACATTTCCAGATTACTATCCTAAATCAAGATATATTCTATCTGGTCATTGAATTAGAAATATCAAACACTTACTGAAACTCCCCAAATAATTGTTTTTGTTGTCGTCAACTCTTCCCATTCGTGCTTGCCATTTTCCTTGTAATCTTCATAAACAATCATCGACATAATTATTAATAGATATTACGTTCACTATAAATCTCCTGTAACGCATATAATCGTTTAATGGTTTTCTAAAATACCTAGTAACTCCACGGTACTTAGACGCGCCTCTCGAAAATGAGCTGCATTTTCTGTAACAAAGACATATGAATCCTTAACCGTGTGTACATTTAAAATATGCAATGCAAATTCTATAAAAGTTCAATGATGTAATGTTGCTGTTACCTCCTTATATGTTGCACAACTTCTTCCTTAGTCATACCTTCCATCTCTTTAATCTCTTCTTCATACTCGCTCGGCTGTAAACAAAGTGCATATTAATCTTGGTTACAATGGTGGTTATGTTATGCTATCCTAATATTCTAACACAGCATTTCATTGCAATGTAGTTGCAGGGTTCCATAGGGATTTACCGCTTTCGATTGCAAACTCCAAAATTTCAATTTCATGTCAAACTATGAAGAAAATTAAATACAATGAAATGCAAGAAGTCATACTTGAAAATTTGTTTGGGCAGTTAAACCCAAAAAATTCAGCGCTGCAAGATCATAAGCTCTAGCTGCCTTTTCTGCTGTATCATATCCACCTGATACAGAAAATATTTAATCAGATATCGATCTACAAAGTACAAAACTTGATTAACACAATCTACAAAGTACAAAACTTGATTAACATTGTGTCCTATAGTCAATCAGGCTGTATATTGAATATTACTCACCCAAATAGACTGTGATATTGTACGCCATATGGTAAAGCCAAAGCGGTACATGTGCAAGAGACATAAGATCAAATTGAGAATATAAAAAAAAAACACATTGATCACAGTCTTAAGTACTACCTTAAATGAAACACAAAATATGGAAAATGAAAGCGTGAAATGATAGTTTTAACAAGAAAATTCACACGAAGTACCTTGTTTGCCATTTGGTGTGACACCATGAACTTGAACTTTCCAGGTCCGGTCCCATAGATAGGCTTCGTGTCTCTGGCTCCTTTTATTTCTGCAACAACAATATCCATTAAAACACCATAAAGCATTAGGAGGCTGGCTAACATAGAAACGTGATAATGTAGCGAAAACTAACAAACATAGAATTGACATGGTTAGAATTAATAAATTACTTTGTGACTCCGCGAAACTTAAAGGTCGGATGGGACTGGGTATCACTCTCCTTCTCTACTGTTAGATTTGCAGGTTCTGAACTGTCGGCAGTCCTCTTCTTGGGGTTTCCAGAATTCATTTTTGCAGAAAATAGAACTGCAGCACTAAAGTTTCAGTAAAAAAGAGACGTGTGGCTGCCTGTCACTGAAGACGTCTAAGGACAATTACAATGCAATCGAACTGATTGCAAAATTAAAATACGAAACGCAGACCTTCACAGAGAGTTAAAGAATTAAAATACGAAACGCAGAACTGATCGCTCTTGTTATTGGCTAAAGAAGACCTTCAAGAGAGTTCTTGACGATTTTTAGAGTTTGCGGAAATGGTATTATATAAGCAATGTCAATGTATATATAGGAGGAAATAGAATAGAGTGGGGCACAATTTGTTTTCGTTTACGCAAGTTGGGAGAAAGTGTCACATTATTGACCGTGATTTTCAATTTTGTGGCCCCCTTAGGCGCGGTTTAAGTCGGCTGGATTATTTTTTTAATTTGTTTTAATAATATACAGGTTTAAATTTACAAATTTTATGGTGAAGCTAGTGAAAATTTGATCATCTAAATTTAAATATTAAAATATTAATTCGAAAGAAATTGTTTAATAATATTTTTATAAGTTTATGTTATTTTAGGAAGATATTTGGTGATCATTAAGGGGACAAAGGCTTTGGGTCTTACGTCATTATCTTAGTGTAGCTTTTAGATTTACAAGTAATTTTAGGTTTAATTATAGAACCAACAAATAATTTGTAGGAGTATTGAGACTTAAAAACCCTCGCTGAAATCATGAACATTTGGGTATATCTGTGAGCCCATTGGATATAATAAAGAAGGGATGTTACACTCCATACACCAAAATATATGTTTATATGAATATTTTGAGGGCACTTCTCGATTCAATATGCTTAAAAGCTCTCATGATTATGAATGAATCTAATCATTTTGTTATGAGAAAATTCTATTTAAATGTTGTAAGTCCCATGGTCATAGATACTTGGTTATGGATTTCTCATGTTATACACCATTTTAACTTAGGTCTTAAATTGATTCATACACGTTGAAAATATGAACAAAATGACGAAAAAGCCAACCCACTTATTTGCCATGAATGACATACATACTATCAATAGATTTGAAATCCTAGATGAGAATGAAATCCATCATGATAATCCCTAAGAAGAACTTGAAGGTCGATGGGTATCAAAGCAAAGAATCTAGATTCGACTCTATAAAATCTAAACAACAAAAAAAACATTTAAAATACAAGATCTCCACACCAATTAGTACTCAAACAAACAAGGAGACCAATATGGAGGAGTCTGAGGTTATCGGATCCAAATATCGAGAGATCATGCAATCAGGGTACTTATATATTTAAGGAATAGTGTATGCATACAAGAGATAAGACACTCAATCTATCCTTGCTCAAATATTTTAGGAGTTGCAGTGATAGAAAAACATTGTTGGGTTTTCTTTTTAGGAATGGCCTGGTTAGTCCAACATTCCCTTGCTCATAATTTGCAATTTTCTAACTCCCAATCATATAATTATGCATCTCATTTTGTAACTGATAGAATTAGGATTCCCTAGGTGAAGTTCTCCATATACGTTAGGTTTGGTATAATCTTCATTATTCTATATTTTGTATAACTGCCGAATGTCGACATATTTATCTATAGGTTCAGTCCAAGGCTCTCCCTGGGATGGATGAATTGGGACAATGAATTTTTTCCCATACCCTTAATTTTAATTCTTTATTTATCTATCTATATAGATGTCTTCATTTTCTGTCCCCATGGTTGACCTACTAAGGTCGGGAAAGAATTGGATAATTCTTTGGGGTTGATTATTTCGAAGTTGACTTTAGTTGAGATGCCCATCATAGTCATGTCAAAAGTATTCTAGACACCAATGGGTTCGATTACTCATTGATCTGATATATTTAAATATATGTTGGATTGGTTTAATTGAGGTTTACCAAGTTGTTCTCATATGTCTCTAGTCATTATGTTTACCTGCGATCTGAAGTTGAGAATGACTTGTCGAACACGGTATCCTTCACGTTCGAGATTGACTAATGGGTCAGCATCATGTTTATTTGTTTTTTATTAAGGATACATATACATTTTTTCGGTTTATATTTGCAAAAATAAGTTTTAAGATTATACATTAGATAAATTAGCTTTGCAACAAAATCATCATTATTTATTAGTTTAATTAGTTCGCTAGTAATCTTCTGTTGAGAGTCATTATTTTCTTCATGTGCTGTTAGTTCTTTGAATATATTTGATGCATCATTATATAGTTGTTTTCTTCATCGGGATTAAGATAATATTATTTATTTTTTATTTTACTTATTTGTGGATTATCCATGCTAATTTGTGTTCCTTGTCAAGAAACAATTTGTAAATTTTTAGTTTGAACAATATAACACTTTTAAACACTAACCAAGACATTAACGTTCTTTTTATTATTTGATTTCTCAAGCATGGTGGGGAAATCCTCCAGAGAGTGATCACCTACACCACAACTTGTAAAACATTTCAGGTCATTCCGGTCCTTATACGAAAATTCTACATGACGATGTCCTTCATTTAATCATGTGTAGAACTCGATGGGGCGATCGAGTCTGATTTCTCGATTTCAGACATCTCATCCTTGACCTTGAAATCCCCCACTTCGTTTATAGTTGTCGTTTCATCTCTTATATCTACGGCCATCATACCTTTGATAATTATTTTGATCATTCCAATCGTTATTTTTATTCCTTTCATTATTGTCAAGGGTGTTATTTTGTGTGACAACATTCGTTTGATAGACTGCTTCATAGTTCTGTCGATTTTCAAGTTTAACTGACATTCTGTTGTCAAGTGACTTTTGACTTCGCATATTTCGCATGAGCAAGCTTGTTCGTTTTTCATGTTATAATGGAAATCTTTCATTGCATGTAAATCATGCTCCTAGAATATGTCAAAAAAGCACTTTGTTTGTACGAACCATATGTCTTGTCAATTGTCATCATGTCGATAGTAGTCTTTTGTATGACTGGTCATTTTTCATTTAGTACACCAAACATCGTTCCCTATGAGCCTCATCTCACGTGTTTATTTCTGCATGCTTTCCATTTGTTCCTCAATACGTCCATTGACACGATTTATAGGGTAATCCTCATCCATTTTGATCTGCAACGCCTTGTTCAATCCATCTTCATACGTGTTGAAGTTATCCAGCTGAATATGCATCCAAATTTTCTGTAGTAGTCCAACAACAGAGCCCTTAATTAGTAATTTATGGTCTATATTGTATTCCAATTGGCGCAGTAAATCTTTGAATATTTTATCATATTCTCGAACTGTTTCAATCGATTTCTGAGCTATGGTATTCAACCTTTTAGCTGCAAGATGTTCTGCATTAGGCATTTTAAAGAATGACATAAATTGTTGCTTTATTTGAGATTTTTTCACATCCGTTGTTTTCTCCATATATGTCATATACCAAGTTAGTGGTCGCTTACAAAGAGCATTAACAAACTGTTCCATTTACATTCTTAAAAAAAATGACATTTGCCTCCTATATCAACTCACACATGAACCATTGTCGTTTGGGGTCTTCATCTCCCCTATAGAGGGGAATATGAGCAATCATGTGTGCCATATTGTTAGCATTTTCATATCCTTCTGTCGGTGGAGGTGCTGGTGTTGGTGATGGTGGGACAATTCCTTTGACTGAATTCTTTTCGCAGCTTGTTTCAATGGAAGTTTTGGTTCAGTCAGTAATGTTTTTAGTTGGTTCACTTTCGACAAAAATACAATTTATGTCAATTGCCTCTGTATATACCCAAGTAAAAATTTTCTCAAACCGAGGCACTCTTACTGGCGATACCAACCGATCTGATGAGTTGTATGATGTTGGAATTGGATTGGGGGTGCTCCTCCATGTTCTGAGTAAAGTAGGTGAAAACTGCAATTGGACAAATAGGGTTGAAAAGTAACCAAATTCCCTTCTCGCAGTTGATGAATTAAAAGATGGTCGACATTATTTCCTTCACCGTCTAGTGAGATTCATACACCTACTTGGAAAACTTGTAGCTTGAGATCTTCTTAAACAATATCTTGCACCTGGGAACTTTGAATAATATTTGACAGGAAATGTGGCATTATATTATGTGGTATGGTTACTTGGAGAGCTCTTCCCCACTCTATCCACAAGTCTTCTTCCATGGGTGACACATATTCATCAACGCCCTCTTCTTGTCATTGTGACCTAAATTTCATGGACTTTCTTCTGCTTCTGGCACTCCATTCATCATTATTTCTTGTTGGAGTACAACAGCTTGCTCTTTGATTTCTTCCCACCTCTTTCTCCTCTTTTCCCATTCTATTTTCTGTATATTTGGAGTGCTTTTGTGCATGACTGTCCTATTCTTTTCCCTTTTTCTTTGACTTTTCATTGCTGGCCCGGGTGTTTTCTTCATTGATTGACTATTATTCCTCTACGTTACTCAGACATGACTAGCTACACCCCATTGCCAACCTGAAATATTTCTAAAAATCTAGGGTGGAACTAGTTATTTGTTTAGGTAGTACTCCCACTCTCTTTCTTGGACGAGTTTCTCTCACTCTTTTTGCTTGGCCTCCTAGTTTTTGTTTCTTGGTGGTGTTATCAACAATGGACGAGGTTCGACAATTTGTCCCGCACCTCTGTCAATCAAGAATCTAAACAAAAGTGTCAGCAACGAACAAAGGAATTTTTCACTAAATGAGGGACGGCCTCGACAAACTTGTCATGTGTTTTAGAGAAAAAATTGTCCTTTGCTTGAGAAATAGTTAGCTTGTTTCTTCTCGCGTAATTTTGCAAGTAGTTTTCTATTTTATGCTCACACCAGTTCTTAATCTCCTGCGCTGGTATCATCGGGTCAAGGTCATTTTCCTCCGATACATGTACCATCGAAAATAGAACCAATGTTGTAATCACTGATATTGCAAGGTTACTAATGATACTTATACCGATTCATATAACAATTATATACACAAGGGACAAGGAATGGTAGACATAATACCAACTTATATTAATAAACGAACACATGTGGGTTCATACAAGAAACTGAACCAAGTATCTATCTGGATCTACAGCCTATATATGATTTACAAAAAAGTTAAAAGAACTACCCATCGGTTCAACCAACCGACATGACCTATGAGATCAACATAATCTACAATTAGTCGACTGAAGGATCTAGTTGGCTTGGCCGACTAGGCTGCTGCAACAGATACACACTACATGATTACAAGTGTTACCACACTAATTCATGCAGGCCTAACTCAATAGGGATTACAACAAACCTAGGGAATTCAACATGCCTATGAAAAATATTTACAACTTGGACAAAAAACTCTAGGGTGTAAGATACAATCGATCACGCACGCCCTACAACACATGTACTCAATCTCCCAAAATCAATGCATGATTGGTGTCATTATTTTCCTCAAACTTAGTTGTTGATTATTCTGAAGATCTAATTTACAACCAACCAAAATGACTAACACCTTCACTTCTGACCAACAAAGTTATGGCATCTAGTAGGAAGATAATCACTTAAGTGTGATTGGTTGGTCACATGCATAAGTTAGAACAACTACATTTTCCTTCTTGCATTATGATTTCATCTTGTTTCAATCCTTAGGTATGGATGGTGGATCAATTATTGTGAGTGGAACACGATCATGGGAGAAATATGAAGGGATTCTTATTAGGGGCAAGAGTAGAGGAGTTCTTTCTAGAAATGAATTAGTGCCTACAAATCAATCAAATTGGACTTCCATGTATGATTGTCTCCTATTACCACTACATGAAAATATGCTTGTTAAGATAACTTAATTGAAAAAAATATTTTGTAAACCCTCACATTTGAGCCAAATTTCCACACATATCTTCACTGAAAGCTTGAATCAGAGAATCAATAAAACTTCATGTAACTAAGAGGAGAAATATAACACACACACACACTACTACAAAAACAATCCACTCTCAATTACGATACTCTACACATACAACGAACATAGATCTTGCTCAGATTTCATTTCCTTGGGACCTCCCATGAGGAATTCAAGCTTATTCTCACTCTGATACCAAATTAAAATATTGAAGAATAAACATTGTAGCACACAGAGCTCTCTTTGATGATTTATTCATAAACAATGCTACATATTTATACATGGAATTTTTATCTCAACCACAATAAATAAATTCTTAAGGGGATATCTCAACCACAAACTTTAAATATAGGAAACATGTTGGTGAGAATATTTCACCCTCAACTATTTAACCACCCATCTAACCTCTCCTTAATGAATATGTTAGGATAAACATTATTCATAACATTCAAATGCATAGGTTTTCTTATGTTTCAAATGGTTTCAATATTGTAAATGTTCATGTGTTGTAAAGAATTTGGATTTTCTGCAAAATAGTGGCTCTATTAGCATCGAATTGGTTATGTAGGAAGAACTGATCTTATTTATTTTTCGTATTTAGGTTTGGAAAAATTAAGAGTCCACCATAACTTGTAATATATATCTTTCAAAAAGGTTAATTTCTTTTTTAGAAATATTTGGGATACGCACAAGCTAGAACATGGAAAACATAGTCTAATATTTCATGAGTTTGAATTGATATGTTTGAATTGTTTTCCGAATTGATTAATCTCATAAACTTCATAACACAAACAATTGTACCATTTTTTTTTGTTTGTATCTCTTTTCTTTGAAGGTAAAGTGTTGTACCATTATATGTTTTTTTCCGTTTGTGTTTCTTTCCTTTGAAGGTAAAGTGTTGGATGTATCGGTTTTTAATTGTTTTTTTGCCTATTTTCCTAGTGGAAATATGTCTAGGGAATAAAAAAATCCCTTATATGAAGGCGTTAGGGTTTATCCCTACTAACTATAATTCCTCAAAGGTGGATCCCCACTTGGATCACCGAGATGACTCCACGTTGAATCTCGATGAACAGGTGGATTTATTTGTAGTTACTCCGCATCTCTATTTCTCAAAAAGTGGAAATTAGATCGTACATGTGGAGTTAGTAGTTTCTAATGTGGAAAAGACAAAGGGTGGTTTTCATAAGACAAGGTTAGAAGAAGCTTTGGGGAAATGTATTAATGCTCTAAATTATTACGTGTGTGAAGTAGATAGAGGCAAACCACTAGTTTTTTGTCAAAATATTGATTACAATACCTTCTTTTCTTCCAAATGCGGTGGTTTGGAAAAATCTAGGAGTTTTGAAAGGTCTAGAGTGAGACTTGAGGTGCATAACTGGGATAATGGTGGTTCTTCATTGTTCGCTACTTACTATAGTCATTTACAAAACACTCTGCAGCAGAGGGTGAATGATTCTGGAACTAAGCAAAAACATTTTGAAACTGCAGGGTTTACCTCTAGATAAGAGTTGGAGAAGTTCCCCCCTACCTATAGGGTTTCTAGTATTACGACTCAAGAAAATAGAAAGTATAAAGCTATAAAAGTCAGGAGGGATTATGAGAGTTTATAAATTGGAAGAGATTTCGCCCTACAGTTAGTGGAAAGCCTAGTGAATGTGTAGTTGTGGGTCGGTTGGAGTATGTCGGGATGAACCATTTGGAGAGGATTGAATGGGAATCTGCAAATTGGAAATGTTGGTTATGGATCCTGATCTTCCAGATCCAGAGATATTATTCAGTCGTGTTTGTACCCTAGGTGTATTGTACACTCATTGCCCATGTGTTGGTATTTATTATCTTCCCATCTTATTTCCCATATAAAATAAAATCATTGTAATATGGTTGTGTGTGGTATTGTATTGTATTGTAGCATTGTAAACAATATATGTGATTGTGTGAGAGAGAATGAAAGAGCGAGAAGAGGAAGTGCAATGGTATTGCTACATGTTGTATCCCTTCACCTTTCTGGATGGTAATAAAATGACTGGCAATTTCTGTGTGGACGTAGCCCATCGTTTGGGTGAACCACGTTATATTTGTGTCTCTTTGTAATGTGTTTAATGTGTTTTGCATCTTGTTTAATTATTTAACTGTATAACTATTATTTCTCTGCGGTCCTATTTTCTAACAATTGGTATCAGAGCCAAAAGGTCTATTTGGTTGGTAAACTTGCAGGAAAGAAGGGTTCCTAGTTCAAGTGGGAGCAATGGCAGAAGAGGGAAAGTTTAGGGTCGAGAAATTTAATGGCCAAAATTATCAGTTATGGAAGATGAAAATGGAGGACTATCTATACCAAAAGGATCTTTTTGGGCCCAGAAATGGCCCCTCTTTTACCATCCTTATCCACCTCTTTTTGCCTCATCCTACCCTATTCTGCATGCTAAACAGGTGTTTTTCCCTCACTCTGCCCCTCAAGTCACAAAGGTATGGTTAATCATTGTCTTATTTTATTAATGCTTAGGATTGTGGCAATCAAGGCTCTATATCTTAAGATATGCTAACATATGATGGTCTATAAAGGTATTTCGAGATATAGAGAATGCAGGTGTAGCGGGAAGAACATGATAAGGGAAGGATGGACATTCATTGGTAAAGTTGATCGCCATCCATCCCACCGTTTCCCAAAGAACGCAGCCCCAATGTATCATTCCATGCAAGATGTACAAGGGTAGCTGCAACAGATTGTGTCATATTTGGAGGCGACAGTGTGCCACTGCTCAAAAGTACTTGTGATCTGCGGAATACTTGCTCAATCAATTAGGATCATTATTTTTGGGTCAATTAACAGCTTCCCTATATTTTCTATTCTCATCCTGCCACAGCTATAACAGTTATTCTAATTCAGGAAGCCTGAATATCAGAGATCTTCATGGCTGCCCAATAATAGGGACATGACATTATGATTGAAATTGTATAAATATGGGGAGCTATTCCAAGCCAAGGGTTGAACCCTTAACCAAATTATTGTATTAGCTGTGACTGAGGTTGTGTGATTCATCTGCCCTCTTGAATACAAGGAGTTACTTCATATCTTAGTGTTTTAACATGTGTTACTTCCAACATCTCTGTGTGAAGGCTGGGCCCGCCTTCCCACAGGGATTGCTGAGTTAAATTAGGAAATTACAATTATTATGTCATGTGGTGTTGTGATAATTTCATTTCCTCATAGTAAGCTACAACAGTTGTTGATTTACAATGTGTTATTAATTGCATCCCTTGAAAATATGCAGTGGTATGGTGTGGCAGTCAACTGTAAAGGTAATTGTTCCTTATGCAACTCTGTGGTAGCTATAACAGCCTTGTTCATCCCTAGATCTTCCAATTGTTGTTTCTATAGATTCTTGCAGTTTGTTCCTTTGCTTTTGTATTTGCAAAATTCCATTCATGTATTCTACATTTCTAGAATAGCTGAACTCAATTCATGTTTGTTGGACTTCTAGAATAATTATATCAAGGTAGTTGGGTGAATCATTACATGGTTTAGTAAATAGCATTTTGCTTTTCTGCAAAAGTAATCTAGATGTGATTTCTTGAATCTTTCAATTCTAGATCAAGAATAGTAAAAGGTAATTGTGACTGTATTCTTTAGAGAGTAAACTAGATTAAGTGGATCCTTGGGATGAGGGTAGATGAGCAGAGAATAGGATTGTTTAGTTAAAACAACTCAGTGTTTAATCATATATAGTGCATGTTATCCTTGAAATAAAATACTTCCCTGGGTTGACAATAAATATTGAACACTTTGTATGTTAGCTGTAATTAACTTGCATATCGGGTACCCAAAATTTTGGTGTCATTGATGGGGAGGATAAGTATTAAACACTATCATAGTTGCATCCTGTAATTGTTTCTATTCAGTCTTCTTCAGTTTTGCATTGGATTGATTTGGGTTGCATGAATACGAGAAGGGTAAAGCATGACCATCTTACAAATCCTAGAACCGCACAAAACACTAACATTGCAGGTGGTCGAGGTCGTGGGCGAGGTCCAGAATTGGGGAGAAGAACATTCATTGATGATCTAGTTGATAGAACCAATTCTTCTACCAGGGCCCACTATCAGGAAACACCTATCAGAATAAGCCACACCAATCCTGGAGTGCCAGCGTTAAGTTCTACAGTGGAGAACAGATGAGCATCTACAACACCCTCGAATATCCCTGTAGAGGAGGACAAAGTTAGTACTATAGGATCTGTTGATTGAGATCTGATCTATCACATTAATAGGAAGGTTGTAACTGAGGAGGATTGGACATAGTTCCATCAGAAATTCGTTGATCAATGGAAGAACAAAGAGGAGAAAACAGAGTAAGATATGCGTAACAGACATGAATCCGAATAGGAAGAGGCAATGGGAGAAAATCATCATCATGAAGGTAATTCCCTGTATGAAGGGACGGTGGCTAACTTCAGTTCCCAATTCAACAACCAGAAGGGATAGCCCTTATGAAAAATATATCGCCATCGGTGTTGCCCCACTTTTATGGAAAAGCAGCAGAGGATCCAGATGAATTTATTTTCGAATTTGATATCCTTTGTCGCAGCTATGATTACACCACCAATGCACAAAATCTGAAACTCTTCCCTTCCACTCTGAAGGACAATGCATTACGTTGGTTTATGAGCCTAGGAGGTGGAACTGTCACTAATTGGGATAGGATGAAACATGTGTTCCTGGAGAAGTATCAGGAGTATTTCAATACCAAGGACAAGAGAGAAGAACTGTTTAAAATGGTATAGAAGGATGATGAAAGTCTTGAAGATTTTGTCGAGAGGATTTTATATAATGTGCAGAGAGCTGGACAGACAAATATGGTGTTAGATGTGCTCAAAATAATCCTGCTTTGCGAGATTAGGGATGATTGCCTAGATATTTTAAACTTTTTAGGAAAGGGGGATATCTCTAAGGAGTCTTTCAAGAAAATTGTGGAACTGTGTAAAAAGTACTCCAGGGGATCTTCCACGAATAACAGGTGGGACAAACGAGACAAATTAGAATGTGATGTCTTCGACAAAACTCAGAATTCATCTAATGGAGGAGCCACCCGTGAAGAGATAGGAAACCTCCTCAAAAATTTCAAAACATAAATGATAAGCTCTGTCTCCTCAGAAATAGACATCCTGAGGGAAAAGCAGAAACAAGCAGTAGAGGATCTCACACTAGGTGTGTTATGCCCTCGATGTAGAAAGAACCACCCTCTGAAGGAGTGCCCACTCGACAAGATAGATTATAGATTATAATATCACATATCCATACAAAAACACCTATCTCTCTATTTGTGAAATAACTATTAAATATGACTTATTTAATAAAATATACATAACAAAAACAAAAAAACCATG
The DNA here is from genome assembly GCA_001517045.1 of Pseudotsuga menziesii. Classification (NCBI taxonomy): domain Eukaryota; kingdom Viridiplantae; phylum Streptophyta; class Pinopsida; order Pinales; family Pinaceae; genus Pseudotsuga; species Pseudotsuga menziesii. The sequence continues at coordinate 181,750 of LPNX011219346.1, forward strand.
AGTTGACAATGTCTTTGTGAATAAACTATACATAACAAAAAGCACAAGTTGACAATGTCTTTGTGAAAGTTTTTTTGGTAAAGTTCATTTGCAAACAAAAAAAAAAGTCATGAAATTTGGGTAAAGTTCATTTGCAAAAAAAAAAGTAATAAAATTCCAATAAAGTTCATTTGCAAGAATCCGCTAAAATATTTTGAGCATCCAAGTTCAGCGGAAGGTTATATGACAATTGTTAAAAATGATCCTTTTAATGACAACAAGAAATTTGATCTATTCTAGTCGGATATTGTTTTCAAGTTGGAAATGCATATATATTATTCTTAACATTGTCATATGAAAATAGTGGGGCGGATTATTGCTTAGTATCTAAAAATTATAGCATGAAAGTGGAATTTTAAATGTATTGAATGATTGACGTAGATGATAGAAAATGTTTTCAATAAACATAATGTGTCATTTGCATGAATGAAATTATTAAGCTGAATGAAATAATAGTGACATATAACAATGTAAATTATCTTAATGGATCAACATTGAAGTGAACCAAACACTAAACATATGGAGATTATCCACATAAACATTAAGATGCAAATAGAAATATAGAGAAACATCAATGTAAATGATCATGCTAATAACAATATAACAATGTAAATTATCACTAGTGAACTCAGTAAGATCTAGGTTTTATTGTCTTTATCTATTAAGCATGAACAAAACCTACATTTGTTTATATAAATATTCTTCATGTGTATCTAAATGCCATAAGGCATGGAAGGAAATTAATAATATAATATATTTTTTATAATGAAATAAAGATAATATTCTTAGGTTATTACAGGAAGTGCTTGAAATTTGTAAATATTTTTGCTTGCCTAAAATATTTAAAAATTTATACATTAGTTTTAGATGTCACCTGATCAATTTAATGGAAACCAAATTTATCAATTCCCACCTTCTTTTATTTGTTTTTGTTTGAGTAATGAAAAGCAGCTTTGTTGTAGATAATAGATTTTGTTTTACACCAATGTGTCAATTTCCACATATTGTTAAGCTCTCTAAAGAGATTATCATTCATGTACAAGAAGAGGCATTCGATACATATATATTTTTCATATGGTGGAGTAAACATGAATCCCAATTGGAAAAGCTTTTCAAGGTATCCATTGAGATGTAGAATGACCAGTTTTCCTACACATTATCGACATTTGATGAATATGTCCCTTACATAAAGTGGAGTAGACATGAATCCCAATTTGAAAAGTTTTTCAAGGTATCCAGTGAGATGTAGAATGACCAGTGTTCCTTCCCATTATCAAAATTTAAGGCTCGCAAAGTTGATTGTGGTGAAATCGCCACATCTTTTCACAAGTCCCATAAAATTGCAAGCCTCAATATATGATTCTTAAACGCAATGATTCGTTGCACATGATTATTGAGGCTATATAGCCATTGTCAGTAACTAGACCAAGACAGTAAGAGGTGCATGTTTAATTTTTCCCAACAACTACTATACTACATCATCCTTCAAAAGGGAAATTCATTTAGAACATTTGCAATGGTTAGTTAGCTTTGAATCATTAGATAATCCTAAAATATGCATTAAGCCTAGAGAAATTCACTATACTGTGAGGATGGCATGGGATTTCAGATTGGAAATTGCCATATTATCAAATGGAAAGAATTGGTTGAATTATATGTTAATAATGAGAACTAAACTAGATGTGTTCACGGGAAAGTTTTGTAACCTAAACTAGATGTGTTTATGATAATTTTTTGTAACAGGCATTACCAACAACAGTTTTACTCATGTAATTTATTTCATGAAGTATATAGTACATGGTTGGGATACATAAAGTAGATGTAGTATGAGTGGTTGAAGGCCTGTCATTTAATATCCTCATTCGGTATTAATGAGCTTCAATACTTTGCCTGCGTGGATATTTCCCCTTATGGGGTTTTACCACATTAAAATTGATGTTTGTTATGGTGTATGTCCTTAATTTCTTGTCTCTTATTTCAACAAGTGGTATCATATCCCGTGAGAAAGAGAGTGTTTCTGGACCGAATGAGTGTGGAAAAGAGAGCGTTGATGGATCGTTTTTTGCTGCTAACTTTATGACACCTGCTCCTCACCATCGCTTCCTATGCAGAAGAGAAACTGTGAAGAAAGGGATCATGGACGCTATTGGACTGTAGTAAATAAGAGCCGCATGAAGATGGAGCAACTTGGAAGCATGAAGAGGAAGAAGAAATGTCGACTGCTAGAAGGAGCCGCATGTAGAGGGAGCAGCCTGGTTGCATGAAGAGGAGGAAGAAACATCGGTTGGGGAGAGCCCACGCGTGGAGAAGAGGAGAGGTATCGGTTGCTGGAGGATCCATTGTGGAGAGGAGAACGCCGATGGAGATCCCGCATGTGGAGAAAAGGAAAGGTTTGTGTGCATGGGATCTTAACTATTTGAAACTATTCCATAGTGCCTTTGTTCATGGGATATTAAAGAATACCCTAATTTCACTAGATATTGATAAATACCTACCAAAATCCTTTTGTTGATCCCCCATCCTAATACATATTTCCAATTAAAAAACCCTATTTTTATGAGATATTCCCTATTTTTACTAGCTTCCCCTTTTTATACCCCCCATTCCCTACTCTTCACCCCCCCCAATACCTACAATATATTGACCTTATTTTTCACAATTAAAAAAACCCCCTTTATGAATGAACGTGATAAGATATTGGTTAACAAGATGAATCCCCCGTGTCTGTGTGTAGAGTGGAGAGGAAGCCATCCTACAACCTACGCATGGAGAAGGATTAGAGCGTGGAGAGCCCCATTGCTCCATTAGAGGAAATTTGGGGTCTAAAATGGGCCTTATAAGAAAACATGCCAACAATAAATTTTGTGAGTTGGAATTCAGGAACCAATATAATTTCAATAAAATAAGTCAACCATAATGGTTGAATTGACATATTTGACATAAAAGAAAACTACCTTTTTTGTTCGTATTTTCGACATATCTCTCTGTGTTCTTACTGAAATTTCGAGTGGGAGAGCTCGTTGGATGTGGAATTTAATTCTGCATCCAACGAGTACCCATGATGCATACTTTTGAAGAGCCGCATTACCCCAAAATTAAGAAATACCTAAAAATGTGATGATGACATCATCATCATGTTTTCCAGGTATTTCTTATTTTTGGGGTAGAGGATTCCATCAAAAGTATGCAGTGTAGGTACTCGTTGGATGTGGAATTAAAGTAAGCATGCAACGAGCTCTCCCGCTCAGAATTTGAGTAAAACCACAGGAAGATATGTCGACAATACGAACAAAAAAAGAAGTTTTTTTCATTCTTCCTCCAAAATTAATAACTATTATTTTATTATTTTTACTATTATTTTACTATTTTAACTATTATTTTATTATTTTCCTTAGGAGGCCCATTTTAGACCTCAAATTTCCTCTAATGCATTGCTGCTGCTGGAGGGTTGTGAAGTTGTTGTTGCTACCATTGCATATCGGCTATGTTGGTTGCCTGCTGCTGCCTGGACGTGGAGATGGACCGTGAAGTGAGCATGGAGGAGGGGTGTTGAACTGATAGAATACAGTACAATTTTTTTTAAATTATTAAAAAAAAAATTCACTAATTTCATAACAATGTCTAGTACAAAGTTCGAAATTGAGAATTTTAATGGTAAAAATAACTTTGACTTATGGAAATTAAAGATGTGAGATTTGTTAGTACAACAAGGATTATAGAAATCCCTAGATGGTAAAATAAGGAGACCCCTAACTATGACAGATGATGAATGGGAGGAATTATATGACGTAGTACTTAACACAATTCGATTATGTCTTGTGGATGATGTGTCATTTAACATTGTTGAAGAAAAGTCAACAACAAGCATATGGAGCAAGTTAGAAAGCATGTATATGAAAAAATAATTGACAAACATAACTTAATTTATGAGATAATTGTATGGTATGAGAATGAAAGAAGGTACAAATATAGCAGATCATTTGAATGTTTGTAATACTCTTATTTTCCAATTGACTACTATGCCATATTAAAATTGATGATGAAGATAAAGCAATCAATATTTTATGTACCTTACCTGAATCTTGGGGTTAAGTAGTTTATTCGATTAGCCTTAGTACAACTGATACTTTGGAATTTGACACTCTGTTTGGAGGATTGTTCTCTAAGGAGTTAAAAAATAAATCTTGTTTTGAAACTTCTACACCTTAAGCTTTGGTTGTTAGAGGCCGATCCAAATAAAGAGGAGAAAAGTCAAGAGTTACTTTCAGGTCTAATTCAAAGGGAAGAAAGAGAAAATTAAAATGTTGGTACTATAATAAGACTGGTCATCTCAAGAAGGACTATTGGAAAAGACAAGAATCCAGGAAATATGACTCCGAATCCGAGGAAAAATTAGTTAAGTCTAATACAGGTATGATCAATGAGGTTTTGTCTATTTGTAGGGTTTCTGAATATAATGAAGAATGGTTATTAGATTCTAGTGCTTCACATCATATCTGTCCTCGCAAAGATTGGTTTTCTTCCTATCAAATAGTTATTGGTGGTATAGTTCTTGTAGGAGACAATAATTCATGTAAGACTGTTGGGGTTGGAAGTGTTAAAATTAAATTTTTTTATGGATTTATAAGAACACTAAAAGATGTTAGACATGTGCCAAAATTGAAGAAAAAAATAATTTCTTAGGGAGTATTGGATTCTTGTGGTCATAAGTTTACAGGTTTAAGTGGAGTACTAAAAGTATCTAAGGGTGCTTTAGTGGTCATGATGGCACAAAAAATAGGAAACCTTTACAAACTGGTTGGATGAAATCAAGTTAATGATACATTGTTAGTGTCTGAAGAAATGTCATGATCCACTTAATTACGACATCAACGTATTGGTCATATGAATGAGTAGGTAGTTCAGGTATTAATGAATCGTAAATTGCTTCCAAATATGAAAACTTTGAATTTGATGTTTTGTAGACATTGTATATTTGAAAAACAGTGTAGACAAAAATTCAAAGAAGGTAGTTATGTTAGTAAAGGTGTTCTTGGTTACATTGATTTTTATTTGTGGGGTTCGTATCCTACTATTTCCTATTGGTGAGCATCATATTTTTTATTGTTTATAGATGTTTTTTCAAGGAAAGTTTGGTTCTATGTCTTAAAAAGAAAAGAGGATGTGTTTAACATGTTTAAACAATTTAGAGTTACGGTGGAAAAAAGAAATAGCAGGAGAATAAAGTGTTTAAGGAAGAACAATGGAGGCGAGTTTACTTCTTTAGAGTTTGAAAAGTGTTGCAAAGAAGAAGGGATCACAAGACATAAAACAAATGTATACACTCCTCAACAAAATGGTGTTGCAGAGCGCATGAATAGGACTCTTCTAGAGAGAGTAATGAGCATGCTCAGTAATGCTAATTTGGGACAATAGTTCTGGGCATAAGAAATTTATACTACTGGTTATCTAATAAATCAATCACCATCAATAGAATTAATTTGTAAACTTCCCGAAGAGGTATGGACTGGTCATTCCTGTGATTATTCGATTTTGAAAATCTTTGGCTGTGAAGCTTATGCACTTACTCCTAAAAATCAGCATTCTAAGTTAGACCCTATATAAAGAAGGTGAATTTTTGCTAGATATGATGTTGTAACAAAAGGATATATATTGTGGGATCCTACTTCCTGCGAGTTTGTCATTAGCAAAGATGTAATTTTTTTATGAATCTTCTCTAATTAAATCAGAAAATGTAAAAGTTGATGTGGAAAATGAACAAGTACTGTCAAAACAACTATTGGAGAACCAATATTCTCATGACTCAAAGAAGAAAGAATAATTTTTTGGTGATAAAAAAGTCATAGAAGATGAGGAAATTCAAGAAAATGTGGAAACCCCTCAACCTACACCAAGAAGATCAACAAGGGAGACAAATCCTCCTAAGAGGTATACTGATTTTATTCGTATGTTTCATTTACTGATGATGGAAAACCTTCTTATTTTCAGGAAAACATTGATTATGTTGACAATGCTAAGTGGAAGATGGCAATGAAAGAAGAAATGGATTCTTTGGATAAAAACAAGACATGGGAATTGGTTGAACTCCCTAAAGATAGAAAAATAGTTGGATGTAAATGGGCCTTTAAGTTGAAGAAAAGAGTTGATGGTAAGGTTGATTGATACAAAGCTAGATTGGAACACAAAAGGGAACTCTCAGGGAACTCTTAGATGTAAGGTATTCACTATCACGATATTTTTTCACCAGTTGTCAAGCTTATATCTATTCGTATTATGCTAGCACTATTTGCATTGCTTGATTTGGAGTTAGAGCAACTACATGTTAAAACAAATTTCATACATGGAGATTTAGATGAGGATATTTATATGGAACAACCTAAAGGTTTTGTGCAACATCCTAAAGGAATATTAGTTGGAAAGATCAAGAAATCATTGTATGGCTTAAAATATTCACCTAGGCAATGGTACAAGAAGTTTGATTCTTTCATGGTGAGTCAAGGTTATACTAGACGTGAATATGATCATTGTTTATATTTCAAAATGTTGAATGACATATTTATTATCTTAGTGTCGTATGTTGATGATATTCTTATTGTGAGTAGAAGCATGGATGAGTTAACAGGTTGAAGGATGAGATGGCTAGGACTTTTGATATGAAGGATATTGGAGTTGCAAAACAAATTTTGGGTATTGAAATACATAGAGGCAGAGGAAATGGTAAGCTTAGTTTTTCACAGGAAAAGTATGTTTAAAAAATACTTGTAAGATTCGAAATGAATAAGGAAAAACTTGTGAATGTTTCTTTGGCTTCCCATTTTAATATTTTTTCAATTTTATGTCCTAGTAGTGTTGAAGAAAAGGATTATATGTCTCGTGTACCATATGCCAATGCAGTAGGATGTTTAGTGTATGCAATGCTGTGTACTAGCCCTAATATTTCATTTGCAGTTGATGTTGTTAGTAAGTACATGGAAAATATGGAAAAAAGAACATTGGAATGTAGTGAAATGTGTTCTTCGGTACCTAAGAGGCACAAATGACTATTGTATCACCTTTAACAATAACAGTGATTTTGTATGTGGTTTTGTTGATTCAGATTTCATAGGTGATTTGGACAAGAGAAGGTCTACTTCAGGTTATGTATTTACTCTTACAGGTGGAGCTGTAAGTTGGATGTCAAAGCTTCAGGAAACAATTTCTTTATCCACTACAAATACTAAATACATTTTTGCTTCACATACTTGCAAAGAGGTGATTTGGATGAAATGTTTGCTTAGAGAAATTGGAAGGTTGTAGAACAATGTCTATGTTTTATGTGATAGTCAAAGTGCTATACATTTGGCTACAAATCATGTTTATCATATTAGGACTCAACATATTAATGTAAATTATCATTTTGTAAGACAAGCCATTGGTGAAGGTGGAGTAGATATGAAAAAATTCATACTCAAGAAAATTGTACAGACATGTTTACAAAACCAGTATTGTAAGCAAAGCTACGATGGTGTGTAGCTTCTATTCATTTGAAAAAAAAAGGTGATAAATAGTCTTGAAAAACTATTATATTTTTTTTGTCAAGGTGTATATTGTTAATAATTACAACTAAAATAGATGTGTTTACGGGAAAGTTTTGTAACCTAAACTAGATGTGTTTACACGAAGTTTTTGTAACGGGCATAATAGAAACCCATTTTACTCGTGTAAATTATTTCATGAAGTATATACTGCATGGTTGGGATACCTAATGTAGATGTAGTCTAATTGGATGAAGACTCACCATGTAATATCCTCATTCTTGATTAATGATATTCAATAGTTTTCCTGCATGGATGTTTCCCCTAATGGGGTTTTACCACATTAAAATTGTTGTTTGTTATGGTGTTTTTCCTTAATTTCTTATCTTTGATTTCAACATTGTCATCCATGAATATCCTTGTCCGTTTCACCTAAATCCGTTTCCTTTTCACCTAAATCTAGTATCATTTTCACCTAAAGCTAGTATAGCTTGGTAGTAAAAATTCAGTTCCATTATTCCTTCTTTTGTAGTATTCAGCATGGATATACTTCTATATAGAATGAAACTGTATGGCATATTAAAAAATTCATAAATGAAATTGTTATATTCACAAAAGAAACTCATTCTAATCCAATTTTCGATGTTAGTTTGCTTGTAAAATTTTAAGACCACCCAAAAATATCCCAAATTTAGTTGAGACTGGTATTGGCTATGATTTTGAACCTGATTAAGAGGTTTTGTACCTTGCCAATATGTCATAGTTGCAATTCAGGTTTTCATTTTATAAGCCATAAATTAGAAGCCTAATCCTATTTCCCATCCAAAACATCTAAATTAAAAAAGAAGTGAGCATTGCTCATAACAATTAATAAGTTTCAATTTTCACTTATTTAAAGTAGTAAAATACGATGAAGATAAGGAAATACTAGAAATAGGTGAAAACATCCCTATTACAGGTTTCTCTCCTTTCAACGCTAATGTACTCAAGTGAAGCATGCATATTAGAAACTGAAGAATATCAACAAGAACTGCAATCCCCAAAATTCAGTGCAAAATTGGTGCGGAATTTCACATATTAGATACCACTAGTTATATTTTTTCTTTTAGAAAGCATTGAATGCATTAAAGTGGAGGTGGTATTTCTCCATAGGACTGGGTGATTAAATACTTCATATATTTTACATTGAATAACAAGGATTCTTATGGAATAAAGAAACATAATGATAATAAACCTAGAATAAACCATTTAAGCGATAACCCTAAATACTAGACATAAGTTATTCCTGATAACCTTTGTGGTAAAGAACAAATGTTTTTGAGATTTTGATTTTATGCAGGTGAAGATTCAAGTCCAATGTTCATAACTCCATTATATAAGGAACCAACCCTCTCTCCGTGGATAGGTATGACTAAAAAATTGTATACCAAGTGGGGTTTAGATTAACAAAATTCATACAAAACAAAGCAAATTTGAATGGGAATTACTAATACATCGATAAAGGATAAGTTTAGAATGCAACCATGTGTAGATTCCAATTGTGCAGCAACCAATGATGATGCGAGACAAAATTAACTTACTAGTTCATTAAAAAAAGAAATGGATATTCTCTTCAGCGAATATATTTGGTCCCAAATATTTATACACCTAAAATGTAATGAAGAAACAAAATCCTTATTTGCAACACCATAAATCCCTTGATATGCACCTCAGGACTTTGTGGGTGATTGATTTTTCTGACAAACTAATGAATTAGAACTTGCCTCGAAATTTTTACTATTTCAATAGTGTATTACTACACTAAAGCTTCTCAATCCCAATTCAGAGACAAGTTATATAGTTCATCATAATTTTTTCTTCTATGCTTTTTGTGGGCTTGCATTCACAAGAATTTGTTTGATTTCTCCTGATAGAATGACTTATGGTACTTAATCCACTCCAATTATGTTTTCAATTGAATTTCTTATACTTTCCTTGGAGGGAGGAATCCATCGCACAATTTAGGTCATCGGTTTGATTGCACTGGGATGTTACATTTCCATGTAGTTCTTGACCTCCTAGGAAATTATTTCTATCATGATATCGAGGAGTCCTCTACTAGCACAAAGATCGCTGCTTTCAACCCCACCTAAACTCCAACATTGGAGATGAGACTGTTGGAGATCCAATGAAATTTTCTGCCCTACTGCCATCTTCATATCCTCCAACATCATGACCAAGGCATCTTTCGTTTTCAAGTAGCCATTGATGCTTCTAGGTGCCATCATTGGCTACTGAAAGTAGGGAGGGATGAATGTGTATTGAAGCTGTTGGGTCTGTGTTTGGCTATCTAAAAATGCATTGAGATCAACATGTTACTATTGTTGCTGCTTTGGGGCTGAATTCTAGTTTTTGTGTTCCGTTTTGAAATATTATTCCTTCATGCTAGAGCTGGGCAAGGATAGAGATAGAGACGTTGGAGGATCTAGGTTGTTGTTGTAGGGTTTGAAGGTGGGTTGCAAAGGGACTAAACTATGGATTTTTTGTTAAGTTGTGATGATCTACACATATGATCAACATAAATGCATTAGACACCAACATAGATCCATCCTAAACGTGGATCTATAAAGCATCTAGAGGCATCCATTTTTTTGAAATTACTGCATATTAATGTTAATGCATAAAAAATAATCGTGAAAATAGGAGAAGCAACATGCAATTCATTGGAATATCTAGTAAGTTGTAAGTCAATGGATAAAATCTTGGTTTTTCAGCATTGATGTTTATTTAAAAAATATTCTCGAAAGTATTTTATGCCATTGTGAAAAGAACTCAATGAAAAGGAGTTTGAGATGGTTACCTTTATTATAAAGTTATTTCCATTAAAAGGTTTGATATTATATTCAAAAGAAAGGGTTTTGACTAACATTGTGAGAAGGGAATTGATTCAGAGTGATCCAAGGGTAAAAACCACACCATTTCCATGCATTGGAAGAGATGTCATCGTTTTTATAAAAATCTGCTCAGTCATGAAGGATGCTATTTAAAAGTGAAGGTTGTTGATTAAAAGATTTTGAAAATCGATGCATCAAAAAAACGTTTTTTAATTTGTGAAGAAGAAGATCAATTTTATTGAAGATTGAATTCTATGTTGAAGAAATTCAAAGTTTGTTGACGCAGAAGAGTGACTATATTTGTATATTTGTTTCTTGTGAATGCATCAAGATTTCCCCATGTGGAACAATTAAATCACATATGTTGTAAATTGTCATCCATACATTGGGTCAGCATAGCACCATGTTGGATTGATTCAGATAAACCTCATAGCTAGAGTACTTTCCTAGAAAATTGGTGACATCGTGGGTGGTACCTAGATGTTTTGGTAGATGGAAGTATGTCCATAGGGTTGTTAGTAATTCAATCTATGTACCAATGTTTTTCCCAAAGGTACAGTTGGTTCCTAGTGGGTACATATATGACAGTTTTTGTTTCTTCAACATAAAATATGCATGAAGAATGTAATGATCATAATGTGATTGGGTATATGTTGTAGTGAGGTGCATGATCAGTTGTTCCTGACACCTCAGAGTTTCTGATTTTTTGGTCCATGTTGTAATGCCTTGACATAGGCATGTTTATGTCCCCATTTTGTTGTAAGCATGTTTGTTGTATGCTTGTTTAGCAAGCATAATTTTTGTAGCACTAAGGTGCATGAAATAATAGGATTTGATACTCTCTTAGAGAGATTTGTTTTGTCAATTTATGGAATAGACCACTGCTAGAGGTAATGGGGGTGACAGGTGTACCCATAGCCTAAACTTGATTAATTTTGAAGATAAGAAAAAGAATCTTTGATACATGGGAATTAGTTGATGGATTAGATATATTGACAATAGTCATTATGATGAAATCCCAAAGATGAAAAATGAACCATTGTTAGAAATGAACATTAGTAGCAAGCATGAGCAAGCCTAAAGAACCTGATAAAACATTGAAGAATAAAAAAGTATAAAAGTTTGTAGCATTGAAGAAGAAAAACAACATAGTTTTCAACAGGATCACATGAATAAGATTTGAAAACCAATTTTTTTTTAAATTTTTTGAAATTTTTGTAAGCCTCGCTGAGACATTTTCATTTCAGATTTTTTTTATTAGAGTATCATAATCAAGAAAGTAACTCTCGATATTAAGAGGGAGCGTTAGAAGTAGTTATCCCATTAGTTAGTCTATGTTAGCTAGATTAAGTTATACATTTCCATAATCGGCTAGAAAATATTGTCTAGAACCATCAAACATGTAACATATTAAATTATACGATAATAGATAATCCGTTTTCTTGTAACTCATTTGTTTCTCCTCTCCCCATATTAACATATGGCCCATGGTCTAAATTCTAAGTGCAAGAACAACAGATGATCGAAGGATGCACCAAAAAAAATATTATGTACACCTACTATCCACATCAAATCCAAATTACAAATGCCACTTACATCAATCACAAGGGTTTTCAAATGACACCTTGACCTCAATTTTGAAGGTACAAAAGAGATTAACCATTGCATATCAACATCTACATCGGTGAGATACGTGTCATATGACACTCCCATACCTCTCATATCAATGAATAACACTCCCAACACTCCCAAACATTAGTAAGAACTTTATCCTTTGAAGAGATATTTTAGGTTGACATAATAACTTAACCTTCGAAACATTGGATTATCACAAAACAAAACAAAAAAATTGGATGTCAACAAATAATACCTCACTGTCACTAGATGATTCCTTCATGGCATAATGTTAAATTGTATATGATTCCTTCATGGCATAAAATTAAATAGTATTATAATAGCATATATCCATATACAAACATCTATTTTTTTACTTTTGTGAAATAACCATTAAATATGGCTTATTTATTTACACATAAGAAAGTTAAATTTAAGTTGGATTATGTTCATTAGGTATAATTTGGGTAGTTGAGACTAATGATTATTACGTTCAATTCTTGTAAATATAAAAACTACCTTGTTAAGATAAAATATAATTATTTATTAAATTATGTGGAAATTGAACCCAAGAGATAGAACACTTACACTCACAAAATTACTAATCAAACATGCAAAATTAACACCAAAGGAGACTGAAATTGGAGCATAACACTAATTTGCATTGAGTAAGTGTACAGTAGCCAACCTTATGAATTAATAGGTTTCTATAATATATAATTACATGAGAGATTCGAATGCATAAATATTCCATTTAAAATAGTAAAAAAGCTGGCTTACCAAATTCAAATCCCCCATAGGTGCATAAAGCAGTTTCCAAATCTAGGTAGATGCTCACGAATTGGCTAGGTCAAGTGGGAAAGATAAAGAGGGATGGAAATAAAACTCATACATGCTATTTTTTGGATAAAATGAGGGAGAATGATGTGGGAAAAAAACAAGGTAGTTACAACTAGTCTAGCTTTTCCTTTGCCTTAAATCATAAACAAAACAAGGAAACTTTACAAAAAAATAAGATATGCGCTTTGGAGAAACTGGAATAAAGAAGACATGCTAAAATTGGTTTCCAAGATGTTTCCCAAGCACTCCATGACTTAGTTTTAGCATGTGTTGACTTCTAGGACATGTAGAAGGCAACTAGCATAGAGTGGAATCTAGGAAACTAGGTAATAAGACAAAAATGATTAAATTAATGTCTAGCGTAGGTAAATATGGGTTGATTATTCTAACACCCCCCCTTAAGTCTCACTTTATGAGTAAATATCAGAAAAATATAGGTCTTAGAAACAAGGCTTAGTCATCCTTTACATACTGATTGTCCATACAACCAAGGAAAGAGGCAAAAAACCAGTGGGAAAATCCTCCCTTAAACATGGATAGGAAAAAAAAAAAGTTTGAAATCTTGTCATCAATCATGCTTCACAGCATGATTAACAATCCCTAGCAGTGATTTGAGATTGCTGAATGTCTTCTCACAAAAATATTTGGTGAATGTGTCTGCTACTTGTTCTGAAGATGCACAGAAGAGAAGATGAATGGTACCATCATGCATAAGCTATCTGATGTAGTGCATATGGATCTCAAAGTTATTGGTTCACTGTCTATGAAATGGATCATTGCATATTTGAATGGTGCTCTGATTATCACAGTAGATAATAGTTTAAAACTTTAATTTGAAGCCACATTCTCCAAGTATTCCCTGCAACCACAAACATTGAGTTGTTGCATTTACAACTCCTCTATACTCCGATTCTGTAGATGAGAGTGCTATGGCACTCTGCTTCTTGCTTGACCAGCTGATTGGTCCTTCTACAAGAATGAACAGATATCCTAATGTAGACTTTTGATCTGTGTTTTCACCTGCCCAATCACTGTTAGTAAACCCAATCAAAACAAGATCAGATTTTGCTTTGTAGAAGATCCCATGAGTTCTTGTTCCTTGAACAAAGTTTAGGATCCTTTTGGATGTTCTCCAGTGGATCTCATGAGGCTGAGCCATGTATATAGAAGCCACACTAACTGCATAAGATATATCAGTTCAAGTGTGTGTAAGATAAAGTAAAAACCCAATCAAATTCCTATATAGTGTATTATTTACCATAGGAGAAGAACCTGCTTCTTCAAGCTTAACTCCTGAAAGGAAGGGAGTATTTCTTGGATTGCAATATTTCATGTTGAAGTTGTTCAGAAAATATAAGGCATACTTGTACTAATGTACTTTGATTCCATGTTGGGATTGAGCAATTTCGAGACCCAAGAATTGGCTCAATAATCCCAAATCTATCATAGAAAATGCATGGTACATTGCATCCTTCAAGGAGGCAATCTCTTTCTTTGAAATTACTGTAATCAGAAGGTCATCCACATATAAGAAAATAATCATAAAATAACCATGAATCATATTCAAATAGACATTAGGATCAGACTTGCATTGAATAAAAATCAGTGATAGCAAAAATCCATCAATCTTGGCATACCAAGCCCTGGGGGCTTGCTTGAGCCCATACAATGATTTATTTAACCTGCACACTAAAGATGGATTCGAACCAAACCATTAAGGTTTATCCATGTAAATATTTTCAGTGAGATCTCCATTTAGGAAAGCACACTTCACATCCATGTGATGTACCTCACACTGCTTCGAAGCTGTAATGGCTAGAGCTAGCCTTATGGAGTCTATCTTTTCCACATGTGCAAAGGTTTCATTGTAGTAAATAAAATGTACTTGTGAGTAGCCCTTGGAAACCAATATTGCCTTATATTTCAAAGGTGAACCATCAGCAGCAAACTTAGTCTTAAAAACGCACTTACATTGAACAAGCTTCTTCCCTCAGGGAAGATAAACGAGTTCCCAAGTGTTGTTCTTCTGGAGCGAGCTGAATTCTTCTTTCATCGATTTTTTCCATCTTGGATCATGTGCTACATATTCATATGTATGTGGATATGATTCAACCATCATATAGCACTTCTCATCAAATAGAGGATCTTTCACACAAAGGGCACTCTTAAATTGAGATCTAGTCCTCCTAGTGTCATTAGGATTTCCAGCTAGTTCCCTAGTTGCATGAATGGTCTTTGCTACCAATTTTGTCCTTGTATGATTGTTCGGATATTAAATAGAATCATCATTATCAGACATATTAGAATCAGTAAACTCATTAGTCTCTTTACTTAGAATCAATGGATCTGGTGGTGAAGATCAGGACTCTCCAACTTCAACTGCTGCTAAAGGCTCTTCTTGGATCTGAACACATATTTCAATGAAATATTTGTTAGTGATCAATTTGATTAGTTTGTACCCTTCTGAATCTTTACAATACCCAACAAATAGGCACTCTTGGCTTTGGGGCTGCAAATCCTTCCTCTTTTCTGTTGGAATTCTAGCCCAAGCCTTTGAGCCAAAAATCCTAAAATGGGTCACATCTGGCTTGTGCCCACTCCAAGATTTGAAAGGATTCATACCATCAAGTTGCTTATGAGGCACCCTATTATGGATTTAGGATGCACAGTTTATAGCCTCGGCCCAAAACTTTGGTGGGAAAGTCTTAGCCTCCATCATGCAAGTTACCATCTCCTTTAGTGACATGTTCTTTGTCTCGGCAACACCATTTTGTTGTGGTGTGTAAGGGATCGAATGCTGCTTCTGAATACCTACATCTTTACAATATTGAATGAAGTCAGACTTGACATACTCACCACCATTGTTAGATATGAGGAACTTGAGTTTCCTCCTAGACTGGTTTTCAACCAAGGCTTTAAATACTTTGAAGAGGTCAAAAACTTCAAACTTATGCTTTAGGAAGTGAACCCAACAATACCTAGAAAATTCATCTATAAAAGTGAGTGTATATTTGGCTTGAATCATAGAAATATGAGGAAATGGACTAGCAATGTCACTATGGATCAACTCAAGAGGTGCATAGGTTCTCTCATGACTAGCTCTCTCGTATTTGTGCTCTGGGTGTTTTCCTAGGATACAACCTTGACAGACTCCCTTGGAAAACTTGATCTTTGGTAACCCTATGACCATAACTTTTTCACTCCAATCAGAAAGATACTTGTAGTTAAGATGGCCAAATATTTCATGCCAAAGCTTGCTTTCCTCAATATCATGAATCCGAAGAGCATAGGGGTTTGATTAGGGTAGAAAATGGGTAAACATGTTATACCTTCGAAGTGTGATCAACAACAACTTTTGCTATGACTTTACCAGTCGAAATCTCAGTGATTTCAACATCATCAAGGGAGAAGATAACCTTCTTTGGAGACCTAGTGTGAGTCATATGATACACTGACAAGAGATTAGAGGCAAGACCTGGAACATACAACACATTATTGAACTTACCATGGTCAAGATCAATCCTTCCCTTTCCCAAACTATCATTGAGAGAGTCATATCCCAAAACTATTGGTGGACCTTTCAACATGTCAAGAGAGGAGAATGCCTCTTTTGTCAAAACCATATGTCTAGAAGCTCTAGAGTCTATGATGAAGCTAGATGAGCTTGATGTGCCGGAAACCAAGGCATGTACTCTCTCTCTCTGTCCTCTAAATTTGATCCTCCTTCCCTCTTCTTTGAGCAATCAGGAAGGGAGATATTATTCTTCTCCAGGAGTTGGGTCAACGTGTCAATTTGCTTCTTCATTTAAGAGCTCTCAGGATGATAACCCTTACTACAGTATGTGCACTTGCTTATTTCTCCTTTGTTCTTCTTCTTTTGGGAGTTCTTCTTAGAACATTGGGGCTCCTCTTGAGACTTAGACTTGTCTCTCTTTTGCTCAGGTGTATTTTTAGCTTTTTTCTTGAATCTCCAACAACCAAAGCTTGGTGTTTGGAAGGTTTTATGGTGCCCATCACCACAAACTTATCTTGTTCCTGTGTGAGGGATTCCATGAACTCTGCAAGCGTAGGCTTCTTCTAGGCTCGCGCTGTCATCTTGGTGGCATGGAAGGTTGAAACAAACACTGAATAGTTAGGGCCAAGCTTAGAGAGTATGGCCAAAACTAGTTTCTCTTCCTTCTTTTAGATCCCACATTGTTTCAACTGCAAAACAAGGGCCTTAAACTTGGAAAACTATAGTTGCAATGATTCAAAGCTACTGGGACTCATGGAGATCAACTCATTCTTGATTTGATGTCCTCTCATCTCATCTGTCTTTCCAAAAATATCTACAAGCTTCTCCCACACTTCATTAGGTGATGTCAATCCATCAAAATGGAAGAGGAGGCCTCTTGAAATGCTCAGACACAAAAGACCATAGGCCTCATCCCTCCTATTGTGCCATTTGATTTTATTTGCAGCTGCATTAGGCTCTGCCTCAGTTGCCATAGTCACCCTGTAGAGACCTTGTTGATGTAATTGTAACTTCAGAATGTATTCACTTGTATTTATTATGTATTGTACCCTGATGTTTATTTCGAGAAGTGTTTGTAATGTAATTGAGTCATGTCATGCCCCAATGTTCCGATCAAGAGTTTCTATAATGTAAACAAGTCATGTCAAGTCATTGTGGGTAACCCTCCTATTGATAAAGGGTTAAAGTCCCCGCAGTTGTGGGGCCTTAGGGTTGTTAGAATCACCTAGTGAAGTCGGCCCTAGTGAGTTATTTTCAAGTTGGGAATTAGTATAAATAGAGAGTGAGCTTCTCTATTTATCACACACTCACTCACACTCAATTGTAGCACATAGTTGAGGGAGAAGAAGTTGCTGGGGATAAAAAGAAAGAGGCTACCGCTGTCGGGAGATCATCTTACTGTTTTGGGGTTCTACTTTTGGTGTTGATTCTATCTTTGAGGAAGTTATGGGTTTTTCTCCATTTATGGTTTCCCCGAGGAAAAACATTGTGTTCATTGTCTGTTGTGTTTGACTGTTGCGCTTGTTATTCTCTCAGTTAAAGATCCTAATATAATGCTAGCTTAAATGTTAAAAATCTAACATGGTATCAGAGCTAACCTGAGAAGAAGACACTGTGTAGCTACACAAACTAGGGCTTCCTAATTTTTGGATCTCTCTCCACATATTTTCAGCAAAAGAAGGTTGGGTTGACTCTCCTTCTTAAGGCGCATCTTTCTGTCGAAGCAGAATCTGATTCTGAGCTTTTTCAGTTTTGGACTCGACACTGTTGGTGAAAATTAGGGATTTCCACAAAAGTGGAATTTTTGAGTGAGCCTAGGCACGGATTGATATCCTCCTCAAAATCCAAGGTTAGAGATCAAGATCAAAGCATTTGGTTGGACAGAACTCCAGGGAATTCAAACCGTGATCTGCTCTTGAACCAGCACTACAAAAGTTCAGCTCCAAATCTAGATCTGACATCTTTACCTCGTAAGATCTAAATATTTTGTATTTGCATTTGAGGTTCTCAGTTAAGATGTATCATCACACCAAGCTTGATGAAAAGCTTGAGGGAGCTGATAACTTCCGAGCCTGGAAGTATGGGATCTCCCTTGTCCTGGTAGAAAATGAGTTGGACTCCTACATCAACGAGGAGGTTATAGTTCCAAAGGAAGATGAGGCTAAGCCCTTACATAAGAAGAAGTTGGTTATGGCTAAAAGGATTATCGTTGATTCAATAAAGGATCACCTCATACCACAAGTGTCCTCCCTCAAGAGACCTAAAGCTATGTTTGATGCCCTAACCAAAATGTTTGAAGGGAAGAACATAAACCGGAAGATGACTTCGAGGAACCAATTGAAGAATGTAAAGATCCAGAATGAGGAGACCATCCAGTCATACTTTACACGGGTCTCCCAAATCAAAGAACAACTTGAAGCAGTAGATGAAGAAGTGGAGAATGCAGAAATTGTGATGACAACCTTGAACGGTCTCCCTAGATCATGGGATTATTTCACCCAAGGAATTTGTGCTATGAAGAATCTAATCAAGTTCAGTAGACTGTGGGAATAATGCTCACAAGAAGAAGCTCTCATAGCATCTCAAGAAGAAAAGATGGGAATTGAAGATCAAGCTCTCAAAGTACACTCCACGAAAGGCAGAAGGGAAAATCATAATTACCAAGGTAAGCATTCTCATCAGAAAGATAATTTTGTGAAAAAGGATCCATCCAAACTTAGATGTTATACATGTGATGAAAGAGGACACTTTTCTAGAAATTTTCCCATGAATAAGAGTGGATCTAAGAAGAAGAAGAACTCCAAAAGAATACATCATGCTCACACTGCTGAGGATGATGATCCTCCCGGAAAAAGAGTAAAACAAGAAAGTGAAGACTCTTCAAGTGATGAATAATATGTGCTGATCTTCGCTCTCACGGGAACTGTCACAAATGGAAGAAAATATTGGCTTATTGATAGTGGGGCTTCCAAACACATGACAATATTCAAGGAATGCTTTGAGAAACTATCCGAACATAATTCACCCCATAAGGTGAAACTTGGGGATGACTACCAACATCCCTTAAAAGGTAGTGGTGAATCCTCCTACAAGTTAGACTCTCGAAAGTCTATGAAAATGAAGGATGTCTTGTTTGTACCAGGAATAAATAAGAATCTTCTGTCCATATCAGAATTAGATGCAAAAGGCATGAGGGTTGCATTTGTAGATGGCCAAGTCCTCATTTGGCCAAGAGGAAAGACTATTGACAATGTAATAGTAATTGGAGAACAAGAAGGAGGATTATACAAATTGAAGGGCCATCCAGAACAAGCTTTGGTCCATGAAACAGTGGATCCAAATGAACTTTGGCATAGAAGGCTTGCACATGTGCATTACATAGCACTACCACTTGCAGGCAAAGTTGTTGAAGGACTTCTAGAAATACAGTCAAAACATGATGGAGTCTGCAAAGGATGTGCGAAAGGAAAGAACACAAAGAAGACATTTCCAAGTAGTGAAAGAAAAGAAAAGGGAATCTTGGAAATCATTCACTCTGATGTATGCGGTCCAATGTCATCCAGTTCTTTAAGTGGGTATGTATACTACGTTTCTTTTATTGATGATTTTTCTAGGAAGACATGGATATACTTTATGAAGAACAAAGATGAATTTTTCATCAAGTTCAAGGAATTCAAAGCCTTGATCGAGAACCACATAGAAAAGAATATCAAGATCTTTCGATCGAATAATGGAAGAGAATTCACATCAAATGAATTCAAAGAGTTATGCAAATATTAAAGGATTAAGAGGGAGTTATCCACTCCATATAATCCACAACAGAATGGGGTTGCAAAAAGAAAGAATAGAACTATCATCGAAGCTACAAGAGCAATGCTTCATGATCAAGATATTCCCATGCATATATGGGTAGAAGCCGTCAGAACAGTGGTGTATGTATAGAATCGTACTCCACATAGAGTACTTGAGAATAAGACACTTGAAAAATTATTTTTCGGTAAGAAACCAGAAGTCATCCATCTCAGAATATTCGGCTGTCGAGTGTACATACACATTCCAAAAGAAAAGAGGACAAAGTTAGATCCTTCAAGAAAGAAGGGTATATTTGTGGGATACTCTAAAAGCTCAAAGGCTTACATAATATACTTCCCAGGATCCAAGAAGATTGACATCAGCAGGGACATAAAATTTGATGAAGACTCGGCTTACAACAAATCTAGAAAGAGACCTGCTAAAGATCCTGAAGAAACCGAAGCACCCTGAATTCATGACACAACCACGAATGAAGAAAATCAAGAAGAAGATCGAGAATATGAATAACCTCAAGAACCTATAGATCCAACTCAGGATAAAAATCATCACAAGAGGAAACTTGCTTGTGTACGAGAAGCTATCCAAGGTGTAGAAAGATACGGGCCTCCAGAAGAAAATCACAGAGAAAGAAAGAGGACCAGGTCCTAGTTTGGGTATGTAGCTTTATTACGTGAATTTATCAATAAAGAACCTTCCAACTATGAAGAAGTAGCAAAAAGGAAAGAATGGAAGGATGCTATGATCGAAGAGTTTAAATCGATCATCAAGAATGATGTTTGGGATGTTGTCTCAAGACCAGAAGGGAAGTCTATTGTAACTTCCAAATGGATCTACAAGATCAAGCATGTTGTAGATGGAAACATAGAGAAATATAAAGCAAGATTCGTGGCTCATGGCTTCTCACAAAAAGAACAAATAGATTATGAAGAAAATTTTGCACCTGTAGCCATATACACTTCCATCAGATCAGTACTTGCTCTGGCTGCAGTGGTGAAATGGAAGATACACCAAATGGATGTCAAGACTGCTTTCTTGAATGGTGTAGTGGAAGAGGAAGTGTATGTAGAGTATCCACTCGGTTTTGAGACACATGACAGGGATTCTAATGTGTGTAGATTGAATAAATCTCTATACGGTTTGAAACAGACATCCAAGACATGGTACGAAAGAATTGATGGCTTTCTATCCAGTTTGGGCTTTACCAAAAGTAAAGGAGATTCCAACGTTTACTACAAGGTTGAAGATGGAAACCCAGTGATACTCCTACTGTATGTAGATGATCTATTTGTAACAGGTATGGATGGGTTGATTGCTGATATGAAGAGGAAGCTTACTGTCGAGTTCAAACTGAAGGACTTGGGTATGATACACTATTTTCTAGGCATCGAGGTGTGGCAGAATACAGATGGAATCTCCCTCAGACAAGGGAAGTATGCAGTAGAGATCCTAAAGAGGTTTGGGATGATGGACAGCAAGGCCATGACCACACCAATGGCATCGAACCTGAAGCTATTGAGTGATGCTTCATCAAAATTGGTTGATGCTATGATGTATCGTCAGATGATTGGGTCCTTGATGTACCTGGCAAACATGAGACCAGATATTTGCTTTTTTGTGAACACCTTGAGCCAGTTCTTGATATATCTGAGACATGTTCACTTGATTGCTGCAAATCATATTATGAGATACCTAAGGGGTACAGTTGATTATGGGCTCAAGTATGAGGGGAATCTCAAGATCAACCTGGAGGGTTATGTTGATTCAGATTGGGAAGGCAGTGCCATCGATAGGAAGAGCACTTCAGGGTGTTGCTTTAGTATGGGATCAAGTGTGATCTCTTGGTTTAGCAGGAGGCAATCCTATGTGGCACTGAGTACAGCTGAAGTAGAGTATGTCGCATCTTGTTCAGCTAGTTGTGAGGTAGTATGGCTGAGGAAGCTATTGTCTAATTTATTTGGTCTCCAGTTGGATGCTACTTGTATATATTGTGACAACCAGAGTTGTGTGAATTTGTCAGAGAACCCGGTGTTCCATGACAAGTCGAAGCATATCGAGATCAAGTATCACTATATCATGGATATGGTGTAGAAAGGAACAGTGAAACTCCAATATGTTGCAACGGACAAACATATAGTTGATGTGTTTATAAAGCCATTAGCCAAAGTGAAGTTTGAGTACTTCAGGGATAATCTTAGTGTTCTCTAGATAAAGGTTTCTTCCAAAGGGAAGTGATGAGTCCGTGAGCCATTCTGACATGGTGAGAGGATTGGTTCCTTCCATTTTCAAATGTAAGGGCTGATCCATTCTATCATGATGAGAGGATTGGTTCCTTGCATGTCAGATATGAGTGCTGACCCATTCTGATGTGACTGTAGGATTGGTTCCTACATGATCAGATATAAGTGTTGAATGCCATTCTTGGAATGGAGGCACCTGGTCAGTTACCATTAATACTTAGTCTGGGACTGAGGGCCATTCTGATGTGACTGTAGGATTGGTTCCTACATGATTAGATGTAAGTGAGGATCCATTCTGATGTGACTGTAGGATTGGTTCCTACATGATCAGATGTAAGTGAAGAGCCATTCTGAGGTGATTGTAGAATTGGTTCCTACATCATCAGATGTAAGTGTAGAGCCATTCACAGGCGATTGTAGGATTGGTTCCTACATGATCAAATGTAAGTGAAGAGCCCTTTCAACATGTAGGTAGGATTGATTCCTCGCATGGTCGAATGTAAGTGCCGGGCCTTTCGGACATTGGTTGTCAGATGTGAGTGTTGGGCCTTTCTGACAGGTTTGTGGATGTGTTCCCACATGGTCAGATGTGAGTGCTAGGCATGCCTTTCTGATATGAATATAGGATTGGTTCCTACATGATTAGATGTAAGTGTTGGGTTGGCCATTCTGACTTAGGGTCAGATATAAGTGTTGGAAAAGACCTACATGGAGGCTAGGCCTACAACCAAAATGAAAAAGGGCTGGCTCTGTAGAAATTCCTATGACGAGAAGAATCAAGAGATAGCACCTGTGATAATGATCCAGTAGAGATGTTCTAGAACCAGAGATGATCCAGATCGAGTGATGATCCAGATCTAGTGGTGATGATCCAGATCTAGTGATGATCCAGATCTAGATCTAGTGCTGATGATCCAGATCCAGATGAAGATGACTTGAAGATGACGAGGACTCGATGATGATCCAGATGATACAGAGAAGAAGACTTGTGCTAATAAACTGTGTCAAGAGAATACCTTCCTAGTTAAGAGGGAGTGTTGATGTAATTGTAACTTCGGAATGTATTCACTTGTATTTCTTATGTATTGTACCTCGATGTTTATTTCAGGAAGTGTTTGTAATGTAATTGAGTCATGTCATGCCCCGATGTTTCAATCGAGAGTTTATATAATGTAAATAAGTCATGTCAATTCATTGTGGGTAACTCTCCTATTGATCAAGGGTTAAAGTCCCCAGAGTTGCGGTGCCCTAGGGTTGTTAGAATCACCTAGTGAAGTCGGCCCTAGTGAGTTATTATCAAGTCAGGAATTAGTATAAATAGAGAGTGGTCCTCTCTATTTATCACACACTCATTCACACTCAGTTGTAGCACACAGCTGAGGGAGAAGAAGTTGTTGGGGCTAGAAAGAAAGAGGCTGCTGCTGTAGGGAGATCATCTTACTATTTTGGGGTTTTACTTTTGGTTTTGATTCTATCTGTGAGGAATTTGTAGGGTTTTCTCCATTTATGGTTTCCCTGAGGAAAAAAACTATGTTCATTGTCTCTTTTTTTATTATTGTTGTGCTCGATATTCTCTCAATTAAAGATTATAATATAATGCTAGCTTAAATGTTAAAAATATAACAGACCTTTCACTTTCAAAAATATCTCCATCTCAACTTTCCACTCAAAGAAATTGAATGGAGTCAAGATGATCTTTTGAGATTGGTCCATAGCTTAGAAACTATGCCCTTCAGTCAGCAGAATATGTTCCCAGCCAAGATGTTGAACCTCCAATAGCAATATGGAAGGAGATAAATCGATATACAAAGGCTCTGATACCATGTGGAAATTGAACCCAAGAGATAGAACAATTACACTCATAAAATTGCTAATCAAACATGCAAAATTAACACAAATGAAGATTGAAATTGGAGCATAACACTAATCTGTATTGAGTAAGTGTACAATAGGAAACCTTATGAATTAATATGCTTCTGTAATATATAATTACATGAGATATTCGAATGCATAAAGGTGCCACTCAAAATAGTAAAAAAGCAAGCTTACCAAAACTAGTCAAGTCCCCCATAGGTGCATAAAGAAGTTTCCAAATATAGGTAGATGCTCATGAATTGGCTAGTTCAAGTGGGAAAGCTAAAGAGGGATGGAAATACAACTCATACATGATTTTATTTGGAGAAAAGGACGGAGGATGATGTGGGAAAAAAACAAGGCAGTTACAACTAGTCTAGCTTTTCCTTTGCCTTAAATCAGAAATAAAATAAGGAAGCTTTACAGAAAAAGCAGATATGCGCTTTGGAGAATCTGGAATAAATTAGATATGATAAAATGGGTTTCTAGGATGTTTCCCAAGAGTTCCATGACTCAATTTTAGCATGTGTTGACTTCTAGGACATGTAGAAGAAAACTAGCATAGAGTGGAATCTAGGAAACTAGGTAATAAGACAAAAATTATTAAGTTAATGTCTAAGGTAGGTAAAAATGGGTTGATTATTCTAACAAATTATATAATCTAACCATACCTTAGAAAATTCAATTTAAATTGCATGACAAAATTTTCAAACATGAAATAAAGCTACCTTCTTTAAAAAGTCAACCCTCTCTACTCCACCACAAGTGATATTGTATTTAGCTAATAGATTACAATGTAAGATTTTACTCTACACAAATTCTACCCATTATCTATTGGAATATATTATATTCCTTGGAAGGTAATAATATCTTTGTATTATGTCAAAAGTTGTCTGCAATCTTATGTAAAAGAGTAATACATTTAACCCATAGTTATATGGTGTTGTATTTACTTATGTAGAGTATTTTTCCATGGTATTTTATTAAGAGATATTATTTTGGAGAATTATATTATCCCACATGAAATATGTGAGATTAATTCCTCCTCGTCTCTTAGTATATAATAGGGTCAAGTGAGTCTCTAAATATCATGCATTCTTGATGTAGTAGTGGTACTATTGTGACATTCTTGTACATCATCTATATTCTTTGAGGTATTTTTGTTTTGCTCTCTTGTAATATTGGAGAAGACATTATGGAGATAATAGAAGACTACCTTCCCGAGGATGTAACCCATTAGGGTGAACCACGTATATCGGTGTTCTCTTGTCCTTTTCTTTTCTTGTTCTTATCTTTTAATATATGTTGTTGGTTGCTTAGATAGGTTAACTAGTTTATCTTGACTCTACTCTTCTAACATTATCACTCTAGTTCTTGCATGATAAATACGAATCCATATAGCCTAAGACTAGGACACATAAGGGATAAATTGGCGAGGTCCACCTACATTTCATAAGACATCATGGTTAGAGTTCAATCACTGGATATCAATTGATAGTAATTGTTTTTCTATTACACTATGCCATTAAAGTTAGAAAACCATTTTAAGATCTATTTTCATAGAAAGTACCAAGTCCTATGTACATTAACGTTCATAGATATCTAAATGGAAATCAGTTCATAGATTTGTAATTTTACGATTTTATTATTTTGGTGATTATAATTTTTTTATTATTATTTGTCAATTATAATATTAGTTCTACCTTTTTTTTATTATAACATTAAAAACCATTTAGGGTGATAAAGGGTTAAAGGTAGAGGGGCAAGGATTGGTAAGGGGTTAGAGGTAGAGAAAGGGGTGAGGGGTGCTATGGGGTTAAAGGTAAAGAAATGGGTGGGAGGTGGTAAGGGGTTAGAGGTATAGGAAGGGGAAAGGGGTGTTAATGGGTTAGTGAGAGACAAAGAGATAGAGAGGGGTGAAGGAAGAGACATTGAGGGGGTGTAAGTGCAGAGCCATTCACAGGCGATTGTAGGATTGGTTCCTACATGATCAGATGTAAGTGCAGAGCCCTTTCAACATGTAGGTAGGAATGATTCCTCGCATGGTCGAATGTAAGTGCTGGGCCTTTCTGACATTGGTTGTCAGATGTGAGTGTTGGGCCTTTCTGACAGGTTTGTGGGATGTGTTCCCACATGTTCAGATGTGAGTGCTAGGCATGCCTTTCTGATATGACTATAGGATTGGTTCCTACATGATTAGATGTAAGTGTTGGGTTGGCCATTCTAACTTAGGTTCAGATATAAGTGATGGAAAAGACCTACATGGAGGCTAGGCCTACAACCAGAATGAAAAAGGGCTAGCTTTGTAGAAATTCCTATGACGAGAAGAATCAAGAGATAGCACCTGTGATGATGATCCAGTAGAGATGTTCTAGAACCAGAGATGATCCAGATCGAGTGATGATCCAGATCTAGGGGTGATGATCCAGATCTAGTGATGATCCAGATCCAGATCTAGTGGTGATGATCTAGATCCAGATGAAGATGACTTGAAGATGACGAGGAATCGATGATGATCCAGATGATACAGAGAAGAAGATTTGTGCTGATAAACTGTGTCGAGAGAATACCTTCCTAGTTAAGAGGGAGTTTTGATGTCATTGTAACTTCGGAATGTATTCGCTTGTATTTCTTATGTATTGTACCTCGATGTTTATTTCAGGAAGTGTTTGTAATGTAATTGAGTCATGTCATGCCCCGATGTTCCGATCGAGAGTTTCTATAATGTAAATAATTCATGTCAATTCATTGTGGGTAACCCTCCTATTGATCAAGGTTTAAAGTCCCCACAGTTGCGGGGCCCTAGGGTTGTTAGACTCACCTAGTGAAGTTGGCCCTAGTGAGTTATTATCAAGTCAGGAATTAGTATAAATAGAGAGTGATCCTCTCTATTTATCACACACTCATTCACACTCAGTTGTAGCACATAGCTGAGGGAGAAGAAGTTGTTGGGGCTGGAAAGAAAGAGGCTACTGCTGTCAGGAGATCATATTACTATTTTGGGGTTTTACTTTTGGTGTTGATTCTATCTCTGAGGAATTTGCAGGGTTTTCTCCATTTATGGTTTCCCCGAGGAAAAACACTGTGTTCATTGTCTCTTTTTTTTTTATTGTTGTGCTTGTTATTCTCTCAATTAAAGATTCTAATATAATGTTAGCTTAAATGTTAAAAATATAATAGACCTTTTGCTTTCAAAAATATCTCCATCTCAGCTTTCCACTCAAAGAAATTGAATGGAGTCAAGATGATCTTCTGAGATTGGTCCATAGCTTAGAAACTATGCCCTTCAGTCAGCAGAATGTGCTCCCAACCAAGATGTTGAACCTCCAATAGCAATATGGAAGGAGAGAAATCAATCTACAAAGGCTCTGATACCATGTGGAAATTGAACCCAAGAGATAGAACAATTACAATCACAAAATTCCTAATCAAACATGCAAAATTAACACCAAAGAAGATTGAAATTGGAGCATAACACTAATTTGTATTGAGTAAGTGTACAATATCCAACCTTATGAATTAATATGCTGCTGTAATATATAATTACATGAGATATTCGAATGCATAAAGGTGCCACTTGAAATAGTAAAAAAGCAAGCTTACCAAAACTAATCAAGTCCCCCATAGGTGCATAAAGAAGTTTCCAAATATAGGTAGATGCTCATGAATTGGCTAGTTCAAGTGGGAAATATAAAGAGGGATGGAAAGAAATCTCATACATGATATTATTTGGAGAAAAGGAGGGAGGATGATGTGGGAAAAAAACAAGGCAGTTACAACTAGTCTAGCTTTTCCTTTGCCTTAAATCAGAAATAAAACAAAGAAGCTTTACAGAAAAAGAAAATATGCACTTTGGAGAATCTGGAATAAATCAGATATGCTAAAATGGTTTTCTAGGATGTTTCCCAAGCGTTCCATGACTCATTTTTAGCATGTGTTGACTTCTAGGACATGTAGAAGAAAACTAGCATAGAGTGGAATCTAGGAAACTAGGTAATAAGACAAAAATGATTAAATTAATGTCTAAGGTAGGTAAAAAAGGGTTGATTATTCTAACAAATTATATAATGTAACCATACCTTATAAAATTCAATTTAAATTGCTTGACAAAATTTTCAAACATGAAATAAAGCTACCTTCTTTAAAAAGTCAACCCTCTCTACTCCACCACAAGTGATATTGTATTTAGCTAATAGATTACAATGTAAGATTTTACTCTACACAAATTCTACCCATTATCTATTGGAATATATTATATTCCTTGGAAGGTAATAATATCTTTGTATTATGTCGAAAGTTGTCTGCAATCTTATGTGAAAGAGTAATACATTTAACCCATAGTTATATGGTGTTTTATTTACTTATGTAGAGTATTTTTCCATGGTATTTTATTAAGAGATATTATTTTGGAGAATTATATTATCCCACATGCAATAGCTAATAGTAATTCCTCTTCATCTCTTAGTATATAATAGGGTCAAGTGAGTCTCTACATATCATGCATTCTTGATGTAGTAGTGGTACTATTGTGACATTCTTGATCATCTATATTATTTGAGGTATTTTTGCTTTGCTCTCTTGTAATATTGGAGAAGACATTATGGAGATAATAGAAGATTACCTTCTCGAGGATGTAACCCATTAGGGAGAACCACATATATCGGTGTTCTCTTGTCCTTTTCTTTTCTTGTTCTTATCTTTTAATATATGTTGTTGGTTGCTTAGATAGGTTAACTAGTTTATCTTGACTCTACTATTCTAAAATTATCACTCTAGTTCTTGCATGATAAATATGAATCCATATAGCCTAAGACTAGGACACATAAGGGATAAATTGGATAGGTCCACCTAAATTTGATAAGATATCATGGTTAGATTTCAATCACTGGATATCAATTGATAGTAATTGTTTTTCTATTACACTATGCCATTAAAGTCAGAAAACCGTTTTAAGATCTATTTTCGTAGAAAGTACCAAGTCCTATGTACATTAACGTTCATAGATATCTAAATGGAAATCAGTTCATAGATTTGTAATTTTACGATTTTATTATTTTGGTGATTATAATTTTTTATTATTATTTGTCAATTATAATATTAGTTCTACCTTTTTTTCGATTATAACATTAAAAACCATTTGGGGTGATAAAAGGTTAAAGGTAGAGGGGCAAGGATTGGTAAGGGGTAAGAGGTAGAGAAAGGAGTGAGGGGTGCTATGGGGTTAAAGGTAAAGAAATGGGTGGGAGGTGGTAAGGGGTTAGAGGTATAGGAATGGGCAAGGGGTGTTAATGGGTTAGCGAGAGACAAAGAGACAGAGAGGGGTGAAGGAAGAGACATTGAGGGGTGTTAAGTGGTTAGATGTAGAAAGAGAGTGAAGGGGGTGTTAAAGGACTTCCAAATTTATAATACTATTATAGCTAAACCCCTATGTCTTGTGAAGGTTGAAGATGTAAAGAAACAACTTTCTAGTATTGATCCTAAAGTTCTTTTGTTTCTGTCTAAGATAAAGAAGCTTTGAGTTCATGAGTTGGAACATATGGATCTTAATAGGATTTATACAATATCTATTTTACGAGAAACTGACCTTAGAAATTATCAGGGACATGACAATGAATCCTTCATTTTTCATTTGTTAGCAGAAAAAGATTAATTTCTGATCAAATAATGTAGTAATTACATGTGGAGGTATCGGTTTCATACGGAAGATGACTGTAGGTTTGAGCAATGGAAAGATATAAAAAATGGGCTATTACATTATCTTTTCCATTACAGGGAGGAAATATGGTGGTTGTAGGAATCAATGATTTTTTTCCCACAGAAATGGTAACTTGGTTTCCATTTATAATACATGCAGATTTGTTACTAGTTTTATCATTTTCAATAACAAGTGGAACTACAAAATCTTTCATTGTGTTCCATTAGATTTTTGTTCAGCATTTCATACTTTGATAAGTGGTAATGCGCCTCTATCATTGAAAAATTGGCTCCTTAGATGCCTTCCATTTGATACTCCTCCTTATCAACAACTAACACAACTTAGAGATGTTGTTTAGACCCAATGTAAAACTGAGGAAGTGCTTTTATGTGATGATAGATTTGGGAATAGGAATTTATGTAAACCAATAGAATCTTAGACAATGCTTATATATTTTAAGTGCATTATGGTGAAAGCAAGAGGACAAGGGTAGCAAAGTGACCACAATCATGTTTTTCTTCTTTTCATAATGTACACATAGTCCATCCTTACCTTTATAAACAAGAGTTTTGTAACAACTTGAATTTTTTGGGCACGGTTCACTAGACAATATTCTCTTGAACATAACCTATAAGGCTCATTGGGGCTACTATCCTCGAGATCTTGGTAAGAAAGTAGATGTCCTCTACTTTGATTTCCAAAACTTCCCCTTTGAGCATGAACACAACATGGTAAGGGTCCCAAATATGAATCAATGTTTGAAGCAATCCCTGTAAACCCAAAACCTCGTACCTTAAAGGTTCCAGAACAAGCACACATATTCCTCTTCCTGACAAATATGCAATTCAACCAATGTATCATCTCCACTCTCATGAACGACTTTTGTTTAAAAACAAAATGACATTCGTTGGTAATAAATATTCAAAATTTCTAAAAGGAAATTAAGAATACACAATAATGCAAATACCTATCAATCATAAGAAAAATTAGCAATGCAAATACTTCTCAAACATACGCAAAATTACCTTAGTCTTCACCCTCACTAGTAGCATCTTCGTGGATTCTAAATATCACCAATTTAGGGATTCAAGGGGATAAGTATTGGGAAATAACCAACTATTTTGTTGTATATAATATTGGATTCTAATTCTGTTTTCGAACTATCTGATTCAACTTCATATGTGGACTAGAGATTGATCGAACTTTTGTGGCCTTCCCACCTGAAATTTTTACCCATCAAAACTAACCTGATAGGGTCACACGAATATTATTTATCAAATTCATTTAAGCAGGTCCAGTGATTTTTTTTGGTGATTTTTAGGACTTGGCCCGTCACTCCCTTTGGTCAATCCTGCTTATGCATCATCAATATCTCATTCCAAAATTTATGTGATTTTTAATAGAGGAGCATGAGCACCTTTGAGCTAGGGAGAGTTAAAGTGAGTTAGGTTGAGGGAAATAAATGCTTTTTTAATTTATTTAGGCACAATCCAATGGAAAATGGTGGTATATTTTATCCCACCCAACTTCCTCCTCTCCCTCTGTCTACCCCCCTCCTCCTCCTCTTTATCTTCCCCCCACTTTTCTCCATTACCTCTCCTTGTCTCTCTAACCCAAACACCCTCACTCCATAGCTATACCCACCTTTCCCTCTGATCACCCTAAGTTCCTCCCCCCCTCTCTCCCTCATAACTCTTACTAACCCCTTCTCTAAGTCTCTCTCACTCCCCAACTCATCCAAATACAAATAACCCCCACCTTCCTATCTATTCCACAACTCCCTAACACACCATCTCCCCATTGTCTCTCTCTCTCTCTCTCACACCCACACACATTCATAGGTCACCCCCTATCATGAACACCCCCCCCCTCTCTCTCTCTCTCATATAGACACACAAAGGCACACATATCCATATGCCCCCCCCTAATACTAACACCCCCCTTATATATATATATATATATCCTTCTCTCTCTCTCTCACACACACACACATCCCTGTGTTTACCCACTACCACTAACACCCTTATGTCTCCTGCCAAACCCCTAACCCTTTATCAATACATCTAACCCTTAACAAACCCATATGGTTCTAACTTTGACCCCTTAGACCCCCCCAATATTTTAATGTTATCATCACCAAACCAAACAATATATTTGTAATGTTAAGTATTGTATGTGCATTTTGTTGAACAAAAATGCATGCGCATTTTGGTGAAAAAATATGCATATGCATTATTATTACATATGCTCCTAACACCCCAAACCGCCTATTACATCCCCTCTTCAACACCTACAGACCCCCACATTAATCTAACCCCTCAATTCCCTCCACCCTTCCTCTCTATCTCTCTCTCTCTCTCTCTCTCTCTCTCTCTCACACACACACACACACACACACAGAGAAACACCCCTATGTCTCTCCCTACATTATAAAGAAAAATGTATAACATAATGAGATATATAAACATATATAAATATTAATTATTAATATTAATAATTAATAAATAAGAAATGTTAATTAATTAATTAAGAAAACATAAAGAGATGTACCCTTTCGTTTAAAAAGGAATGATAAGGCTTATGTAAATCCCTACCAATGTAATTATAAATCATCCTATCTTTTATCAATTTATGGAGCATATTCCTTATTTACATTGGGAGTTCCTGATGAAACAAATTTTATTTCTTTCATTGGTATTAGAGCGCTATGATTCTCAGACTCGATGTAATTTTGGACCTTGGCCACATCTTGGTTTTAACCAACAATTTAGCGTTTCTCTCGAATAGGTCTTTGACCTATCTTTCCATGATGTCACCTCTAAGCCCGTAGTCTGTGCACACATCATCACTTCACCCTTTCTATATTTCCTTCTCCCAAATTGCTACGAATCGATCCGATACTTCCCATTTTCTCCTTTCACACACCCTTCTTGTGCACTCTTCACCTCTCTCTCTCCAGCTACTAGTCCTTCACCACTTGACTCCCTATTCACGTTGCATATCATTTCCCATAATATTTTCTATTACTTCACACACCTTCCTTAACTCCCTCAATTCTCTTCTCGTCCACCTCGCACTCACCACTAGTTGCAACCCACCGTTCAAGCCTCTGCAGCTCTACATCACCCTCCTTTTTGCATCCATCCTTCCCCACACATGCATCCATCCTCCCTTTTCCCCCATCTTCCCACCACAACCTCGAACCTGCTCGCCTTCACCATCCTCCACCTACAATTTTGTCTCCCTTCCTGCACAAATTCCTACACCGCGACTTCAAACCCCAACCCTTCACTCCATATCCTTTACACCTTCCTCCATGGTGCTCCACATCAACCCCCACGTGTCGTGCTACCCACTCCAACCTGCTTCCTTTGATCTCCCATGCCCTCCTCCTAGTTCTCGACCTCCACTACAACCCACCTCACTCCTCTCATCCCTCACAACCACCCCCATTGCGCTCCTTCTGTCTCCACCTGCTCCTTCCCTAATCCTACACACACTCCCCATTGCTTCTCCACACTCTTGCTCCCTCACTACTATACACAACCACTCACTGCCCCTTCTCAATCCACCACTCCCTCTCCATAGCTACAAAACATTCAAATAATAATAATATTACTTCTATTTAAAACCTTAATATAATCCATTTAACAAAAAAAAATTACATATATAATATTATATATTAGTAATAATATTTATTATTTATATTTACAATTCTAATTGCTTCTCCATTCAAAAAAAAATATTATTATATTTAATAATGATAAACATGACTTAATAATTATTATTACAATTATTATTTAATATAAAAATGAAAAAGTCAAAGGAGAATTTTCCAAAAAGAAACACATTAAGGGTTATTACAACTTTTGTGTCTAACCCACTATCAAAGAAAGAAGGCAATTAGAGAAGAAACCAAGCCAAGGAAGATCAAATTGTCAATGAAGAATCATAATCAAAGGAGAATCTAACATTTTCATAAGAATACAAGTCTAGTGGAAACCATGGCTTATGGTTCATATATTCAATTAAAAAAACAGAAGATGAATTAGAGCATTGTCAAAATGAAAATAAAAAACTACAAACGATAATCGACTTATAAAATATTCAAAAGGAGATTAAAGATGAGATATTCCAACGTTGAAAAACAAATAGAAGATTTTTTGGCACAGATTGAGGAGTTAAAAAGTCTAAGGGAAAAATCACAAAACTAAGGTATCAAGAAGGAAGTTGACTAAAGTAAGGAAAAAACAAGGATGAAGAATTTGTAGAAGTCCGTAAATAGTTGGAAAGTCAAGAATCCAAGATATGTCGACATCAACAATAGATGAAAGAACTCCAACAGAACGACGACATTAGAAAGGAAACATGTTGGAAATTACAAAAAGCAATGATCCACTAACAAGCAAGAGTCAAGAAGTATTTCGACTAAGAAACCATAATAAAAAATTAGTTACAAAGATTAAGAAGTTGATAATTAGTCGAAAGACAAAACACTTTAATGAAGACTTTGAAGGGAAAAATCTAGAGAAGCAAGAAGAAAACCATGGCCGAGAAATCTTAATCAAGAACTAGAAGAACAAATCAAAGGGTTAAAAGAGGACAACATAAAGTCACAAGTAGAAAAAGATCGAAAAGAGTTTGATTAATAACACTCTATTAGAGAATATATTATAGCAAATCCAAAAGGAAGCTTCGAGACCTTCAGGAAAAAAAATTAAAGGTAACAAACAAGAAGCCACTCTAGTGAAAAAACACACAACAAAAACTCATTGACACCCAAACTATAAAAATAATTTTAAATTACGATAGGTCAAAATGAACATAAACAACAGAGATATGGTTTCAGAAGAGAAAGAACAAAAAATGAACAAATTAAGCAGAAAACCAGAAATTTCATCCAACAAAGCGATAAACAAACAACTCCAATAAAGATATATTTCAAATGGACAAATTCACAAACGATACCATAATTTTTCTTGGGAATTAATAACTCATATCATTCCATTTTGTAATTTTTTCTTGGAATTTAGTAATTGATTTTCCATTATACCATGCCATTCAAGTCACAAAGCCATTTTCACATCTATTTTTTCTAGAAAGTCATAAGCATAAAAACATTCATAAATATTTAAATAGCAATCAATGCCTTAACTCCCCAATACTATCCAATATAACAAACCAAACTAAATAAAACCACCGGAGTGGATGACAATATAGGTACATCCTTAAACACTCGGAAATTATCCATTAACTACTCACATTTGATATAGAGGTAAAGAAATCCTCCATCAACTACTAACATTCATCCTAAATCATATTTTATAAAATCTTATTTAATAAAGAAATAAAAAACTATTTCAATTTTTTTCTAAAAAACTAGGCTGCTTACTTGACCGAGCTGCTTACTTGACCGATTAATAGCAATAGTTACATGTCGCCTTGCATAAATATAATAATAATATAAAAATAATTAATTTTATTTATTTATATATATATATTAATATCTAACTTTACAATCTAATGAAATCCAAATTATTAAAATTAAAGCCAAAATAAGTTTCATAGATCAAGATTCTTGTCTGCGTTATGGAGCATGAAGCATGGAAAGACTATGAAAACCGTGATAATCCAATTTAATTTTTATAACTATTTAAAAGTTAAAAGTCAAAGCAGTTTAAAAGCTAAACTATTAGCATATATTCACTCAGCATTGAGAATGGAGCTTATATTATTAAAATCTTAAAAACTGGGTATATACAGAGATAGAAAATTAAAATGGAAGTATCACTTCACATTGTGAAATTGTGCAGTAGGAGCGATATCGTTCTGTGAAGTGGGAGTGGGAACGTGAAGATTTTGCAGTACTGGATTTGGTATTTCCATGTGCAAAAATTGAGGTGCCTTTCCATATTGGTAGTAAATGGTAGGTATTAGCAAAGTCCGAGGTACATAATATGCTGCACCTGTAGAGGTTGCGTCTACCATGTATACAAAGTCTCCATGAAGCCCGTTTTCTAGTATTTCACCATCTGAACTTGATAGCATTGTCTGATTTGGCAGAAGAGAAATATCATATAGATTCACCGGTCGTTCAGATAAATGTTGAGAGTTTTGTTGATCTTGCACTACAGAGGCTGTCATGTTGGGACTGGTTGCATCCATTTGCTGTTCAACACTGTTGATTTTCTGTAAGCAGCTTTTGGGCAGACGTTTAGTGGCAGAGGTCTCTGTTAGTTTGAGACGCTTTGAATGATTTCCAGTGAGACGAAATGATTCTGCCGAGAGAATCTTGTTGACGTCATAGTTATTGATATCGAAATTTGTCATAGCGTTGCGCCCCCTGTAGTTAATGGAAGCAGTATCGTAGGCTGCAGCTGCTTCCTCTTCTGTATCTGTCAAAATCAATACCCACAATTCTCATTTCCTCAAACATTTCCAGATTACTATCCTAAATCAAGATATATTCTATCTGGCCATAGATTTAGAAATATCAAACACTTACTGAAACTCCCCAAATAATTGTTTTTGTTGTCGTCAACTCTTCCCATTCGTGCTTGCCATTTTCCTTGTAATCTTCAAAAACAAGCATCAACATAATTATTAATAGATATTACGTTCACTGTAACGGATATAATCGTTTAATGGTTTTCTAAAATACCTAGTAACTCCACGGTACTTAGACGCGCCTCTCGAAAATGAGCTGCTTGTTCTGTAACAAAGACATATGAATCCTTAACCGTGTGTACATTTCAAAGATGCAATGCAAATTCTATAAAAGTTCAATGATGTAATGTTGCTGTTACCTCCTTATATGTTGCACAACTTCTTCCTTAGCCATACCTTCCATCTCTTTGATCTCTTCTTCATACTCGCTAGGCTGTAAACAAAGTCCATATTAATCTTGGTTACAATGGTGGTTATGTTATGCTATCCTAACATTCTAACACAGCATTTCATTGCAATGTAGTTGCAGGGTTCCATAGGGATTTACGGCTTTCGATTGCAAACTCCAAAATTTCAATTTCATGTCAAACTACGAAGAAAATTAAATACAATGAAATACAAGAAGTCATACTTGAAAATTTGTTTGGGCAGTTAAACCCAAAAACTTCAGCGCTGCAAGATCATAAGCTCTAGCTGCCTTTTCTGCTGTATCATATCCACCTGATACAGAAAATATTTAATTAGATATCGATCTACAAAGTACAAAACTTGATTAAC
>LPNX011219346.1:219515-232312 GCA_001517045.1 Pseudotsuga menziesii
TTATCATCTAAATTAAAATATTAAAATATTAATTTTAAAGAAATTGTTTAATAATATTTTTATAAGTTTATGTTATGTTAGGAAGATATTTGGTGATCATTAAGGGGACAAAGGCTTTGGGTCTTACGTCATTATCTTAGTGTAGCTTTTAGATTTAAAAGTAATTTTAGGTTTAATTATAGAACCAACAAATAATGTGTAGGAGTATTGAGACTTAAAAACCCTCGCCGAAATCATGAACATTTCGGTATATGTGTGAGCTCATTCGATATAATAAAGAAGGGATGTTACACTTCATACACCAAAATATATGTTTATATGAATACACCAAAATATATGTTTATATGAATATTTTGAGGGCACTTTTAGATTCAATATGCTCAAAAGCTATCATGATTATGAATGAATCTAATCATTTTGTTATGAGAAAATCTTATTTAGATGTTGTAAGTTCCATGGTCATAGATACTTGGTTATGGATTTCCCATGTTATACACCATTTCAACTTTAAAAAAGGAGACAAATAGGTCTTAAATTGATTCATACAAGTTGAAAATATGAACAAAATGAGGAAAAAGCCAACCCACTTATTTGCGATGAATGACATACATGCTATCAATAGATTTGAAAATCTAGATGAGAATGAAATCCATCATGATAATCCCTAAGAAGAACTTGAAGGTCGATGGGTATCAAAGCAAAGAATCCAGATTCGACTCTATAAAATCTAAACAACCCAAAAAAACATTTAAAGAACAAGATCTCCACACCAATTAGTACTCAAACAAACAAGGAGACCAATATAGAGGAGTCTGAGGTTATGGGATCCAAATATCGAGAGATCATGCAATGAGGGTACTTACATATTCAAGGAATAGTGTATGCATACAAGAGATAAGACACTCAATCTATCCTTGAAATACAAATCGCATTGATACAAGAATAAAGGGGCAAAGCATGAACCCTATAAAGATCATGAACATGAAACTTGATCGACCAATTTGGGAATCATAATATGGGTGCTTCGACTAATTTTTTCTTTAAAATGTCCAATGATGTGGCTCATTCGTCGGTCCATTCATAATTTTTATTTTCTTTTAGTAGTTCTTCTAACGGATATGTCATATGAGAATAATGTGAGATGAACTTTCTATAATATCCTGTATGTCTAAGTAAGATTCTCACTTACTTAGGATTTACTAGTGGTTTGAGGTCGAGAATAAATTTATTTTTTGCGAAGTTGACTTTAATACCCTCCTCACATACGATATGTCCCAATAGGATTCATATTGGAGTTGTAAAGATACACTTTTTGATATTGAGGGATAATTGTATCTGTCAAAATCTTTCTAGCATGAGTCTTAGCCATTTACAGTGGTTTTTCAACATAGAACAAATTGTCCAATCGTCAAAATACACAACCATTGTTTTATAGATATATTCCTGAAATCCTTTAATGACTATTCTGGAAAAAACAACTCGTGCATTATTAAGTCCAAAGGGCATGGATTTATACGCGAATGATCCAAATTCACATACAAATGTCATTTTCTTGTGGTCTTCTTTAATGATAGGTACTTGATTATAACCTGAAAATCTGTTTGTGAATGAATAACACCCATTCCTTGCAACTTCGTTAAGAATTTCATCTACAAAAGGAGTCGAAAATGGGTTTGTGAGGGTTACTTTGTGTAGTACTCGAAATTCGATGCAAATTCTCAGTCGTGTTAGGTAGTGTTTCTTCTGTTGAACTACCATTGGGATTGCCCATTCCTACTAATCTATAGGATAGATGATTTCAGCTGCTAACATGTTGTCGATTTCCTTCTTTACTATTTCATTATATTTATGCACAAGTTTATAGTCTTTTCTTTACAGGTTTTGCCTCGGGTTTTATGTCGATTTTCATTTCACCCATTTCTTGAACTAATCCTTAGAGATATTTATAGTTCCAAGAAAAAACATCCTAAAATTATTTTAATAAGTTGACGATTTTTGTTGTTTTCTCTTCATTCCAATAGTGGCCAATCTTTGCAATTTTAGGTCTATCATAATTTGATAT
Source organism: Pseudotsuga menziesii (assembly GCA_001517045.1). NCBI lineage: Eukaryota > Viridiplantae > Streptophyta > Pinopsida > Pinales > Pinaceae > Pseudotsuga > Pseudotsuga menziesii. Next base: position 221,578 of record LPNX011219346.1, read on the forward strand.
ATCGACTTCTTTTAACTTGAATTTTGCATCCATCTATTCTCGTGCTTTACTTTCATTAATCTGTTGACTATCTTCTTTTAATTATGAGAATGTTGGTGGGAAATCTGTCGTTGTCAATCGTTGAGGATCTTCTTTTTCTATTGTTTCATTTTTAATACTCTTTTCAACTAATAGTTCTTCTTTAGCTAAGAATTTGAAGTCTTTAAGGAAATTTTCTTTTAGTTCATTCCATGTGAACACTTTGCCTCTTGCTTCTTCCATTTAATACCATTTATTTGGTAAATCATCTAATTTATTTGGGAATAAGTGAGGTCAGACTCGCTCATATTTATAACCTAGTCTTCTCCATTCTTTTTCACATATAGAGATATGTTTCTCAAGGTCATGCCCTTGTGTAAAGACTGGTATATTTGATTGTAATATTATCTTTTCCCCTCCAAATCTTTTGATAAAGTACTTTGAAGCTATCATCCATGTTTGTAGTCTCGACAGGTGGGTGTCCTACCATCGAGCAACTTTCCCAGTAAAGGTTTGGACCATACTTTGGATTCGGGCTTGTTCACCTATATTTTTAGAGACTTGTTCCACATGAACTGCTGGTTATTCACATTCTTTATATCTAAGTGGTCGTCGGCATGATGGTACATTATCTACTGGTGTTGGGGATGGATACTCTCTAATTTTATGTTCAAATATTTTAGGAGTTGTAATGATAGAAAAACATTGTTGGGTTTTCTTTTTAGGAATGGCCTGGTTAGTCCGACATTCCCTTGCTCGTAATTTGCAATTTTCTAACTCCCAATCATATAATTCTGCATCTCAGTTTATAACCGATACAATTAGGATTCCCTAGGTGAAGTTGTTCATATATGTTAGGTTTGGTATAATCTTCATTATTCTGTATTTTGTATAACTGTCGAACATTGACATCTTTATCTATAGGTCCAGTCCAAGGCTCTCCCTGGGATGGATGAATTGGGACAATGAATTTTTTTCCATACCCTTAATTTTGATTCTTTATTTATCTAATTATATAGATTTCTTCATTTTTTGTCCCCATGGTTGACCTAGTAAGGCCAGGAAAGAACTGGACCATTCTTTGGGGTTGATTATTTTGAAGGTAACTTTAGTTGAGATGCCCATAATAGTCATGTCGAAATTTTTCTAGACACCAATGGGTTCGATTACTCCTTGATCTCATAATTTTAAATATATTCCAGACTGGTTTAGTCGAGGTTTACCAAGTTGTTCTCGTATACATTCTGTGGTCATTATGTTTACCTGCAATCTAAATTTGAGAACGGCTTATTGGACACGGTATCCTTCAATTTTGAGATTGACTAATGGGTCAACATCATGTTTATTTTTTTTATTAAGGATACGTATACATTTTTCCGGTTTATATTCGCAAAAATAAGTTTTAAGATTATACATTAGATCAATTAGCTTCGCAACAGAATCATCATTATTTATTAGTTTAATTAGTTTGCTAGTAATCTTCTGTCGAGAGTCATTATTTTCTTCATGTGCTGCTAGTTCTTTGAATATATTTGATGCATCATTATATAGTTGTTTTCTTCATCACGATTAAGATAATATTATTTACTTTTTATTTTGTTTATTTGTGGATTATTCATGCTAATTTGCGTTCCTTGTCAAGTAACAATTTGTAAATTTTTAATTTGAACAATATAACACTTTCGAACACTAAACAAGACATTAACGTTCTTTTTATTATTTATTTTCTCAAGCATGGTGGGGCAATCCTCCAAAGAGTGATCACCTACACCACAACTTGTATAACATTTCAGGTCGTTCTGGTCCTTGTACGGAAACTCTACATGACGATGTCCTTCGTTTAATCATGCGTAGAACTAGATGGGTCGATGTGGTCTGATTTCTCAATTTCAGACATATCATCCTCGACCTTGAAATCCCCCACTTCATTTATAGTTGTCATTTCGTCTCCCATATCTACGACCATCATACCTTTGATAATTATTTCGATCATTTCAATCATTATTTTTATTCCTTTCATTATTGTCAGCGGTGTTATTTTGTGTGACAACATTCGTTTGATAGACTGCTTGACAGTTCTGTCGGTTTTCAAGTTTAACTGACATTCTATTGTCGAGTGACTTTTGACTTCGCAGATTGCACACGAGCGAGCTTATTCATTTTTCATGTTATAATGGAAATCTTTCATTGCATGTAAATCATGCTCTAGGAATATGTCAAAAACACACTATGTTTGTATGAACCGTATGTCTTGTCGATGGTCATCCTTTCGACAGTAGTATTTTGTATGAACAACCATTGAGCATTTAGTACAGCAGACATCGTTCCCTACGAGCCTCATCTCACGTGTTTATTTCTGCATGCTTTCCATTTGTTCCTCAATACGTCCATCGACACGATTTATAGGGTAATCCTCATCCATTTCGATCTACAACACCTTGTTCAATGCATCTTCATACATGTTGAAGTTATCCAGCTGAATATGCATCCAAATTTTCTGTATTAGTCCAACAACAAACCCCTTAATTAATAATTTATCGTCTATATTGTATTCGAATTGGATCAATAAATATTTGAATATTTTATCATATTCTCAAATTGTTTCAATCGATTTCTGAGCTATGGTATTCAAATTTTTAGCTGCAAGATGCTTTGCATTAGGCGTTTTAAAAAATGACATAAATTGTTGCTTTATTTGAGATTTTGTCTCATTCGGCGTTTTCTCCGTAAATGTCATATACCAAGTTAGTGCTCACTTACAAAGAGCATCGACAAACTGTTCCATTTGATGTTCTTCAAAGGAAATGACATTTTCCTCCCATATCGACACACATATGAACCAATGTCATTTGGGGTCTTCATCTCCCCTATAGAGGGGAATATGAGCAATCATGTGTGCCATATTGTTAGCATTTTCATATCCTTCTCTCGGTGGAGGTGGTGGTGCTAGTGCTGGTGGGCCAATTCCTTTGACTGAATTATTTTCGCAACTTGTTTCAATGGAAGTTTTGGTTCAATCAGTAATGGTTTTAGTTGGTTCACTTTTGACAAAAATACAATTTATGTTGACTTCCTCTGTAGATACCCAAGTAAAAAATTTCTTAACCGAGGTACTCTTACTGGCGATACCGACTGATCTTTTGAGTTGTATGATGCTGGAATTGGATGGGGGGTGCTCCTCCATGTTCTCAGTAAAGTAGGTGAAAACTACAATTGGACAAATAGGGTTGAAAATTAACCTAATTCCCTTCTCACAGTCAATGAATTAAAAGATAGTCGACATTATTTCCTTTACCATCTAGTTGGATCCATACACCTACTTGGAAAACTTGTAGTTTGAGATCTTCTTAAACAATATCTTGCACCTGGGAACTTTGAATAATATTTGACAGGGAATGTGGCATTATATTATGTAGTATGGTTACTTGGAGAGCTCTTCCCTGCTCTATCCACAAGTCTTCTTCCATGGGTGACACATATTCATCAACACCCTCTTCTTGCCGTTCGTGACCCGAATTTTGCGGATTTCCATCTGGTTCTGTCACTCCATTCATCATTATTTCTTGTTGGAGTACAACAACTTTCTCTTTGATTTCTTCCCACCTCTTTCTCCTCTTTTCCCATTCTATTTTTTGTATATCTCGAGTGCTTTTGTGCATGAATGTCCTATTACTTTCCCTTTTTCTTTGACTTTTCATTGCTAGCCCCGGTGTTTTCTTCATTGATCGACTATTATTCCTCTACTTTACTCAGACATGACCAGATATCCCCCATTGCCAACTCGAAATATTTCTAAAAAGCTAGGGTGGAACTGGTTATTAGTTTAGGTAGTACTCCCACTCTCTTTCTTGGCCGAGTTTCTCTGACTCTTTTTGCTTGGCCTCCTAGTTTTTGTTTCTTGATGGTGTTATCAACAGTGGATGAGGTTTGACAATTTGTCCCACAACTCTGTCAATCAAGAATCTGAACAAAAGTGTCGGTAATGAACAAAGGATTTTTTCACTAAATGAGGGATGGCCTCGATAAACTTTTCATGTGTTTTAAAGAAAAAAATGTCCTTTGCTTGAGAAATAGTTAGCTTGTTTCTCATGGCGTAATTCTATAGGTAGTTTTCTATTTTATGCTCACACCAGTCCTTAATCTCCTGCACTGGTATCATCGGGTCAAGGTCATTTTCCTCCGATACATGTTCCATCAAAAATAGAACCAATATTGTAATCACTGATATTGCAAGGTTACTAATGATACTTACACCGATTCATATAACAATTATATAGATAAGGTACAAGGAATGGTAGACATAATAACAACTTATATTAATAAAAGAACACATGTGGGTTCATAAAAGAAACTGAACCAAGTATCTATCTAGCTCTATAGCCTATATATGATTTACAAAAAATTTACAAGAACTACCCATCAGTTCAACCAACCGACATGACCTATGGGGTCGACATAATCTACAATTAGTCGACTGAAGGATCTAGTCATCTTGCTCGACTAGGCTCCTCCAACAGATACACACTACATGATTACATGTGTTACCGCACTAATTCATGCGAACCTAAATCAATAGGGATTACAACAAACCTAGGGAATTCAACATGCCTATGAAAAATATTTACAACTTGGACAAAAAACTCTAGGGTGTTAGGTACAATCGACCATGCATGCCCTACAACACATGTACTCAATCTCTAAAAATCAATGCATGATTGGTGTCACTATTTTCCTCAAACTTAGTTGTTGATCATTATGAAGATCTAATTTACAACCAACCAAAATGACTAACACCTTCACTTCTAACCAACAAAGTTATGGCATCTAGTAGGAAGGCAATCACTTAAGTGTGATTGGTTGGTCACATGCATAAGTTAGAACAACTGCATTTTCCTTCTTGCATTATGCTTTCATCTTGTTTCGATCCTTAGGTATGGATGGTGTATCAATTATTGTGATTGGAGCACGATCATGGGAGAAATATGAAGCGATTCTTATTAGGAGCAAGAGTAGAGGAGTTCTTTCTAGAAATGAATCAGTGCCTACAAATCAATCAAATTGGACTTCCATGTACAATTGTTTCCTATTACCACTAAATGAAAATTTGTTTCTCAAGATAACTTAATTGAAAAAAATATTTTGCAAACCCTCACATTTGAGCCAAATTTACACACATATCTTCACTGAAAGCTTGAATCGGAGAATCAATAAAACTTCATGTAACTGTGAGGAGAAATATCACACACACACTACTACTAAAAAACAATCCACTCTCAATTACAATACTCTACACATACAACGAACATATATCTTGCTCAGATTTCATTTCCTTGGGACCTCCCATGAGGAATTCAAGCTCAATCTCACTCTGATACCAAATTAAAATATTGAAGAATAAACATTGTAGCACACAGAGCTCTCTTCCATGATTTATTCATAAATGATGCTACATATTTATACATGGAATTTTTATCTCAACCACAATAAATAAATTCTTAAGGGGATATCTCAACCAAAAACTTTAAATATAGGAAACATGTTGGTGAGAATATCTCACTCTCAACTATTTAACCACCCATCTAACCTCTCCTTAATGAATATGTTAGGATAAACATTATTCATAACATTCAAATTCATAGGTTTTCTTATGTTTCAAGTGGTTTCAATATTGTAAATGTTCATGTGTTGTAAAAAATTTGGATTTTCTGCAAAATAGTGGCCCTATTAGCATTGAATTCGTTATGTAGGAAGATCTGATCTTATTTATTCTTGTATTTAGGTTTGGAAAAATTAAGAGTCCACTATAACTTGTAATATATATCTTTCAAAAAAGTTAATTTTTTTTTTAGAAATATTTGGGATAAGCACAAGCAAGAACATGGAAAACATAATCTAATATTTCACAAGTTTGAATTGATATGTTTGAATTATTTTCCAAATTGATTAATCTCATAAACTTAATAACACAAACAATTGTACCATTTTTTTTGTCGTTTGTATCTCTTTTCTTTGAAGGTAAAGTGTTGTACCATTATTTTTTTTTTGTCATTTGCGTTTCTTTCCTTTCAAGGTAAAGTGTTGGATGTACCGGTTTTTAATTTTGTTTTTTTGCCTATTTTCCTAGTGGAAATATGTCTAGGGAAAAAAAAATTTCCCTTAAATGAAGGTGTTATGGTTTATCCCTGCTAACTATAATTCCTCAAAGGTGGATCCCCACTTGGATCACCGAGATAATTCCATGTTGAATCCGGATGAACAGGTGGATTTATTTGTAGTTACTCCTCAGCTCTATTTCTCAAAAACTGGAAATCAGATTGTACATGTGGAGTTAGTAGTTTCTAATGTGGAAAAGACAAAGGGTGTTTTTCATAAGACAAGGTTAGATGAAGCTTTGGGGAAATGTATTAATGCTCTTAATTCTTACGTGTGCGAAGTAGATAGAGGCAAACCACCAGTTTTCTATCAAAATATTGATTACAATACCTTCTTTTCATCCAAATGCGGTGGTTTGGAAAAATCTAGGAGTTTTGAAAGGTCTAGAGTGAGACTTGAGGTGCATAACTGGGATAATGGTGGTTCTTCATTGTTCACTACTGACCATAGTCATTTACAAAACACTCTGCAGCAGAGGGTTAATGATTCTGGAACTAAGCAAAAACATTTTGAAATTGCGGGGTTTACCTCTAGATCAGAGTTGGAGAAGTTCCCCCTACCTATAGGGCTTCTGGTCCTACAACCCAAGAAAATAGAAAGTCTAAAGCTATAAAAGTTAGGAGGGATTATGAGAGTTTATAAATTGGAAGAGATTTCACCCTATAGTTAGTGGAAATCCTTAACGAATGTGTAGTTGTGAGTCGGTTGGAGTATGTCTGGATGAACCATTTCGAGAGGATTGAATGGGAATATGCAAATTGGAAATGTTGGTTGTGGAGCCTAATCTTCCAGATCCAGAGATATTATTCAGTCGTGTTTGTACCCTAGGTGTACTGTACACTCATTGCCCATGATTTGTTTTTTAGTATTTCCCATGTTATTTCCCATATAAAAGAAACGTATTGTAATATGGTTGTGTGTGGTATTGTATCGTATTATAACATTGTAAACAATATATGTGATTGTGTGATAGAGACTGTGAGAGCGAGAAGAGGAAGTGCAATGGTATTGTTGCAGGTTGTATCCCTTCACCTTTCTAGATGGTAATAAAATGACTGGCGATTTCTGGGTGGACGTAGCCCATCATTTGGGTGAACCACATTATATTTGTGTCTCTTTATAATGTGTTTTGCATCTTGTTTAATGATTTAGTTATATAACTATTATTGCTCTGCGGTCCTATTTTCTAACAATTGGTATGAGATCCAAAAGCTTTATTTGGATGGTAAAATCGCAGGAAAGAAGGGTTCCTAGTTCAAGTGGGAGCAATGGTGAAAGAGGGAAAGTTTAGGGTTGATAAATTTAATGGCCAAAATTATCAGTTATGGAAGATGAAAATGGAGGACTATCTGTACCAAAAGGATTTGTACCTACCATTGGGAGGAAAATCAAAACAGTCGACGACTATGAAGGATGAAGAATGGGAGGTTCTTGACAGAAAGGCACTGGGAACAATACACCTGTGCCTGGCTTCGTCGGTGGCTTTCAATATTTCGAAATAAAAAACAATAGCTGGCGTGATAAGCGCATTGGGTAAGCTCTACGAAAAACCCTCGGATTCCAACAAGGTATTTTTAATGAAGCGTTTATTTAATATGAATATTTCAAAAGGTGGATCTATTGCTGATCATTTAAATGAGTTTAATACACTAACGAGTCAATTAAGTTGTGTGAAAGTGAAATTTGATGATGAGGTTAGGGCTCTTCGAATGTTTTGTTCATTGCTAAAAAACTAGAATAGCTTGGTCATGGCTGTAAGTAACTCTGTCCCTAGTTCAAACAGTATTAAGTTTGATGATGTTGTTGGTGTTATTCTTAGCGAGGAAATGCGAAGAAAAAGAACAGGTGAGACATCAGGTAATGAGTTTACCATGGAGAGCAGAGTGAGACAAAAGGAGAGAGGAAAGAGCCAAGGAAATCGTGGAAAGTCTCGAAAGGGCAGATCCAAGTCTAGATTCAGAAAAATAGAGTGTTGGAATTGTGGTAAGAAAGGACATCTGAAGAAAGACTGTAGAGCACCAAAGAAGAAAGGTGAGAGGAAACACGAGACTACTCTGGAAGAGAATGTAGTAGGTGATGTGTTACAAGATGCTTTGATTCTTGCATTAGATAATACTAGCGATTACTGGGTAGTAGATTCAAGGGATTCATGTCATGCTACACCCCATAGGAAATTCTTTCATAATTATGTTCAAGTGGATTTTGGACATGTTTTATTGGGGGATGATGAACCATGTAAAATTGTTGGAAAGGGTAAGGTACATATTAAGTTAAATAATCGAAGTGAATGGCTGCTAAAGGATGTAAGGCACATTCCTGCTATGAAAATAAATATGTTCTCAACAAGGTAGTTGGGAGATATCGGTTGTTTGTCTACGTTTGGAGAAACGTGGTGGAAGGTCACTAAAGGATCACTAGTAATAGAAAAAGGAGATAGGGTAGGTACGTTATATTTATGTCCTCATAATACTGATTATTCTATCTCTGTAGCTTCCATAGAAATAGGTGCGACATTGTGGCATCATAGGATTGGTTACATGAGTGAGAAGGGAATGCAGATTCTCCACTCAAGGAAACTGCTTCCAGATCTGAAGCAGGTAAGTTTGGAATACTGTGAGAACTGTGTTTATGGAAAACAAAAGAGAGTTAGATTTCTCAGGGTTTGGAAACAAAATAAGAGTGAAAATTTAGAGCTTTTCCATATAGATGTATGGGGACCAGCTCAGGTACAATCTCTTGGTGGATCTCATTATTATGTTACTTTTATTGATGATGCAACTAGAAAAACTTCGGTTTATTGCACTAGACAAAAATATGATGTGTTTGATACTTTTAATAAGTGGAAAGCTTTGGCTGAGAATTAGACACAAAAAAGGTTGAAATGTCTCAGATATGATAATGGAGGTGAGTACTGCAGCAAGGAGTTTGACAGTTACTATTCACACAATGGGATTCGTAGAGAGAAGACAGTCCCTAGAACACCACAAGAAAATGGTGTGTCAAAAAGGATGAACATAACAATCATGAACCATGAAAGGTGTATGAGATTGCATGCATGGTTGCCCTTACAGTTTTGGGCTGATGCTGTAAACACTGTTGTTTATTTAATAGACAGAGGGCCTTCAAGTGCTTTGGATGGTGGGATTCTAGAGGAGGCATGAGGATTAGTTGATGGATCATATATATTGACAATAGTCATTATGATGGAATCCCAAAGATTAAAAATGAACCATTGTTAGAAATGAACATTGGTAGCAAGCAAGAGCAATCCTAAAGAACCTGATGAAACATTGAAGAAGAAAAAAGTATAAAAAGTTTACAGCATTGAAGAAGAAGAAAAAAATTGGAAGAAGAAAAACAACATAGTTTGCAATAGGATCACATGAATAAGATTTGAAAACCAATAGTTTTTGAAATTTTGTTAAATGTTTGTAAGCTTCGCTGAGACATTTGCATTTCAGAATTTTGTTATTAGAGTATCATAATCAAGAAAGTAACTCTTGAGATTAAGAGGGAGTGTTAGAAGTAGTAATCATGTTAGTTAGTCTATGTTAGCTAGATTCAGTTATACATTTCCATAATGAGTTATCCAATATTGGATAAAACCATAAAAAATGTAACATATATAATTATACGATAATAGATAATCAGTTTTCTTGTAACTCATTTGTTTCTCCTCTCCCCATATTAACAGATGGCCCATGGTCTAAATGCTAAATGCAAGAACAATCGATGATCGAAGGCTGCACCAAAAACAAAGTTTGTGTACACTTGATATCAGCATCAAATCCAAATTACAAGCGCCACTTACGTCAGTCACAAGAGTTGTCAAATGACACCTTGACCTCAATTTTGAAGGTACGACAGAGAATAACCGCTGCATATCGACATATACATTAGCGAGATAGGTGTGACATGGAACTCCTATACCTCTCACATCAATGAATAACGCTCCAAACACTCTCGAACATTAGTAAGAACTTTAGCCTTTGAAGAAATATTTTAGGTTGACATAATAACTTAATCTTTGAAACATTGGATTATCACGAATTTCTTTTAATTTTGGATGTCAACCAATAAGATCTCACTTCAATTCTTGTAAATATAAAAACTACTTTGTTAAGGTCAAATATAATGATTAAGTAAATTATATAATGTAACTATATTTTATCAAATTTAATTTAAATTGCTTACAAAATTTTCAAAGATGAAATAAAGTTATATGAAAAGTCAACTCTCTCTACTCCACCACACCATCACAAGTGATATGGTATTTAACTAATATATTACACTGTAAGCTTTTACTCTACACCAGCGTAGATCCATATTTAACTTAGATCTAGAAATCACTGAGATCCAATTTTTTTAGGTGTAAATTATTTTTATTTTAAAATTTTAAATGTTTATAACAAATTACACCTCAAACATTTTGATTCCTTGAGTGTTTGATAAATCTTGGTTTAACATGGATCTTTTATTTACTTTTCATTTAGTTTTATTATTGGGTTTTTATTTCTCTATATTCTTTTTTGTTTACATTATATAAATATATGAATCTACAATA
>LPNX011219396.1:9722-26811 GCA_001517045.1 Pseudotsuga menziesii
GGGATGTGGTCTGGAAGTAAGTAGTGGAGTGCTTACTGCAGCAAGAACCAGGCTGGCATCATTGTCCAGGTTTTTTAGGCTGGCATCATCGTCTGGGTATTTCAGTAAAAAAAAGTTATTTTTAGCTGGTATATAGATTAGCACAAGGCTATCTCTCAGTTCTAAATGAAGCACTAAATACAGTTTTATTTTTCGCTGACTTTTTATCTTCAGTTTGACCTATACTTGAGTTTGTAAACCATAAAAATATGCCCTTCTCATATCTATAAGAAAGGGCAGAGGTACAACTTCAGTAATTGAGTTAGCAGTTAGCTGTTTAGGGATTTTCCTGTAGCATATTTTTCACGTTCAGAATAAATGGAAAGCGGTGACAGGTTTTGAGTCAATACTCAATAGAGATTATAAATATTGCAAAACAAAAAGATTGGTAGATTTCGAGCCACATTCCACAGGCGGTTTCAGTAAGACAAATTGACCTTTCAAGCCGGCGACCACGAGCGACCCACGAGCACCTTCAGGCTTCAAGCCGACAACCACGAGCTCCTCTCCTCTCCACTCCTGCAAACTGCAACACTCCTGCAAAATGCAACACTCCACTCCACTCCAGTCACACGAGCTCAACACTCACGCGGCAGCCTCACTGCTTCACAGCAAGGGAAATGATAAAATAATTGAGTCACGATGTAGGTAAGGGCAATTTAGGGTTTAGTTCATCATTTATGCATTTCGTTTTTGTGTTTTTTTTTAGTATTTTATTAAATTCGAATTTTAAAAATTTTAAAAAAGAAAAATCGTGGGGGGGCGTGTGGGCGCCCCCCGTCTTCAGGGAGGGGCGTGTGGGCACCCCCCACAAGCGGGGCGTCGTTCAGAGCTAGGAGGCACGCCCCCACCTGCATTTCCTGAAGTTTCACATTTTTGGGGGCGTGAGGAAATGTTTCTAGAGGAGCCCCCAAGCCCCCGGGGCGTGGGGAGCGAGGGGGGCGAGCCCCCGACCCTGGGGAGCGAGTTTCCGTGGAACAATGGATTAAATTAGTGCCAGTAAATCAGCTACTATATACTTTGACAAAATGACAGTCCAGCATAGCTGGCGAAGATTCTCTGTCAATATGGATTTTAGCATCCAAAGCAGCCCAACGACCTGATTACAATAGCATAAAGATTCAAAAAGACCAGAACATAGAGTAAATGGAAGACACAGCTTCACCAAAACAGCCATATGAAACTAGAAAGAGAGAAAGCTAAGAGACTTTCGAAGACCAAATTTGTTAGAGTCATTTGTCCAGTTTTGCAAGCAGCTTGTTGACAACAACCTCCAAGGCAGCGATGCGGTTCCCGAAGTCCCCCTGGGTATTAGCCACATCCTTGAAGCTGGTATGAACACTTTCTTTAAACTCCTCCAGCTTTCTTGCTGGGGCCGACATGTCTGCACGCAGCTTCCTAATATCTTCATTGAGAATGTCCCAACTTTTCTCTCCAGCCTGGATGGTCGATTGCAGCAGCTGGTCTTGATTGTTCGCTCAGCCTCTGAGCCTGTCCATAGCATTTTCCAGCGTGTCAAGCCTCTCTTCAACTATCGGCCCAGAGTCTGAGGAGGATCCCAGTAACGCCATTGCAAGAGGATGCTAGTCTTTTCCTAAGAGTAGCTCTCCACTGGATCCTCAAACGAAGTGTTGTAGGTAACGTTGAGGGACGCATTGGTTAAATAACAAGGCTGGCGAGAAGCTAAGTCACGAGACTTTTGTGACCCGATGGATCTTTGCAAAGATTTTTTGGCAGACTCGATAGAGGGAGAATAACCGTAGTACAAGAGAATACTTCAGAATGAATGGGATCGCCAGATGAGTCTCATGATGCTACTGCGCTCAAGGGACAGAATGCTACATCGGTCAGGGGACATCACATCAAGTTTCAATCCCATCCCTGTGTAAGGTACCTCTGCTGAAGAGGGTTCCGCTATTGGCTTCTTTGTCTGCCAAGGAATTTAACCCACGAAGCACATGGTAGAATCTAATGGACAGAAATTTTTTGCTTAGAAGTCGGATTTTATGATATATTAAAGCCAGTTTTAATTGGGAGGGCCGCTTCTTCCTGACTAAAGCTTGAATCAACATTCTTGAATCACCAAAGACTGTTAGTTTGGTGATTCCTTTGGAGAGAGAAATCCTTAAACCTTGCAATAGACCACGGAATTCAGCTGTGTTATTTGACTCAATACCTAAACCCCAAGTGTAGCTGCTAGCAACAGTTCCATTAGCCGAGATAAACACTCCACCCCCACCAAAAATGCCTGGATTACCCTTTGATGCTCCGTCGAAGAAGAGGCAGAGTTCATTCAGGGAAGCTTTCCAATTGATGAAGCCTGGTTCATCAAGCCTTATTTCCCAGTCAGCTATATTGGCATGATTTGGCATTGATCGGGTGTGGTAGTTTGGAACATTTTTTCTTAACCACTGCAATTCTTCAGGCAAGAGTTGAATGGTAATTTTCAGGGATGTATTATGATCAAGAGCTTCCCCTAAGATTGCTCTGGCTTGTATGGCGATTTTAGAAGGATGAAGTTCTTGTTCCCTGAATATTCGATTGTTTCTCTCAATCCAAATTTTCCAGTAAATAGCCTTTGGAATCCATCTCTAGGCAGTTTGGAGCAGAGTTTTCTTGGACAGATGGAACGGAGAGAGCTTCATCCATTCTAAAAGAAGGTCCTGTATGGTGCATGGAAGATTGATACCTGGATTTAGCATCATTGCTTCTCTCCATACCTCTTTGGAGAAGGGACACTCAAGCAAGATGTGATTCGAAGTTTCTTCCTCTTTTTTGCAGAGAGGGCATCGAGTTGGGCCTTCCATACCTCTTTTCCTTAGATTTTCTCCTGAAAGTATACTTTTATGGGCCAGCGTCCAACAAAATATGTCGATTTTCGGAATGAAAGCTTTGGTCCAGAGAAATTTTTAGATCACCAGATTGGGAGCAGCATAAGGGATTGCTTGGATGTTCTTATAACCCTCTGAGGTTGAATAGTTTCTTGATTGCTCCCCCACCCTCGTCTATCCCCCACCCTCGTCTATCTCTGGATCCTTCTTTAAGTGGAGACTTTCCTTGGAGGAGCTTTGTTAGAACATCTGCTTCTGCTTCTAATTCTGGAGGTGGGTTGCCTAGATCCCAGCCAATCCAGTTATAGTCTTCCCATGCCGATAGATCCCACAAGGAGGTGGCTCCTCTATCCACTAGCCAGCGTTTGATATTGTCCACTTCCATGCACTTCCCAAGTACAGTTTCTCCCAGGATGGAGTCCTCCCAAACTTTGATTTTTTTCCCATTTCCTGGTATCCAGTAGAGATTCCTTTTGAAGAGATCCAAGGCTTTAATACATAGCTCATAAACCGGAGAACCATTTCCAAATGGGGGTTGGGAGTCAAGACACCTCTCCCTTGTTCATGGGAAATTTTTTTGCGGATAACTTTCTTGCTCCAGCTCTCTTTTCCTGTAATCAGCTGCCAGAGCAACTTGGCTCCTAAAGCCAGATTTTGAATGGTTAAACTCCTCACTTGTAGCCCTCCTTCATCATGAGGTTTTTGGATCTTATCCCAGCTAATAAGGTGAAGTTTCTTTTCATTCCCTTTCCCCCCTTCACAAATAAACTTTCTGAGCAATCTTTCTAGCTTTCTGATTACCGATCCTGGGGCTAGCAATATAGAAGATTGATAAATTGGCATGCTGTTCAGGACAGATTTAAGAAGAACCGTCTTCCCTGCCAAGTTGAGCCAATTGGCGCTCCATCCTTGAATTTTGGATTTAAATTTATCTAGGATAGGCTCCCATTTTGCTGACTTGATTTTGGTTTTGCAGATGGGAATGCCGAGATAAGTGAATCCATCCCAGTCCATCGTACCTTCCATTCCCAGCGTTCTGGTTATATCCCTAAGCTCTCCAATGGAACAGTTCCAGCTGAAGATTTTGCTCTTTTGGAAATTTATTTTGCTTCCGGACACCTCTTGTATAATTCCAGCTCTTATTTAAAGTGATCCGCTGACTGGATGCTTGCACCACCTAACAGCAATGTATCATCTGCGAATTGAGCATGATTTATATCCCAAACATTATTCGCCATTCTTAGGCCAGGGAGCGTGTGGATTTTCTGGCAAAAATTAAGCTAGAAGCTAAGCACTGAAGCTTGAATTGCATAGAGGATAGGGGACAGTGGGAAGCCCTGCCTTAGGCCTCTAGAGGCTTTGAAGAAGCTTGTAGAGCATCCTTTGACAAGAGGTGCTATCCACGGTCCGCACACACACCCTTTGACCCAGCTTATAAAGGAGGATGAAAAGCCAAACTTTGCCATTACTGCAAACAGAAAGTCGTGCCTAACACGGTCAAAAGTGTTAGCTAAATCAAGTTTAATGACCATACCTTTCTCGTTGCGTTGAGAACTTGAATGAATTGCTTCTTGGACAAGGATGATGTTGTCGAGGATTTTCCTTCCCTTGATGAAGCCGCCTTGATTTTTGGGGATAATCCTGGGCAGAATTCTTTTAATCATGGTGGCTATAATCTTGGTTATCAGTTTGTACCCAGTGTTGCACAATGAGATTGGCCTGAAGCGGTTGATGGTAGAGGCGCCTTTTTCTTTCAGGATCAAGGCAAGGAAGGAGGAATTGGTACTTCCTCCCAACTTGTTGACCTCCTAAGAGTACCTGATCATTTTTAAAAGATCAATCTTGATTATTGACCAACAACAAGTTAAGAATCGAGTTGTGAAGCCATCAGGCCCAGGGGCGCTATCCGGTTTCATAATCTATAAGACGGCTTTAAGCTCATTCATGGTGACAGGGGCGGTAAGATAGTTATTATCTTCAGGATTGATAAGAGGCGGAATGAGATCAAACGGGTGAGAAAGGGTGTCCAGAGGAGCCTCTATGGGGGCTGTGAATAAATCTTTGAAGGTAGCCACTACTGTTTGCTTTATGTCCTCGAAGTCTTTAAGAAGAGCACCTTGAAAGTTTATTTCAGAGACCACTTTAAAGTTCTTTCGGGCCTCGGCCCGTTTATGGAAATACTTGGTGTTTTTTTCCCCACTTAAGAGCCAGAGACTTTGGGACTTTTGCCACCAATACTCCTCTTCTAGTCTGCATGCAGAGAAGAGGGCTTTCTGAAGATCCCCTTCCTTGCGTAGGAAACTTTCCGACAAGGGGGTAGCTTCCATGTGAATTTGATGCACTTCCAACTCCGCTTGAGCTTTCTTCCTTCAAGTAATGGGGGAGGTAATGAGCTTTGCCCAGTCTTTCAAATCGTGCTTGAGCCTTTTTATTTTTTCTTCCCAGATGAAAGAAGGAAACCCTCTTATTTGGTTTCCCCAGGAGTCGGAAACAACTTGCAAAAAATCCTCATGTTGGATCCAGAGAGGACTAAAGCGGAAGGGAATCAGGCCAAGGTCTTGTTCTAGAGCAAGATCGAGCAGGATGGGCTTATGATCAGAGGTACAGTGAGGGAGAATTTTGGATGAAGCTAGGAGGCAAAAGTAGAGGAAGGAAGAGTGAACTAGAAACCTGTCAAGCCGAGCAGTAATGTGGCAAGGTCCAACCCTCTTATTAGACCAAGTAAACTTTCCTTTGACTAGCTTTATATCAATTAGATCCCAACTGAGGATAATATCTTCGACCCATTCCCTCGCTAGATCCCTAACAGGAGATCCCCCTTTTTTCTCATTGGCAACCAGAGTAACATTCAAGTCACCTGCTACAATGATATTTTCTAGCTGCTGCAGATTGAGAAAAGAATCTAGCATATTCCACCAGTATTTTTTTCTGAATGCAAAACAGGAACATAAAGGTTGAAAAGACTTACAGTACGACCAGAGAGTTTGTGGATGAGCTTTGTGAAAACCCAATGCAAAGTACGTTCTTCAGATTCTAGATCGTAGAGGGCGGAATCCCAAAAGGTGGCAATATTTCCAGATGCACCTCTAGAGTTGCTGGCGATCCCTGGGTCCTTTCTCCAAAAAATTTTCCCAGGTTGGAGGAGAGCAGTCTCCTCCAATTTCGTCTCCTGGACTAGCAGAATCTCAGGTTTATGAACTCGAACCAGATCTTTCATAGCTTCTTCTTTTAAAGCAGATCCTAAGCCTCTACAATTCCAGGAGATGTATCGCATTAAGTACTGTGGGAGGTGGGGTTGGCCCCTTTAGAGGCTGAGGCCGTTCCTTTCTTAGATCGGGTATGCATCATGCCTTTTAGGGTTTTTTGTGATCCTTCAAGAACAGCCAGATATGTTGCTTCCTCTCTTTTCTTCTTTTTTGATTTCCTTCCCCTTGGGTTTTTGAAAGGGACTGCATGCAAACTGCTTGATGAGGCACCATCATCCGTATCCTCACCTGGATCCATTTCTAGAAGTAAAGGATCCTCATTTGTATCTTTGGAAGGCCCGAAAGTATCAGCCGCCGCAGAGACCACTGGATCGGAATGAGGGATTTCCCCTGGTTCCAACGGATCAGCGGCTTGGGATTCTACCTCCTTGCTGCTAGGCTGAATTTCTTCAATGCTTACCGAAACTGGGTCTTTTCCAGCTGGATTGCTAACCTTCTGTGGTTCCTCAGCATCCTGAATCACTATTGGAGCTTCTTTTCTGGCCTCCTGGGGAGGATTGTTTGAGCTTGGCGGCTGATTATTTTTCTGCATGTCCCTTGAGGTCTTTTTTTCCTGGGTTTTGGAAGCCGTCTTCCCTTTCTTAACTTTTTGCCAGCCTTCTCCCTCTTCTTGGATCTGTATTTTGGGGCAGTTTCTCTGGAAATGGCCGTGCTCATGACAGTGGCGGCATTTGAACGGTAGCTGTTCATAATCTAGCTTTTGATAATGGTGCCATGCACCCACTTTTAGTTTTACTGCCTCAGGTAGCCCTGCTTCAAGATCTACCTCTACACAGATTCTGGCAGAAGAGTACTAGCCTTTGTTCTCGGCTTTGTCAATGTATCTCCCCAGCGCATTCCCAACTTTTTCCAGGGTTTGAATATTCCAACAGTGAACAGGGAGGTTTGGTAGCCTCACCCACACTGGTACTTCCTTCGGTACATCAACTTCTGGGTCGAAATCCAGAGTCCATCTATTGAGACAAAGGCCTTGGGTCCCCATGAAGTACGGGCCACTTCTGAAGATAAGATCTCGGTCCTCTTTTGCTATGAATTCAAAGATGAAGAACCCCTGTCCGACCGAGTAGCAGGTAACACTATTTTTCAATTGGGGCCTCCAGTTCCTTTGGATCCAATCGTCTGTGGTTCTTGTTGAGGGCCAGAGCTCCATGAACTGGCCAACCAATCCTCGCTCAACCAAAGCCAGAGCGATCTTGCTGGGCTGTTCAACCGAAAGGTCAATTTCAAGGACGGATTCAAGTTTCTTGATGAACTTCAGAATGGAAGGGGCCACCGGCTTCTTTCCTGATGGCGTTAATAACCTTCGGAAGGCCTCTTCAGTAGTGATCGGAGCAGAGGGAGGGGATTGCCCTCCCCCGGGAGCGACCATGAGGGCGGCCTGAAGCAGCTCGAGCTCGAGCAAGGAGCCCTAAAGAGGGCAGCGCGGCGGTAGCTTGGGCGACGAGCAGCGCCATCCAATAACCCTCTGTTTTCTAATGTAGATTATGTTAAGGAATGAAAACATTATGGTTTAACCATTTCATCAAAGTTTCTGTACTAAAGTATTTATATTATGTTAAACCTTGTTGCTTTATTCTGTTACGTGGCTCCATCTCAAGGGCTTGTTCATAGTATTTCTCTGCTAGGTCCTTCTGTATCCATACTATATATAAATACCGTGCAAAGTCTCCTTGAAAATGGGCTTTGCTCCATAATGTAATCAGAAAGGTTCTATTGATTTTAATAAATAGCATAGAACTTTCTTTTTTCTTTGGAAAAAAAAAGCAAGTTGTATAAGGTGATCACTAAGAAAAGCTTTGCTACATCATGGACCATGGTTTGACAAAAATTTTCTATATCTGAGGTGTTGAGAAAGCTTCCATGGGTTTTGTTATTCTATTATTTCAATGCTTTGGATTTGAATGGATTGCATTAATAGCAGCACCATCCATCGGTGTTCCTATAAAAACATGTGGCAGGGAGTTTTGTGAAGCTTCCATGTCATATGGACTATTCAATAACCATTTTGAAGTAGATAAAACTTCAGCATCATCAATAACAATTGTTTTCATTTTCAATTCTAGGTTTGCAATGTTATTTTCTGGTGTTGAATTTGGGTTCTCATTCTCTGAACACTGCTTTCGTTTAATTTTACCAGCAAACATAAAATAAGGTTTGACTTTCCATGGTGTATTTCCCTTTAATGTTGGGGAAGATAGTTAAGCTCTTATTGCTCTAGTTCATGGTTCATGGGTAATACAACAGAATTAGATTAAAATACTAATCTATTTCAGAAGATAAATCTTTGGAAGGAAAATGAAATGCTATGAGAATTTTTTCTTTCAAGGAAGCAAAATAAGGCAATCTAGCTTTCCATGCAATAATGCATTGGCCAAGCAATGAAAGTGTACAAAGTTACAAACTAGTTTCTCAATTTTGAAACAAATTAACAAATTGGCTTCATCCAAATAAGACAAACAAACCACTAAAGCTCACTCATACACAAGTCCATGATCACAACCAATTATGATTTCAAAAGACTATTCTCAGGAATGGAAAACTACACAAAGCACGTACAACAACAATTAAAAACTTGTTTTGGAAAAGAAACATCTAATAGTCGGGACAAAGAACAAAATTGAAAAATAATTATGGAAAAGCTAAAACAATTCTAAGGTGAGAAACACATAAAACAAACCACGTAAAAAGAACACACTTTAATATGTTTGAACTTCACTTGCTCTTTTCTAAAAACAGAAGAATAACACACAAATATATTCAAAACCAATGTGTCACGAGTACAAACTTCAAAGAGTCCAAAGCATTTTAATTGCAAAACTTGAGAGAGTTAATGAAGTTTAACTCATTGCCATAGGATATATTTTTCCCAGTTTGATCAATAACACAGGACTTCTGATCAATGTGTAGCCTTCAACAGCTGAAGGAGATTACCTACCAAATTAACAAAAACATTGAATTTGGGGCAATATCATTATCATCCTATATTTTGACGCAGTCTATGTTATGTTCCTCTAGAGTCATATCCTTATTAGGTAGTTTTCAATATATATCAGTAAACTTAATGATCTTAAACGAGATCCAACATTGTAATGGAGGAATCAACCATGCGGATTAAAGCATACCAACAAGTTACCTTCATATGTTGTCACTGCCATATTCAGA
Source organism: Pseudotsuga menziesii (assembly GCA_001517045.1). Classification (NCBI taxonomy): domain Eukaryota; kingdom Viridiplantae; phylum Streptophyta; class Pinopsida; order Pinales; family Pinaceae; genus Pseudotsuga; species Pseudotsuga menziesii. Next base: position 19,021 of record LPNX011219396.1, read on the forward strand.
TAAGATTGTAAGCCTCCTCACCGTCTTCATGAAATCTCTGCATTCAGATAATATTGTAAGCTTCCTCACTGGCCAAGATTGAGGGCTTTCATGGAAGAGATTATTTCAAGACAATATGACAATATGTAGCTATTTGATTATACCACCGGCATAGATCCATCTTAACATCAAATATATCAATTGCCAATAATTTATTTTTTTCTATTGCTCAAATCAGACGAGGCATAAAGACATGAGAAGTTAGCAACACTTCTTCAGGTAATAGATCCATAAGGACCAGCGAGACCATCCAAGCTCAACCAACGAGGTCCCTAAAAAGGTAGTCTTAGATCCTAGGATTTTTCATGTAGCAAAACAAAACAAGGGATTTTCTAACCATAGATTTATTGGAATCACAATATGTATCCATTTTGACTTCTTTTGCATGGGAATAAAAAAAATGATACAAATTACATGAAAGGGATCTAGTCCATGAGCTCAGTTTTTGTAAAATTCTATATGAAGAGTCCTTCACAAGACATAAACATGATAGAGCTTGATGTGATTTCATTTCAGTGAATATTGGAACAATATGTGGTTGAGATCAAATATCTTCATGTTTATATACTGCAAATTGTGTTCTGCATTGAATGAACTTGGATTCTCTAATTATACATTTTACAAATATGGTATCTTGAGGTCCTACTGCAAAGCATGGTAAACATTTATAGAAACAGAGCATATCTAAAGCATAGAAAAACTATGAGTTAAACTATGATACCCAAGTGTTGGATAAGTCCCATTTATAGATTCCTGGAGATGGGTAAGGATTTTGTCCATGAAAACTGAAAACATGCACTCTCAAAATTTGGTCAAAATTTTACTTTAATGTCTACTTAAGACGAGCTTGAAATTTTCAAATTCTTCTATCCAAATATATTTTTGTCATCTGATGTGTTGTACTTGAAATACCACGAATTAGGAACTACCTCCATATCATGTATGGACCATTTTTTTATTTACTGTTGAAATTATTTTAAGCCTGCTCCCTAATTGTTGAATATAAAATGTTGGCCTATGACAGACATTTACCAATATAGAACATTATAACAACTGGGAAACATTAACATAAGTGGAAAACATGAAGATAGAAATGCAACTAACCTAGGGTACTCCTGCAACAATAGTTTTTGTTTCTTAGCCATTTTTTCCATCTACACCCATGAAGGATTTGGAAAAACTAATGAAACAAGCAATGTGTTTCCTCCTACCGAAACAACAACTAGGGCACCTCCCTCTTGCACGGGTTGGGTAGGTAATGAAAATAATGAAGCTCTGTAACCATTTCTCTATGAACCATGTGAGTAGATATGTAACCATTTCCCCATGAACCTCCAAAATCATTTTAATCTAGTTACTTCCAAGTAGGAAGACAAATCCTCCAAGCGCATTAGAAATTAATCCAAATCACAGTCTATTTACCATCATAACTCTCAATCCATTACCAAAAAATCTAAATTTATATTGTCTTCTTGTTCCCAATCCTCCCCTAACCCATCATCTATTCACACCCAGACATATCCTCCCCTGCCTCCTCCATGGATTACCCTGCCATGTTCTCCAACCGTAGTTGTACGCACAACGATGAAGCCTCTAAACATTAAGCCTCTCATTTCTTACAAAAATTCCTCCTTCTCACATCCTCGTTCTCCTTCTTCTTACCTTCATCCATTCCTTCCCTCATCCAGCACCGCTGGAAGCTGTTATAGCCCCTGCACCTTTGACTTCGAGGCTGAAATTTCCCCCTCTTCATGATCATGTTCTCTCCACAACCATTTTCCCGCATCTCCAGCATTATCAACGAGTCCAATCATAACTTCGCATACAACTTTAGACCTGTATGACCCGACCTATTGTCCTCAAGCGATTTTAGCTGTAAGAGAAAATCCTTCGAACTCTGCGCTATTTAGTTGCAATGGATATATACCCCGACCAAAATTCAATGTATTTTGTCCTTTTCCTCTCAAGCCAAAGGTCCTCCATTTTCTTTCCTCCAACCTGTTTCGACTTCTTCCTCCTCTACCAGAAGCCTACCCCCAAATATGGTTAACACAACCACCTTCGTCCTCCTGTACAAGAAGCCTACCCCTAAATATGGTAAACACAGCCATATGTTGAGAAGTGAAAAGGAATGGTGTAGGCTGGGTTTTCATGTATTTAATCATAGTATTATTGCCTTGCCCTTGCAAAATCCATTACATTACAAACATGAGGCAAGGAAAACTCTGAAAGTATGACATCGAAAAAACCCCACAAGGAAGAACAAAAGCCATTGATTTATGAGATTGGGCATTTGAGTTCTCGACCCATTTTTTCAAGGTACCATGAGCGGGCTAAAAGGGTGTTTTATTTTCTATGGCATTTTATATCTTTTAATTAATATATTGCAAAGCTGATTTATATATGAATTAATGAATTAATATTATTATTCTTTATATTTCTTCATGTCTAAGTAAAGTTTTAGTCTTAAGAATTAGTTTGGTGGGTTAGTAAGTGGTTGAAATCTATGTCGAATGGTCAACAAGAAATCTCCGGGTCAAATTTCTAGCCTGGCTTCCATACATGACCCTCACTTAATGTCCCCATCGAGTTACGTTTTCAACACTGCAAGCAGCGAGATTTCCCTAGGTACCATCCTCGAATGAGGAGAAGTACCCAAAGGATTTCCCTGTGACCAATATTTCGTAAAAAAAAAAAAATAGTCCTAAGAATTATATAGATGAATTTTTACCTCTAGCATTGCACATGTGGGATGAATTTGTTTTCTTGTTGTGGAAGGTGGCATGGTGCACTTGTGACATGTTGTAGCAGTGTTAATTATGTTATTTGACAGAATTTGACAATGGAAAATTGCAGTTTTGACAATAATTTTTTACAATATGATAAATCTTAACATTGTAGATTTGAATCCATTTGCAGTGTTACAATTTACTAAATTTTAACTCTACAGATGGATTCGCAGACCCTCTATGTCACTCGACAATAGTTAATTTGTTGTCAATTGTTGAAACATGAGGGGGTCTACAATTTACTAAATTCTAACCTTGCAAATGGATTCGGAGACCCCCTATAATCCATCTAAATCCATCTGCAGTGTTAGAATTTAGTAAATTGTACAAATTCAATATCAAAATTGTAATTTTCCATTTCCAGAGTAACACAATTAAAAATGACCAAATAAATGACCAATTGTTATGTGGTCATTTTTAGTCTAGATATCTTGTGACCAAATTTGGTCATTTATCTTGGTCTTTTTTAGTTTAGTTTTATCCCGTGACCAAAACTGGTCATTTATCTTGGTCTTTTTTAGTTAGCTCGCTTAAATTTATCAATTTTGGTCATTTATCCCTTGAAAAAAATCATGGTGACCAAATTTTTTGGTCTTCTGGTCACTAATCTCTCATTTTGTACTAGTGAAAACACTCCAAGAAGGAAACAAAGTAGAAAGAGCATTGCATAGAGGTACCTACTTTGCCATTTCAATATAATAATGATAAGAAGTCCTTCTTAGCCCCCTGGGTTGATTATTGGAATGGGCCAGAAACATAGGCTTGAAGACATTCCAAGAGGGTAGTATTCTTCAAGTAAGACGTAGAAGTAGAGTTGGGGAGAAAATGGAGGCCACATGCTTCCATCTTCTACCACTAATAAGCTTTTGGGGACCAAAACTCCCAGCTGGAGACATGTGATCTGAAAGGGAATCAGTGAAATAAAACTTTAATAAGGTCTAGATCTAAATTAGAAATGTTTGTTCCTAATAGGTATTTCAATGTGCACAACCATTTTCAGGTTAAAAGTCTAAGCTATAATCACAAAATAAGTAGAAGAATAGTCAATGGGATTTGACCATATTGTGGTCATGTGAAGACACACTTGGATGAATTTTGGATTGTGGTGCACTGACACATTTACAAGTGCCTACCAAAAATCCATAGAAGATTCCTTTATCCACCCCCTAAAAATAGAACACTAAAAAACGTATTTTGGTGATAAATCGACCATACGGTGTCCATTTGCAGTAAAATTTTGAAAGCAACGAGATCTAGCATGGCCTCATCTGCCCACCAAATATAATATGAAAATTTTATTCTTTGGTCTTCCAAAATAGAAAAAAATAGGTGAGGCCTTCTAGCTTTCAGGAAAGAAGGGTTGGAAGCCCAACCATCTAAAAATGCATAAAGAAGAGGCCATGAAAATAGGATAGGGAAATGAATGCTAAATCGTTTTTAATGTTAACACTCTAAAAGTCCTTGTTCAAGAGTATATCCAGTAGCATGAACAGAGCACATAATAATCTCAAGTTGAGAGTGTGTTTATCATTGAGTGTACTGTGTATCTTTATTCAAGAGAATAACAAAGCAATTGCATTGAAGCAGTGGAGGTTTCCTCTAGTTGAAACTAAAATGTAGCATGACATTGGTTGGTGCATTTCTTTCCTGATCTTTAACTGGATTTTTTATGTCTGTAAAATCTGAGACAGACATTAGGCCAATATCACCCAAGAATGTTGCCAAAAATCACAGGTCCAACGATAAGGATAGATGCTTGCTTTCATATATGAGTCTAGGGTCCTGTAGGGACAAAAATGCACAATGTGTTTGCATTTACTCCACCATGAGTTTACCTCAATCACTAACCACTAACAATTAGTTCTGCAAAGATTGCACACTTATAAGAAATTTGTAGTGTTAATGCAAGACTGTTAGAAATGGATAGTAAAAATGGAGGGATACCTTATGCTACTTCTATATAGCCATCGTTGTTGAAGAAATCCCTTGGAACACCACTCCACCTGTACCTACTACAGAGATACCTATGTTGAAGTCCACGCTCCCATCCTATCCAATCCCAAATGACTCAACTAGCCTCCCAACCCTAATTCTGGACCCTGACACTCCATGAGTCCATTGTCTTGCAGACTCCCTAGCCCCCCACATCTTTCAGCCCACAGGAAATTTTTCTCCATAACACTCTCTCCATGCTCCTTTTATTGACACCACAAGTCTTGCCCTTTGCTAGAGCATGGATAACCCTCCTCAACTCCCAACTATTCCAAAGCAGTTCCAAAAGAAACAGTTGTTGCAACTCACTATAGTTGCACACGAGAAGATAATGCTCTAGAATATCCTCACATTCTCCTCATCTATCCATTTAGAATTGATTCTTTAATTGATGGTAGAGAAGGTTTCAGATTGGTCCCTTATTTTCTAGTCTCTAAACAAGAAGAATTTGAAGACAGTGTTGAACTCTGAATGCTCCTTGTGTGTAAACATCAAGAGAGGCTCCTCCCTCAAACCACGAGTGCCACTCATGCCCTCATGTGTCATTGCTGTCAAAGATGGTGAAGTCTCTGCTGCTATCAATGATGAAGAACGTGCCAAGCTCAGCTGGTAACAAAGCTCCTCAACCTCCCTTTCCTTGTCTTATGCGAACTTAAGAGCAAGGTGGATCCATGAAAAACTGCAAATAGTCGGATTTCATCTGCTCTAGTTCTTCTTTGATTATGCACAATTGGGTAGTAGTGACCCCTTTTGCAACTTATTGACCCCTTTTGCAACTCCTTTTTGTCTCTCCTCCAATTGAGTCTTCCACAAAAGGTCTTCAATAAAATTATGAGCACCATCTGCTCTTGTCAATACCTACACAATCTACTTTTCTGTGACCAATAGTTGGCTCTCCAAATCATGGAATCTCATCTCATAAACATGGTTTGATCTGTCACACAAAGGATCAACTGTTTCAGGAGTCAACACTGTGTAGTGATGGGAATCATGTGCACTATCATTCTCATTCAATTTTCTTCCACCAACTCATCCCCTGAGATGTCTTCTTTTACGCCTAGCTCCCAACCTCCGTCAGCTCCAGATACAATCCTACATGCATCATCATACTTGTCATAAAAAGGATGAGGTGTGGAATTCATGTCATCATCAACATCATACATAGGGAAAGAAATATGCCAAACAACTATGTGGGATGATCTGCTTACCAACTCTTGTATATTGTCAACTTGTTGATTGTATTGCTACAAATCTGTCAATTTGTTGATTGTATTCCTGCAAATCTCAGAGTTATTGTTGATATATTGTTTTATTTGGCATGGTCCATCCACTGCAATTTGTCACATGAAATGTAATATATGTTAAATCACAGCCAAAATATCTATAAGCATTAGATCTTTCCAATGAAAGATAAGAGCTGCAATATCTGTTCCAACATTCCAATAAATGATTTTATCTTCACTGCCAATCTGTACTAGCAGTCCTCCAATCGGATTCAACATACCCTAAACAAATCCTTCATGGATCCAACAACCACTTGTTGAGCGTGTTGTTAAAGGAGCATCATATCTTGTTAGTTGAGGTATCCTCCAATTCAAAAAAACAAAGAGAAAATAACTAAGCATATGAGAGTCACAAGGTCCCAGCCCTGTTCTTAGCAAAGAGTGCAACATGTAATTTATTTTGCTTTCAGACTCCTTGTTATTTAGTTGTTGGTTATGTGGTGGATCAGCAACTGTGTTTGCAGTGCATGCAAGTATCTTGTTTGTTCAAAATTTGACTCTACCTACAATACAAGTAGTTGGATGGCTAGGACCTTTCTTTGTGCTACTGTCATACAGATTGTCACATATCAAGAACGGTCGCAACATTAGGGGGCATACAAGCAAGCAACAAAGTCATCTCTAATTCTCGTGACCTAGAACATCTTGCAGCTAATAGAAGTTCATCTTGGAGAAAATATGTGCACAATTCAAGCTTCATCAAGTAGTTTGCTAAGTTTAGCACTGTTTGATACAAATTAATTTCTGTAAGAAAAATTGGCTTTTGAATTCCATCTAGGAAATTACCATGTCACATATCGTACATATCGTATGGGGTGAAAGGAAATCATTCTGCTAGAAAATTGTGGGTAAGTTGTTAGCTCAACAAATCATCCATGTCTTCACATGTGTCATTTCCATGTTTTTGCATAAGAGTTTGGTCCTACTCATTTTATTTTTATTTTTCAAGGTTAGGTTCACAAGGTCAAAGAGAGTCAAAGAAAATCTAAAAGAGGTGTGTTAAAGAGATCGTGATTACAAGTGTGTTGAGTAATAATAACAAGACCCTAGTTTGTTCAGGAAATTCTGTAGCATCATTTCATCCTTCACATGCTAATTGATTTAATTATTTTCAGCTTTGCTTGGACCTTGGCGACAATACTGATAAATTTGTAACAACAATCCATGACAACATATAAAACTAGTGGGTGAAGACTAAAATTTCTATGAAGTAAACATTGCCATCCTTAAGTTTTTGAATCCTCTGCAGTAAGGTCATTGTTACTGTTGAAGAATGTAAACTCACCTGTAGTTAGTTAGTGAGTTAAGTCACCCATGATATTTAGTCACCCATGGTATTTTCTCATAATATTGCTACTATGTATTTCCTATTTATATTCAGTCTAATAATGAGAAGGCATTCAATCTTCCCATAGTGCTTCTGTCCATTCCATTGTTTGCCTACCCACTATACTGGTGTCATCATCCTCATATGCTACTGTTTGGTCTCCCTTTATGAACAAATGGCTAGATGTCTGCTTCTTCTCTTGTTCTTTATTCAATTTCTGCCCTGTGTCTTCAAGGAAATCACATCCTAATACTTGAGCAAATTTTCGTACATGATGTTGTAATAGTTTTGAAAGGAAAGGGTTGCTCTAAACTCCTCACCTAATGCTATGTATTTAAGCGCTGCTTCTTTCTTTGAATTT
>LPNX011219426.1:9199-212987 GCA_001517045.1 Pseudotsuga menziesii
CAAAAGCAATTACTGGTAAATTTTGCACAGAATTTAAAGGAAAATCACCGGTGAATGTTTGCATGGAAGTGCAGCAGAATTTTTCTTCAATATCAGATATTTGAATGTCTTCTTCTGTTTCAGCAATATGAGAATATGAGATATCAGAGATGTCATGAACTTCCAGAGCATCAGGAGAAGGAGTCACTGCATGGAGACTTTCTTCAATTCGAATTGACTGTGTAGAAGCTTCTGCTTCATCTTCATCTTGAACAACTTTATCAGAGAGAGTAGAGGCCGATACTTTTGAATCAAGGATTATTATGGTGCTGTATGTGCTCTCAAAAGTGCTATTATGATCCTCATCAATCATTCCAAAGGTTCTGTCCAATCTTGTCCAGAGTTCCTATGGATCTTTAATAGATCTACTGAGGTAGCGCATGCTAGGAGAAAGAGCCAATTTCATTATTTAAAAAGATGCATCCTTTGCATTTAGCCAGTCATTTTCACTCTCAAAAGAATTTCTATTGTATCCATCAGACACCCAAAAGATTTTTTGTCTATTCAGAAATCCAATCATCTTGACCTTCCATTCAAAATAGTCTCAGGATCGGGTGAGAAGAGGAACTGATGAATTCATTTCAAAGTTTTACCTACAAAACAAGAAAATGATCCAGTAGGAGATCCGAGGAGGAGAATTTCCTTGTCCATCGAGGCTCTGATACCATATTAAATTTGAGCATATAGATCTGTAGAAAAATACACAACTCACAAAGAAGATCTCACAATTTACTCAGCAATTGAAGAATGAAACAGTGCAAAAGGCTTGCAGCTGTGAATGCTTTCATTAATCAAAAAAGTAATCTAGATGATAATTACAATGAATTAAAATGGCTTTAATAGCCACAAGCAATTCGAATCCACATGAGGAATTTCAAATTGATTAGACTCTACTTGACTGTAGGTAACAAAGACCTTGTCTAAATCACTATCGGAGGACCCAGTAGTTAACTGTCCTTGTCTAAACCATAACCGAAGTTCATCGGACCTCTAAAACACAACTCAAGTGTTACATTTAGTGTTGACTAATGGTTAAGTGACTGTGGTAGGTGAGAAATGCGCCCCACATGTGTGCAGTCAAGTAAACCTAGCGCTAATTGAACATAGAGGACTAGAACTGAATGTAACTGACTCCTAACTTAGCTTGACTAGTCATCAACTGAAGTGAACTGACCTTGGTTGGTTTCGGCACTCCCAGTGGCTTCCTAAATTGTAGGGATTGATCTAGGAGACTCCTAAACTTATGCAATCAAGTGCAATAAGTGGCAGTGAGCCTCAATTAGTGTTCCCCACACTTTAGTAATTGAAACATGTGCCCCAATTAGGTCAAGTGGACTCAATGGTGTTAATGACTATAAATAGACTGGATGGACTCCCGATTTAGACATGACTCCCGATTTAGACATATGAACAAATTTGGACAAGGGAGGATTAATAATCCTAACAACCAACTGTAAAATATGCTTGTAGGCATATAGAAATCAAAGAAGAATTTAACATCTGAAGAAAAAATTTAATTTTCAACGCATAGTCTAATTTGATTTCTAATTGTAGAAGGCTGAAACCTTTTGAAAACTGTGAGTCTATGTAAATGGCCACTGGTTCTTGAAAACGATGACATATTTTTAGCTGATATAGAAGACCATACGACTGATTTGGAATTTTTTATTGGCATTCATGAACCCATAATCCTCTTGAAATAACCCATGTTTATCACTTGTTTTGTTACAATCAAAGACAACCTCAAATTATTAATCGATGAGATATGGGTTTTGCTGAAATGTTTCTTCATGCGTATGATTGGTATAAATATCTTCAACTTCATTCTCCGCTTATAAATAATATCGTTGACTGATAAATTTGAAAAATATTTTACTTAAGCTCATCATAAGTAAAAAATGGGAACTGATTTCCTATATCAACATTAAGATGATGAGGAGCAACAAATTCCCCTTCATAACAATGATCATCAGATAATGGTGAAACAATGTTTGAAACACACTAATTGTGATCAGCTAAGAAGATAATTATCTAAGCAATCATCGGTTACTGTATACTCAAAACGGTTTGAAAATTGATCATAAACTTGATATGCATAGCTATCAATAGAATAATCTACGAATGCTGAAGAATTCTGATCCAACTCTGAAATATACTTACATCCTTGTTGGTGTTCAAGATCTAATCCATACTTACTTTCCTCTTGTTCAAAATATGAAACATACTGATAATATTCCTGCTCCTCCGCATGTAGATATTCAAAGTAAACTGGATCTTGGATCCTTCTGGAAGCACAACTATTCTCCTCCACTCCTTTTGTATCCTCAAACAACTGTCTTAAAGATGATGATTTCCTTTCTAGTAGGAAAAGAACAAGATCTAAATGCTGAGCCATAACATAATATACCATGGAAGCAATCTCAGTGGGCCTAATCTCCAAGGTCATACTATGATAAACATTGTAAAAACTTTTGTGGAAAACAACCAAAGCTTCTTCCTTTACTCTCTTCAAAGTGCAAAAATCGTTAAGATACTGATTAAAAGGCTTGTTCTCTCCCCAATATCTTGAAAAAGTATCATATAACTCGGCCCATCAACCAATAGAACCAGCTCCTATATTTTTAAACCATGAAGCAGTATCCCCAACCAAAGATTTGGAAAACAACCTTAAAACAACATCCTCAGGTACCATTTCAAAATTATCAATGAAATTGTGAAAATATTCCAAGTTCTTTTCTGTTGTAGCATGGTATTCTCCATTAAATAGAGGGAGATATTGTGACAAAGTTGGGAGGATAAGGATGTAAGTGAGATGCAAGCCTCAGAGTGTTGGGAAAAATATTGTCTTGAATAATTCACCTAATATTTAATTATCAACTGGGGTTGGTAGGCTTAGAGTTGTTACAAAATATATATGAAGGTAGAGGGATTCTTATGGTATTGTGGTAATACTTTAGTAAACAAAATATTGGAAGGTCTTTCCAAATGAAAGACTGAGTTGAACTCCTAAGAAACCAACTTCTTAAGTAACAAAGATAGAGGACTAAGGCAGAGTGGTATCAAATTATAATACTCTACTTATAAACAATTACTAAAAGACAAAGATATGGACAGTGTGATGACAATTAATTATTCTTTATAAGAAGGTCTATTTTACTGATAAACAACTTACAAGGAAGAATTTACAACAAGTAGTTATGTTTCCCAAAAACAATACCTGCAACTAATAGATGGCCACTAATTCCATTCTCCTTGATTGTTTTGAGGATAAGGGTTTACTGTAATTGGGACAGGAGCATGAGAAGTGTCAAAATGGATTTCAAATGAGGTCAAGAAACTAAAGGGAATCATATCTAACTTAATTTCTATGAAAATATGTAGACTAAGAATCGTCCAATTACAAGCTATAGTGAACATGATGATCTATAAACAAATAAATCCTATTTGCAAAAGATAAAATAGCACTACAAGAATGTAGACACGATTCATGAATAAGAAGAAAACTTATAAAGATGATCTGGATTCTACTCTACAGATTATTTTAATAACTATATGATTAAGAGGAAAAACTGTATTATTATGAGAAATGACACTTAATCTATTAATGCATTAAAAACTTCACATGTGAAGGAACAATTCAAATTTAATTACAAATCAATACAAGAGGTTAAAACACATGAGATAATTCTCAGGCATCAGGTGAGAAGAAAGGAGAAAGAAGAATTAGGTTTAACAAGTAGTCTAACAATCTCATTTAACGGTCTTAAGAGAAAATACAATCACTATCTAACTACTTCTATCAAACCAGAATAAAAAAACTAAGGAGATAAGCTTAAAACATAATAAAGACACACAGGGTTGAATGAAAAACTGGACAATAGGTTGAAATGAAGGTCCGTATGAAAGGCAGAACAGACTGTCTGGATGACAGTTTGTCTGAAGAAATTACTAAAATTTTGAGAAAACAGTGAATTTCAATGATTTATTTGAGAGCAGCTGACTCATGCATATGCTAATGAAATGTTGAAAGAGAAAAAAAGTAAATCTACTTACTCATTGAATCTTATGGCAACATAATCTAAATTAACTCATAAATAAAAAAGGAAATTACATTATTAAGTGAACTGAAATATACTTAAACAAAAACATAACTAAATAAAGCTAGATTAAATGTGATTTAACCAAAGGAATCTAGTCTAAGAATCAAACAATGAACTGTAAAAACTATGAAAGGAAATTTAGGAACTATTCTGGGTGCAACCGGTTGCTAACTTGTAAAGGAAAAATACATAATCAGCATGATAACAATAAAATATATACTATAGAAAATAACTAACATCAATGATTACAGAAATGAAATTGCATAAAAAACTCATAAATAAAACTATACTAGTTACAGAGAAAAGGAAATAATGAAGCATACACAAAAATTTAAAACTATGGTTGTTGAGGGGCGGCTCCTTACAAATAGAGTAATGCCTTGCTAATGGAACATGATCATGCATAGTGTAATATAAATTTCATTAAACGAAAAGGTGGTGTTACAGAGTTTTGTGGTAAACTGATAAAATGTCTAACTATCTCACTATCCTTACTAACTCCATTGATTCTCTTAGCTATCGACCACGAACTATCAACTATTAACATTCAACGATTAACTATTTCTCACATGAGATCATTTGTATATATAGTGTTTTTCCAGAAGGAGATCAAGTCGACCCTTTCAGTGGTCGATTACTCTTACGATAAGGCAGTCATTATGACAAGTAATTACATTGATAACCAACAAATGACATTTCCTTCCTCTTCGCAAATCTGGTTCCTCTCTGGCGTGCGATGTGGCATATGAACTCAGTATTAATCGGATCCAGCATCGAGGTGTCACACAGAGACATCGTATGAACACACTTCTAGAAGGAGGCTTATGCTAAGATGCTAGCACGTGGTCACAATAGTTTATGGTTGTTACATGCCTTTAACGCACAGAAATCCACTATCAGTGATGCATGGTTGATTCGGTGGTTCGAACAGTGAGATGGACGATGTGCTGGATACACTCTACACACATCTAGGATGAATGATATGTTGCTTGCTAGTTCGTTGAAGACCAATATTCTGCACGAAAGTTTCATATATTAGAATATCACTACATATTATCGAATTTAGACAAGAAAATCGTGAAATGATGCAAAATAAAATATAACTTGCATAAATTAAAATATGGCCATACATGCTGCTGAATGGCGAATTGTATGGTACAAAAGATGCCAAAAGGTAACAAAACATGTATTAATATGTAAAATATTTAGCCAAAAAAGGTGAAAAAATGAGGACCAACGTTCCCCCAAACTAGAAGAATGCCAGGTCCCATTGGTCAGAAATAAAAGATAGCAGTAGGAAGGAGGCAGAGCTGCGTCAGTAGCTGCCTCCGACATTGATGAAGCAGACTATTTGAACTTCGATTTCCTAGCCCGCGCTATCATAAGGGCATGCCTTGCTTGTTGATCCCTCTGTGATAAACTAATGGTCTTGTGTAGGTTCTCCATATTTTTAATCTGTAACCACAACTCTTTGTTCTCCTCCCGAAGCTCTGAAATCAACTTAACATACCCTTCATTCTACTGCGTATATTGAGTTAACTCAGAAGTTAACTAATCTAATGTTGGCTATGGTGGTGTAGATGGCCCTGGGGACTGGTTGGAATCCCGTGGAGAACTCATTTCCCTTGATGGCATATCCAAATCAATAGTAGTAATGTTTTCTTTGGGGCTGATATCCTGGATAGATGCAGGAATGTTTGTTTGATCAGCATCCTTTAGTAGTTCGGCAGAAAGATTGGCTAATGCTAACAGGGATGAATTTGGGTCAGTTTTCTCTAATTTTTCCTCATCCTCTAAATGACCGGTCTACACATCAGACTGAACTACGGTCTGGGTACTGGGCCGGAGCATACGTTAAACATTTTTCTCCTTTTATCTCCTGGTACGAGGTCGTGATAAAGGTACAAATTCGATGGACACAAGACTAGCAGGGGTATTTTGTGTAGATGAGTTAGGTTCTAAGATATCTTCGTCAAGGTGGACAATGTTGGGGTTTTCTTCTTCTACAGGTGAGGTTTGACTAGTTCCATGGTGAAAATGGCGAGATGGTTTCCGGATATTAAGGTGGGGATTAAGCACCTTGAATACAAATGTCTCCTAAGATTGGTTTTGCTCCTTGAGCTAGTCCAGGATTAAGAGTTTGATCAAGTTGTGGTGGTATAAGCTGCTTTTGGGGTGAAGGGTATTTTTGCGAACCAGGTTCGACATTTTCTCTAGACTCCGAATGAAAAAGAAAGGAAAATTAAGACTTCTATTATCGACGAAATGGGCCAATAAACAGAGATGAAAAAATTTGAAAACACTAAACTTACCTTCACAAGTAATCAAATGAATAATGACGGTCAGTGGATTGATGTATTCAGGCTTTATCTAGCTATGGCGATAACCTTTTGCACATGTTACATGTAGAAATTCGGGCTTGAGGGAAAAGTTATGCGATTCCCTTGGAACAAACCAATTTTTATGCCATCACTTGCTTTCTTGGGGAATCTTAGTGGTGCACGTGATCGATTCCTCTGTAACTTGGAAGGAAATATGTCCTACCCATGCCATTCTCCCATCAAACCCCATTGCAAAAAGCAATGAGATTTCCTCATCGTATCCCTACAATAGATAGAGGAACGGATTCCAACCGGCACAAAAAAAATACTTCCTGGCATTCTCTGAACTCTGTTATTTGGAACAAATCTTGGTAAATTTCTGGCTCAAATCGGTTCGGCATGGTTTAAGCAGAGGCGAGAATAAAGGGTTTGTAGAGAAATGTGGCTAAACTGCTCTACAGTGATAACAGTCACTGAAAGCGATGGAATGGGAGAAGGTTCACACAGTGTTGGTTTAAAATGTTTCGCATTCAACCTACAAAATGATCATGTGAATAGCTCGGCATGCCTAAACGATCAGGCCATTATGGAAATTTTCGAAATGTGTGCCGTAAAAAATGCATAATTGAATGAGTTTCTAAAGTTTAGTTGGTTCAACCATGTCCAAACTAAGCTTTGGACAGGTTGAACATGTAGCTTAATAGGGATGTATAACCAGATTTGTAACCATAAGGTTAGTCAACAAGAACATCGACTTATCTGATAGCTTATGCGTGCAAACGAAAAAAGAGGATAATGGTGATGGTAGAGAAACAATAACTAGAAGGCACCCTAAGGTCTTATCATATCCATATGGAGGTGAAATAAAATCATATTAGATCTAATTCGTACTATCATGAATCAGAATTAGTCATAATATCCTATGGATGTGACCCTAATGATATGACTCGTATTTTTACCCAAACAAAATTAAGCTAATACTTAACCATAGATACAAAAATATCATAATTTTATTCAACTCGTCATTTGAATTTTTATTCATACCAACATACAACCCTTCATATGATCCTTCATATAGATTTCTATAAAAAAAATGAGCTTGCTGGATCAGACTGCTGCTAATTGTGGCTTTTCCTAAGCTTCCAAGTCACAAGGAATTAATATGAAATAATTCTCTAATGTTCTTCCTTATTCATCCAGGATTTTAAAAACAATTTATCTATTTGCATTATCCTGTAGACACTTTATCATTTAGAAATGAGTCTCTGATAAGTAAAAATAAAGACAGACAGTCAGGCTAAGCCTCCCCCAAACCAAAGATACGCCATGTCCCCAAGACATGAGAAAAATAAGTAACTTCCAAAATAAATTAATAAGAGTTGAATCATGCTATTGTAAGTTTCTAAAAAAATAAATATTAACTGATAAATGGAAGGGATTCAAATATATACATTTATCCAAAAATAATAGTGCTCAAATATATAGATGTATAAATTTATCATTTACCATGTGACGAAGATATAAGTGAAAGGACCATAGGGAAAACTAGTCATCCCTACCTCATTGCAAGGATATCTTGTCCTCTCAAAAATTCTTGAGCTCACCTTCGAATTTGTAGGAGTTTACAGCTATGGGTCCCATTTCTAGGATAAGCATATCCTAGATATTGATGGAATTTAGATAGTTGGATCCAAGGCCAATTTACGGTTATTCTGTAATGACATCATAAACAATAGGCCTAAACATATTTTTCTTTTAAACCATGTTCCTAGTGGTGCATTAACCATATCTCTTTTACCTGATATTTCCCCATTGCCATTAGGACTATTCAGTACCTTGGCAGGTTTATCTTGGTACCATGCAAGCATAGCCCCGCTGCCAATGAGCCTATTTAGTACCCTTACGGGTTTACTTGCATGTATCGAACTTCCTTATTTTTAGGTTTTTACTTAGCATTGATCTGTTACCAGTAGGCCTGTTCAGTACCCCGGCGGGTTTGCCTTGTATAAAGATTATGAGTATATGGAACTCGATTGCTACTAGAGCGTGCTAAGCCCTGCTAAACACATGAGTTATAATTTTTGTTTTCATAAAATGGCCTTAACTGTAGATCATGTCAAAAGAGAATAACTTAAAGGTGTTTTTGGGCCTTTCATTCTATCTTCTTTATTAAAAAAAATGTTCCCCATAAGCATAAATTCCACTTATCTTGCGTGTTCTCAAAAATATTTAAGAGTCAAGTTTTAAGAACAAGTGTAGATGAGCTAGTAATCTGTAGGTGTAGAAATTCTGAAAATCATGATAATTGAATTGAGTCTTTTGAGCACTTGTTCAAGTAATCGAGAATGTATAGATCTGAATCGAAACACTATATATATATAGCATAACAAAATCATAAAATAAATGATTTGAAAATTATATACAAGAACTCTAAAACTTTAAGATATGATTTTAGTGTTTTTAGAGTAATTTCCTTTTTAGGTAATATCGCATGAGTTGTTTAAAATAGGAAGACCCATTTGTAACCAAATTTCAAAACCATTTGTTGGATGATTTATTTTATTCTTGAAAACATAGAAAATGAGTCCCCTACAAAGAAATGATTAGAAATGACTCTTATTTATTCAAAGAGATATACACATACTGACATATATACAAATGATGATAACCCACCATATTTTTAAGAATGAAGAGGAGGAAGAGTCTTTAGAGAGGAATTAAAATAATTACCTCTATATTGATAGGATTCATCTTGATCTCTTGGGGAGAAACATGATACCCCATGCAGATATAACATGGGGGGGTTTTGTTTAATGGACATTCCTGTTGAGGATGTTTAGTGTTAAATTTTGGACAGAAATTGCTCTTTGCTACTCATTCTTCTTCTTGTTTCTTCATGTAAGTTTGGTTTCTAAAGTGATTTTACCTATAAGGTTTCTTTCGAGGTGAGAATGGGGCAACCCAACATTCTTTTCCAGGAGAAATCTTCCTCTGATCACATATTCTTTTATTGGTTCTTATAGGACTAGGAGATGCTACTGTGGATGTTTCAATTTGTGGGGTTACTATGTTTATTGAATTGCCAAAGAGAAATTTCACCTAGGTGAGATTGACAAAATTAGTGAAGTTCAGCTTCCCCACTTAATAAAAGTTGTATTATCTAACTTTTGTAACTTAGTGGAATATTTAAGGGTCACCAATGGTTACTTCTTTTGAATTTTGTTAGGAATGAGGCCCTTAGGACCTTCTGCCAGGATCTCTTCTCTTTCTATGATTTTCCCCATAAGAATCTCTTTATCGTTCTAGCAAAACTACTTCCTATAGGTGTTTTTTTTTCTTTTTTTTTCAATGACTTTTTACTAAGTTGATGGTTCGGATTTTATATTTCCTGTAAAAAATATCTTAACGAATCTATCCTATACTACCACTACTAGTAGTAGTAGTACTAGTGGATTTGGGGGCACATGTTATAACAGATACACGGGTTCTTACCTCTTGTCTTATCGCTACCCCACCACTAGCCTACATCTATTCTACCTTACAGAACAACTCCCCGGAAACAATGCCAAAACATTGGGAAAAATATTGTCTTGAATAATTCACCTAATATTTAATTATCGACCAGGGTTGGTAGGCTTAGATTTGTTACAAAATATATGTGAAGGTAGAGGGATTCTTATGGTATCATGGTAATACTTTAGTAAACACATATTGGGAGGTATTTCAAAATGAAAGACTGAGTTGAACTCCTAGGAAACCAACTTCTTAAGATAACAAAGACAGAGGACTAGGGCAGAGTGGTATCAAATTATACTACTCTACTTATAAACAATTACTAAATACAAAGATATGGACAGTGTGACGACAATGAATTATTCTTTATAAGAAGGTCTATTTTACTAATAAAAAACATACAAGGATGAATCTACAACAACTAGTTATGATTCCCACAAACTATACATGCAACTAATAGATGGCCGCTAATTCCATTCTCCTTTATTTTCTTGAGGATAAGGGTTTACTGTAATTGGGACAGGAGCAGGAGAAGTGTCAAAATGGATTTCAAATGAGGTGAAGAAACTAAAGGGAATTAGATCTAACTTAATTTCTACGAAAAAATGTCGACTAAGAACCGTCCAATTACAGGATATAGTGAACATGGTTATCTATAAACAAAGAAATCCTATTTGTAAATGATAAAATAATACTACAAGAAAGTAGACACTATTCACGAATAAGAAGAAAACTTATAAAGATGGTCTAAATTCTATTCTATATATTATTTTAATAACCATATGATTAAGAGGACAAATTGTATTATTATGAACAATGCCACTTAATATATTAATGCATTCTAAACTTCCATGTGAAGGAGCAATTCAAATTAAATTACAAATCAATACAAGAGGTTAAAACACATGACATAATTCTCAGGCATAAGGTGAGAACAAAGGAGAAAGAAGAACGAGGTTTAAAAAGTAGTCTAACAATCTCATCTAAAGGGATTAAAAGAAAATACAATCACTATCTAACTATTTCTATCAAAACAGAATGAGAAAAATAAGGAGATAAGCTTAAAACAGATTAAAGACACACAGGGTTGAATGAAAAACTGGACAGTGGGTTGAAACGAAGGTCGGCATGAAAGGAAGAATAGACTGCTTGAATGACATTCTATCTGAAGAAAATACTAAAATTTTGAGAAAACATTGAATTTAAATTATTTATTTGAGAGCGGATGAGTCATGCATATGCTAATGAAATGTTGAAAGAGCAAAAAGTAAATCTACTTACTGATTGAATCTTATGGAAACATAATCTAAATTAACACATAATTCAAAAAGGAAATTGCATTATTAAGCGAACTGAAATATACTTAAACAAAAACAGAACTAAATAAAGATATATCTACTGTGATTTAACCAAATGAATCTACTCTAAGAATCAAACAATGAACTGTAAAAACTCTGAAAGGAAATTTAGGAACTATTCTAGATGCAACCGGTTTCTCACTTGTAAAGGAAAACTACACAATCAGCATGATAACAATGAAATCTATACTACAGAAAATAAATAACATCAACGATTATAGAAATGGAATTGCATTTAAAAAACTCATAAATAAAACTATACTAGTTATAGAGAAAACAAAATAACAAAGCATACAAAAAAATGTAAAACTCTGGTTGTCGAGGGGCCCTCCCAGCAAACAGAGTAATGCCTTGCTAATGGAACACGATCATGTACAACGTCATAGAACTTTCATTAAACCAAAAGGTAGCATTACAGAGTTTTGTGGTAAACTGATAAAATGGAAAACTATCTCACTATCCTTACTAACTCCATTGATTCTCTTAGCAATCGACCACGAACTATCAGCTAATAGCATTCAACGATTAACTATTTATTGCATGAGATCATCTATATATATAGTGTTTTTGTAGAAGGTTAGCAAGTCGACCCTCTTCATGCTCGAATGCTCTTATGATAAGGCAGTCATTATGACAAGTAATTACATTGATAACCAACAGATGACATTTCATTCTTATTTGCAAATCTGGTTCCTCTCTGGCGCACGATGTGGCATATGAACTTAGTCTTAATTGGAGTAGGTGTCGAGGTGTCACACAGAGACATCATATGAATGTTCTTCTAGAAGGAGGCTTATGCTAAGATGCTAGTGTGTGGTCACAATAGTTCAAGATCATTACATGTCTTTAACACATTGAAATCCACTATCAGCAATGCGTGGTTGATTCATTGGTTTGAACAGTGAGCTGGATGATGTGCTGGATACACTCTGTGCACATCTAAGATGAATTCTATGTTGTTCACTGGCTTGTTGAAGACCAAGATTCTGTATGAAATTTTGATATATTAGAATGTCACTACATATTATCGAATTTAAACAATAAAATCGTGAAATGATGCAAAATAAAATATAACTTTCATAAATTAAAATATGGCCATACCTGCTACTGAATGGAGACTCTATATGGTACAAAATATGGCAAAAGGTAACAACACATGTATTAATGTGTAAAATATTTAACTAAAAATGGTGACAAAATGAGGACCAACAGAGAGGTTTAAACATTTTCTGTCTAATTTTAGACTAAAATTCAGTGGGATCAAAGCGAGTTTCAATAGGGTGATTACAAAGCTCTACAGTGATGATAATAGGTGATAATATCTGAAAAGGAGATAAATCAGTTTCATCATCCTCACAGCTACAAATATTATAAGATTCAGGAAATACGTGAATACATACATCAACCTTCTCAATAGGCTAAGGTTAGAAGATAGGGTCAACGTCTATAACACAAGAAGAATGCAAATCGTCTTCTTTCAATGAGGGATATACAAATAAATGTTGATGATCACTAGAGTAAAAAAAGCAAAGGATAATACTATTTATATGTAAAGGGAAATACAGGAATGAACTAATGAAGAAAAGCAAACGCTCATAGATAAAGCTAATGAGCTGATACCTAGTATTTCCCTTCGATATTTTCATCTTTTATTATTATTAATGGCTTACTAATGTTCACTTATTTTTCACCATCAAGAAAAGTATCTATTCAATATCATAACCGTGAGGAAGATGAATTTTCTCCTTTCTTCCCCAGTATGGTCGGTAAAAGATGTTTGTCCTAAACTTTCTGCCGATTTCTTAGCACAAAGTTTAGGCCCCTCGAGTTGAATGAATCTAGATTTTAGGGTTGTTTCTGTAGGGGTGAAGAGATTAATTCACATGGAGAAAGCATAAGATCGCTGAAAACATCATCTTCTAAGAACAAAATTGGATAACTCGACTGAAATAAAACTGATGTCAAATATTTCATTCAAGGATCACTAATCATGTCGAGAACAAATAGTTCATTCACACATAACATTTCAACAACATATTCAGAAAAACATTCTAAGTATGGAATCTGAGATATTTAATCATAGCATGAGAATTTATAATAAAAACATCATTATAAAGGAATTCATGACCATAATCGGTTTACACAAAACCACAAGGTACTTAGATTTAATGACAGAGGAAAACTCAGACATAAAAGGTGAAGTCACATATTCAAATGGAAAGTTTCCGAAGGAAGTTACAAAATAGCCTCTCGACCCTTGTTGGTTTTCAACTAGGAAGACCTGGGTTTACTTAACTGTACCAACAAAACCCCTAGCTCACTGGCCCTTTCAGCGACAGACCGCAGAACTGTCTGAAGTCTCACCCGAAGTGATCTTAGATGGGTTGGCTAAAGACTCAAGTGTCCTCAACCGGGTTATGTATCATCCTGGGATCTCGCGACTCTTCTTAGCCGACAAGATCTCTCTGCGGTGGTGACCTTTCTTACTCATTGGCCCTGGGAGGGAGTGATCTCTTATTGCATCACTGCCTCTAGAGCGATGTGCAACCTATCTCCTCAGCTTCCCTCTTATACTGCAATATCTCACACCGCGGTCCCTCCGACAGTGCGATACCTCCTTTATATACTACGATTTCTTTTATAGTAAGACTCCTATAGTATAATATGCTTAACATCAACTATGCTCAACTTGCGGAACTAATATGCAGAAATCACTTATCACTGTAACTGCCAAACTTTTATGAACTAAGCATTGATAAACTCATATACAGGCTACTTGATACCTTCAACTTGTGTTTAACCCTCTATGTGCTATAAACTGAAGCATAACATACATACATCCATCAATTGATAAGCAACATTCATGTAACAGATAACAGATAACACATAAGAAAAGCACAAACACATGAAATAGTCGCACAACACATGGATTTTACGTGGTTCACCTCCAGGGGGGAAGCTATGTCCACAGGAACTAGTTTTTATATTATATCTTGAGAGAGTAAAAACAGTTCCACTGCAACCTGATATGTAGCCTTGGGATCTTCTGGGAAACTCCATGCACACAACCGGGAGCCCTTCTCTCTTAGATCTCTTCTCTTATATTGCCTTCTCTTACAATATAATCTTCCTCTCTCTCACTTCTTCTCTCAATCCCTGCGGATTGTTCAATCCCTGCAGATTGTTACATACATGCTCTAAGAGCTAGCTACTGGTTACAGTAAGATAATACAGATGGATTAACAAGACCAGAGCTCAACTCTTACACTACTGAGACTCTGGAGACACTTGGCTAGCTAAATGACTCAGTGGCTACCCTATGTCTGACTGTCTAAGCAGCTATCCAATTGTCTAACCTTTTACATTACAAAATACATGCTTATATAGGCTACCCAAAGGTATTTCCATTACAAAACTATGGGCCTTTCCCAACAGTAACCCAAAAACCCTAACTGCGACAGTCAGCGCATATGTACCATGGGCTGCCGCTTACTGTCACACCACAGCTTTCTGCAGTCTTCCATGCTTCTCGACGCTGATTATGGGTATGGGCGCCACTTCCTCGATTGCTCCCCTTCTTTCCTTCATCTTCAATACCTCGGCCCGTTGCTCCTTTTCCTTTATGAGGGTAGCTTAGCCCTCCTGTCTTCACCACTACCTTGAATGTAGTGGTTAAGCTCTCTCTTCTTAGCCGCTCAGGTACTGTCTTCTTTGACTTCCCTGTCCCAATGTAGCAGCTTTTCCTGTAGCTGCAGGTCCTTGCTCCAACAGTCCCCTAACACTTAATTGTGGCTCATCCCTGAGACACTAACAGTTGGCTTCTCCTACTGTAGCTTCTCCTTGGCTTCCTGCAAAGTCCTTGTGAATCTCTCTCGAAGTCCTGCGACTTCGTTGTTCATAGCTTCGACACACTCTTGTGTTGTTTCAAGCATAGCTTGACTAATGCTGGAATCTTCTGTAAACTTAGTTCATAGGTCTCTATTAGCTTTCCTTCCCTTATTTTCATGCTCTCGGTCTCGTCGCTTGCAAGACCTGCCATCCATTTCTTTCTCTACCATAAGGATTCAAATCCATGGTATCACGAGAACTCCTCTCTAGCTGGGTTAGAATTCGCATCTTAAAGAAAATATAAATCTGTATCTTCCATCCTTCTTAAACATTTCACTTGGTCTGGATCCTTTCATATGAAAACTATACAAACCATGAATTCCATTCCGAGAGCAATCCTTTGTCTACATTCTAAAGTTCTGCTTGTTGGTTTGTTTTCCCCTTTCACTTTTCTCCTCAGCAAATCGCTCCAGGTTTTCATGCTGCCTTGATATTCATATTTTCGTTTCTTTGCCTCTGCAATCTCTTGTTCTTCTCTTAGTTGATGAGATAGGTCATCTTCCTTCTCCTGTTGCCATCTTTTTCTCATTTTTACTTTCTTCATGGATGGAGATTTCTTCTCATCATTCTTCTGCTCTGTTTTCTTATCTTCAGTGATTTGCTTGTCTTTTTGCTTCTCTGCAGCAAATACTTTGATGACATCTTCTACATCCTTTTCTTGAATCCTCATCCTTGGTGGCTATCTGACCTGTGATGTACCTAATTTCACAACCTTGGGCAGCGTCGTCATAGAGGACACAAGGCCACCACACTGGAATATTTGCACAATGTCCTCTAAAGGCTCCGTCTCGGACAAGAACCACTCGGTGCAATACTCTAGACTGGAAATGGCTGTGAAATTGGGGAAAACTAGCACTCTGTAACTGAAGTATCTCTGCACAAGACAACTCTCCAAATTGCTCTGTAACTCTCAGAAATTTCAAAAGTAACCCTTCTGTATGAATGATCTCTGAATTTATAACGAAAGCGATAATATCTGAAGCAACGGTCATCTAGGCTAGAACCGTCGGTGGTATTAATTGCATGGACAAGACAATACCTGTCATTTTGATCCTCATTAATTGCTAAAAATCTGATCAAATTTCCCTCGAAACTTGTGTATAGGCCCCAGTCTCGACCAAGATTTAGCAAATCCTGAAAAATCATTATATTGTTGCCAAATCTAGGGTAACGTATACTGGTCATTTCTGGATTAACTGCCTGTCAGAAGGTGAAGTGACTGGACCTCTGTCTCTTTTCAAACTTGTCTACATGGCTTGGGGAGCATCACATTTCTGTGATGTCACATCGCATCATTATGAACCAACATGCTGGCATAAAACTCCGCAACGTTCAAAACTTGCGCAACATAACTGACATGAAACTCGTCATACTTGGATTTTTTTTATTTTTTTATTTTTATTTTTATTTTTTATATATATATCTTAACTCCACAAGCATCCTATGACTTGCACAAAATAAATTGTCCTCATGCGATTCCTTATACTTAGAATACTTAAAACTCTTTACCTGCTGGTGTAGACTAATTACCGGTGCGATGCCTCCTTTCAACTACACTAGGCATTTGCACATTCAAAGATATCTGGGTTAGGGCGAAGAGGTGGAGTGGCTGTCACTATAGAGCTTAAGCCTACTTCCATTAATTAACATAGGAAGAAGCTCCCCATTCAGTTTGTTGAGTTTAACGGGACCTCCTTCTGTAACATACTGAATCTGATATGGCCCCAACCAATGCGTCTTGAACTTCCCTGGAAACTTAACAAACTTACTGTCATATAGGAGCACTAGGTCTCCTATCTGAAAACTCTTGCTCTTGATGTGCCTATCATGCCAAGATTTTTCTCGTGCCTTCTGTACTTTCTGATGGGATCCTACGATGAATCTGTCTTCCTCTAAGGCAAGCAGCTGTGCTAGTCTTTCATTCATGGTGTCTGTATCAGCTATCTCGGTAATTTGAGCAACTCTTAAACTGGGAATAATATATTCCATAGGCATAATAGCCTCTTGTCCATACACCAAGTTGAAAGGTGTGTGTCCTGTAAGTTTCTTACATGTAGTCCTATAAGCCCATAATACAGCATTAACCCTAAGGTCCCAATCATTTCTTTGGCTGTTACAAATGTTAGTAAGGGTATTTTCTAGAATCTTGTTAAAATCCTCCACTGTACCATTAGCTTGAGGATGGTAGGGAGTGCTCTTATGGTGCTGGATCTGAAATTCCTCTGTCAAGGCCTCAATAGTGCAGTTCAAAAAATGTGTGCCTTGATCACTCATCAAAATTACTGGACATCCAAATCTAGTTATGACGTTCTCAAAAATGAACTGTGCAGCTGTAGCAGCATCACAATTCCTTACTACTTTAGCCTCTTCCCACCTGGTGAGGTATTTTGTTCCTATGATGATGTATCTCGCACCAGTTCATTTCCCTAGTGGGTTGATAGGACCCACAAAGTCTATAGCCCACTTGTCAAATGCCTGTAGCGTAATCTGTGGTCGCAGTGGCATTTCATCTCTCCGCGAAGGTTTTCCTACCCTCTGGCAGATATCACAGCATCTGCAAAACTCCTTAGTGTCTTTATGCAAAGTAGGCCACCATAACCCTGCAGTTAGGATTTTCTGAGCAGTCGGCTTTCCTGTGAAATGACCTCCTGTGGTACTTGAGTGTGCTTCTCTAATAATGGTTTCTTTCTCATATGGCATCATGCATCTACACAGGACTTTGTCTAGACCTAACTTATATAGATGTCCTACGATCAAAGTTAAGTCTGCTGCTTTCACAACTAACTATTTCTTTTGCTTCTTAGTAAAGTCAACTGGTGCCCACCCTGTAGTGAGAAAGTGAATAATATCCTCATAGTACTCATCTACGATCTGGATAGAAAATAATTGCGCATCTGGCAGATTATCCTCTAAATTACTTGGTTCTTCTCCTGAATCTATTCGCGATAGATGATCAGGTTCGACATTTAATTTTCCTGGTTTTACAATAATTTCAAAATCATACTCCTGAAATAAGAGTAACCATCTATAGATCCTTCCTCCTAATACTAGTTTATTAATGAAATACTTTAAAGAAGAATTGTCAGTAAACATCTTGAATGGGGCACCCAACAGGTAGTTCCTGAACTTCTATAGAGCATACACCATAGCTAATCCTTCTCTTTCTGTAGTGGTGTAGTTCTTTTCTGTGGTAGATAGATTTCCGCTTGAGTATGTGATAGGGTGATCAATACCTCCTTCTCCTGGTTGTGTTAATACAATGCCCAGTGCGATGCCAGATGCATCCACATGGACATGAAATGGCTTGTTCCAATCTGGGAATACTAAGATGGGTGTTGTAACCATCTTCTCTTTAAGTGTGTCTAAACTTTGTTGGCATTCCTCATTCCATAGGAATTTCACGTCTTTCTTTAACAGCTTTTCCATAGGTGCTGTGATCTTTGCATAACCTTTGATGAATTTTCTATAGTACCCGGTATGACTGAGCACTATTCTCAATTGCTTGACTAAGTTGGGTGCTGAGAGATGTACAATGATGGAAATATTTGCAGGATCTACCATCAAGCCTTGTTTGCAAACAATATGACCCAACATAATACCAAATGGTGCACAGAATATACATTTCTTCAAGTTAATAGAAATATGATATTGCCTACATTTCTCTAACATGAGCCTTAAATCTCCTATATGCTTGTCGATTAATCCAAATACAGTCTAATCATCAAAATAGAATTCTAAGAATTTATGGATGTATTCCTTGAATACAACAACTACTACTCTAGAAAAGATAGCTGGTGCATTTTTAAGACCAAAGGGCATTACCATATACTGGAATGAGCCCCATTCTGTTGTAAAGGTGGTCTTATGTTGATCCTCTAGATGCATTCTAATCTAGTGATATCCTGAAAAGCCATCAGTGAAGGAGTAGACCTCCTGTCCTCCCACATTGTCTAACACTTCATCAGTGAAAGGTGTTGAAAATGGGTCATGAAGTGATGTGTCGTTGAGTTTGCACAAATCGACACAAATATTGATTTCTCCTTTGGTTTTCTTTTCCTTCATGACCATGGGACTAACCCATTCACTTTCTTCTACTGGTTCAATGATGCCTGCTACTACCATCTTATCGATCTCATCCTTAACTTTTTCTTTGTAGCGGTGATTCAATCTGTATGGACGTTGCTTCACTGGCTTATCATCCTCTTTCAATGGTATGCACATGACTCCCAAATCTCCTACTATTCCCTTCATCTCTGTGAACTTAGTGGAAAATAGGTCCTGATAGTCATGTAAGAGATCTGCGATGTGTCCTACTATTTCATCATCCCAATAGTCTCCAATAGAGGCAAACTTGGGTTCTGTTTCTATGCTGATATTGATCTTTTTAATCTTGATAGGGTCTGTGATAGCGGGAATTTCTAGTTTTGGTCCATCAACATCATGAGTCCCTTCTGACTCTGGAATGTTGAAACTGTGAGGATTCTCATCCTCATTGCCTGACTCTACTGCGAAGTTGTAAAATTCTAGGGCATGTTCCAACTGGCTGGCCCAATCAGACTGAACAGACACTGATTGGGTACAGTCATCAAATATCTTGGTTTTTATAACACCTAGGGCCTGATCAATGCTTGGATACTCATATTCAAAAGTGAAAGTGAGTAGAAAGATGTCTATCTTAAGTGGCCATGTGATAGTTCCTCTGTGCAACTATGTCTCAGTGTACCAGTTCCTTGGCACTGTGTCTAAAGTGTGAATGAAAAAGTGAACCCCTTCATCCTCTAGAATTTCTGACCAACTCTGTTTGCAAATCTGAATATGTGACCTGGGGTCACTTTCTCCTGTGTATTTTTGCTGTAAGGGCTCCTTGTAATTAGAGAACTTGATCACCATCAGTCTCTTAAAATCTTCCCATGATGTGATATGTCCTTTATGTGCATGCCACCATCTTGTAGGTGTGGCTTTTACTGCAAGGTCAATAGTTGTCATCCTCTGCTCTTGAGGAATTTCCTGCTCGAACTGCTGTAAAAATTCATTGACATTTGCTAAGCCATGAAACAACGAAATGTCAATAATCTCTGCGCCGATCCATCGTAGTGACTTAGTCATAAACGCACATCTGCGAGCTGAGACTTCATAAATTCTATTCTGCCAATTTTCTAAACCAACCTCTGAATCTGATGCGCATGAGCTGTCGCATCACCAACTAATGTTTCCTTCTATGGTAGGGTTGATGTAATCACTCTGATTAGCTATCATCTGATAGAGGCTTTCCATGTTGTGCACCTCCTCCTCTGCCCTGATAGGTTCAATGTAGTGATGACCCTGGAGAGGATCCAGCGATGCAATGACCCAGATATGATTATCCTCAAAGGTCATTTGTATTTTATTTAAGTCGATAACAGCCATGTTATCGATTACCCAATCAGTACCTAGTAAAGTTGGATATGGTCTACTGTCACCAATTATTTCTATAACTTCAAAGTTGGAAAAGCTACGAACTCCATCAATATCAACTGGCACCTGCGGTAATTGACCCAGTGGTGATACCCGCTGCTGATTGGCTAAGCGCAAATGGATAGGCGGCATGGCTAACTTAGGGCTACCCATTTGTTCCCATGTCTGCTTAGTTAGAACATTTACCTCTGATCCTAAATCTAGGATTACCTCGTCCATTTCAAATTCTCCAACTTGTGTTGTGAGTCTCATCTCTCTTCCTATTCTTGTATTTTCCATAATATTATGAACAGCACGATGTGCACTGTTCACGGAAGAAGATGGTTGACACTGATCTATGATGCGCTGAAGCTCTCCGATAGCTTTCTCATTTCTAACGAGTTTCAAGCAACTCCATAGGAAGGATTGTACACTTCCTGTCGACTCATCCTCTTCGCACCTTCCCAATGTGGTAGCCTGCAATATCTGCACATGACTAATGCCACAAGGTTCTTTCTATGGTATGCCCCTGCACGGTAGTACCTACAATCCTGATGGTGTAGGGTCAGCAAAGAAAGTTTGAGCTTCCTGAAACGTTTCTTTGCTTTTCTGTAGGTCGATTGGTGTTGATTTATTAGTTGCTTTGCGTACCCACTCCAAACCTGTGTTCTTTGCGTCATCCTGCGATGTTCTACTAGTAGAAGCACCGCTGTGAGTCACAATATTAACTGTTGGTTCTAGCTCTTTCTGCTCAGCAGCAATAAGCTGGATGTTCTGGTGTACTGCTGGCTTAGGTTCCCTAATCTTGGCTATCAAGATAAGACACTCTTCTATAATAGGCTCATAGGACTTGCAATACTTACATGTCCTATTAGGGTTCTGACAGTCCCTAGCATAATGTCCTACAATTCCACAATTGTAACAAGTAATAGGTCCACGGCCACAGCCAAAGACTTCTCCAAGGCCAAAGCCTCCTCCACGGCCTCGTCCTCTAAATCCTCCTCCACGACCAACATGAGCCTCTTCATGCCGTGGTCCTGCTACTGGACCCGGTGTTTCCGATTGGACTCTGTATACATCATGTTTTCTTTCTATCATAAGATCATAAGCTCGGCAATTATGTTCATCATGACCTACTGACTTGCAGAAGTTACAATATAAGTTCTTAGGGTTTTGTACATACTTCTGAAGTAAAGGGCATTCCGGTGGTCGATGTCCTCTTGTTCTACAGAGTTCACACC
The DNA here is from genome assembly GCA_001517045.1 of Pseudotsuga menziesii. Classification (NCBI taxonomy): domain Eukaryota; kingdom Viridiplantae; phylum Streptophyta; class Pinopsida; order Pinales; family Pinaceae; genus Pseudotsuga; species Pseudotsuga menziesii. The sequence continues at coordinate 31,093 of LPNX011219426.1, forward strand.
ACGGCCCTTGAGTTTGTAATAAGGGGTTAGGAGAACCACTTGCTAAATATTCAACAAATACTGGATAGTTATCCTTAGTATGGCCTTGTCCTTTACACTTTATACACCATAGTTCTTGTGCAATCTCTTTTCCTTTCTTGATCTCATGCATCTGTAATGTGAGATTGGATAACTAGTTCTGTAAGCTTGTCATTCCTGTACTGGTCTCAGCTAGAGGTGAAGCCTCTAGTTTCATTGCCATCTCCAATGCGTCATCCTGCGTACAGAGTCTCTATTGCATTAAATGAAGTCTTATGTGCGGGAGCAGTGCTGCGATGAACCATTCTTTATGCTGCTCCGGCGCAAACTCAAACCTGACTTGGTCTATAGGGATTTGAATTTGTGATCAAAGTCCCATACTGACTCTGTAGGTAACTGTTTAATGTCTTTAAGCTCTGTGATGCACTGTGACTCAGACTTAGGTTTCTTAAATTCCTTAATCATTGTGGTCTTGACCTGTGCGAGCGTTCTGGATGGCGCTGTTGTATACTTCATATACCATGTTAAAGCTCTGTCTCTAAGTGTAGTAACAAACTGGACAAGTTTAATATTATCATCTTGGATTCCTTTGATGGTCCATATGGCTTCACATAGGAACCAATGTTGTTCCGGGTCTTCTTCCCTTGTACCCTTGAAGGTAGGTAACTTCATGTCATCCCCCATTCTGTTTCTATGTGGTGGATGCTGATTTGATGTATTACTACCACTCGATGGTGTAGGTGTAGGTGATGTAACGGTAGTATGTAATGTATGTGAACTACTAGATGTAGTTCCTATGGGATTACTCTGAGTCCCGGTTGTTTTCTGTGGGGTATAAGGGTGGTAAGGGATACCTCCTACTGGTCTCTCTGTATTACTGTGACTCTATTCTCTAGTACTGTCTGAATTATTTTCAAAGAGAGAAGATCTGAAATCTACTTTATATTTCTTACCACTATGTGTACATCCAATTTCATCAAAATCACTCTCAAACTCTTGTGACATTACACTGACTTAGCTTATTCATCCGAGAATAAATCCATTACTCCTTTTTCATGTAATAACATCTTAATGAACAAGTTTAAAGAGCTTCGGTACTTACCATGATAGCCTTTGAAGAAGTACCTCTCTGCTTCACTGAAACTCTTTCTTTGATCGATTGCGAACTCTGTGATGAAGCCTTCTAGCAAACTCACAAGCCAGAAGTCTACTGCCCGTGAAATGGGATTATCTATACTCTTCACGGTCTGAATCAGCTCTGGTGTCCAGAATATGTTCCTTTTCTTCTTGAATATGTTCTTATCAGTCAACTTTGATAACCAATCGTACAACTCATTCGCATATGTCGCAAAAAATATCGTATGCAGATCAGTGAAGATATGTTTTTGTAACCAATCCTCTGTACTCAGTCTAGGACTCTTGTTTTCTTTTTCAGCAAATTCTTTTTCCTTAGACTCAACCCAGTGGTTAAGTTCTTCTTTAGTAGGATGCCAACATAACATTAGCTCATCAATGTTTTCAAAGCCGGAAACGAAACCATTTGTTGGTTTTCAACTGGGAAGACCTAGGTTTACTTTATTGTACCAACAAAACCCCTAGCTCACTGGCCCTTTCGGAAACAGACTGCAGAATGGTCTGAAGTCTCACCCGAAGTGATCTTGGATGGGATGGATGAAGACTCAAGTGTCCTCAACTGGGTTCTGTAGCATCCTGGGATCTCGTGACTCTTCTTAGCCGGTGGGATCTCTCTGCGGTGGTGACCTTTCTTACTCACTGGCCCTGGGAGGGAGCGATCTCTTATCGCATCGCTGCCTCTAGAGCGATATCTATATCCTTGGCTGCCCTCTAATACTGCGATATCTCACACTGCGGTCCCTTCAATAGTGCGATACTGGCTTTCTATACTGCGATATCTTCTATAGTAAGACTCCTATAGTCTAATATGCTTAACATCAACTATGCTCAACTTGCGGAACCAATATGCAGAAATCACTTAACACTATAACTGCCAAGCTGTTATGAACTAAGCATGGATAAACTCATATACATGCTACTTGATACCTTCAACTTGCGTTTAACCCTCTATGTGCTATAAACTGAAACATAACATACATACATCCATCAACTGATAAGCAACATTCATGTAACAGATAACAGATAACACATAAGCAAAGCACAAACACATGAAATAGTCGCACAACACAAGGATTTTACGTGGTTCACCTCTAGGGGGGAAGCTACGTCCACGGGAACTTGTTTTTATATTATATCTTGAGAGCTAAACATAGTTCCACTGCAACCTGATATGCATCCTTGAGATCTTCTGGGAAACTCTGCGCACACAACTGGGAGCCCTTCTCTCTTAGATCTCTTCTCTTATATTGCCTTCTCTTACAATATACTCTTCCTCTCTCTCTCTTCTTCTCTCAATCCCTACGGATTGTTACATACATGCTCTAAGAGCCAGCTACTAGTTACAATAAGATAATACAGATGGATTAACAGGACCAAAGCTCGACTCTTACACTACTGAGACTCTAGAGACACTTGGCTAGCTAAATGACTCAGTGGCTACCCTACGTCTAACTGTCTAAGCAGCTATCCAATTGTCTAACCTTTTACATTAAAAAATAGATTCTTATATAGGCGGCCCGAAGGTCTCGCCATTACAAAACTGTGGGCCTTTCCCAACAGTAACCCAAAAACCCTAATTGTGACAGTCGGTGCATCTGTATCGTGGGATGCCGCTTACCGTCACACCAAAGCTTTCTGCAGTCTTCCACGCTTCCTGGTGCTGATCATGGGCATGGGTGCCACTTCCTTGGTTTCTCCCCTTCTATCCTTCATCTTCAATACCTCGACCCGTTGCTCCTTTTCCTTTATGAGGGTAGCTGAGCCCTCCTGTCTCCGTCGCTGCCTTGAATGCAGTGGTTGAGCTCTCTCTTCTTGGTTGCTTAGGTACTGTCTTCTTTGACTTCCCTGTCCCGATGTAGCATCTTTTCCTATAGCTGTGGGACCCTGCTCCAACAACGCTCTTTCAAATACTCACATCCTCCTAACTGGAACCCCCTCTCACAGCAGTCGAGTTTCTACTTAAATAGAAAAAGAAATACAAACAAAGATACTTCTCTTTGTTGGCACTTTCCTTCTCTGTTGTGTTTTCACATGAGATCAGGTATATATGATCTTATTTTAGTAACCAATTTTTTTTATTGATATTACAATCCAGTGTGACACCGTTCCAAACTTTCTTCTTTTATTCAAAATATATTCAAAAATACCTACAAAAAGATTACAAACAATTTAAACAAATTTCAATTCTTGCTTCAATGACTTATGTAGAGAGAATGCGATGAATCCTTTCTTCAGAAGCGCCTCAAACTTTGCGGTTTACTATTCTGGAAATCGGAGAAGATTCATGTAGAATTCATTTACTAGGGCTCAAAGAACTGCATGCATTTTTAATCACATGTTGATTTTAATATCCAATGATTAACAATGTGACCTTATGTTATACCAAAATTCTGTCACCATCATGTGATAAGACATTTGACATACCTACTTGCCTTGAATCCCAGCTCCTAGAGTGGAAACCCTTACTAAATGTCAATATTTCATGAAAATTTCTAGCACCACACTTACCTTGTTATCCAGGAGTGGTACCTTGTTCGGACCACCTATCCCTTGTTATCCACAAGCGGTTCCACCACTTATGGCCCTTAGTCCATAAGCATTTCTTACCAGAACCACTCTGTCATTCAAGGAGAAACGTGGTACCCTAGGTAAAAGGGGAAAAATAGAAGTTTCTCAAGGCTTATAGATGATAAGCCTCGCGTCCTCCCTTATCCCTACCATTGTGGGTTAGTTGAGCTTGAGATCCCTCATCCTAGGATCTTAGAGACCACCTCACCCACTTATCTCTCAACCATCCATATCCATTTAGCCTTATAAATACAAGCTTATGGCCATGGTTGAGGGGGAGAACTCTTAAGGTATTGTTATGCCATTGGATTGATCACTTGGTCAATACCATTGGAGATCATAGAGAGAGCTAGAGTCTGAGTTTACGGGGATGAGAATGCTTAGTTTCATGGAGATGCATGTCAACACTAAGGCTTGGTTGTAAACTTCTTCATATTTCTATATTAATGCAAGTTGATTTCTATCCCACATATATTGTTGTTGTTTGATTTCATATGTATTTTGTTATATTCCTTAGTCACTAACATAGATCAATAGATTATATTATGGCTGCCTTAATCTGTTTGCATGTTGAAGCTTATTGTAGGTACACAGGGTAATGATCCAAGCATTGCATTCCAGGTATTTACGGCGTCTAGGGAGAGTATTCAACCTCTGTCCTCTATTTGTTCTGGATCTAAACCACTCAGACTAGTGGAACACCTTACTGTCTATAGGAGGTGAAATATTCCAGCTAAAACCTTAACAAATTTGTGATGATTGGCTAGCTGATTAAGTGAAATGATACTTCCCTTTTTAAAGCATATTGATGAGTGAAAATGCAGATCTGTGGAAATCTACATTAATATTCACTTTTTGCGTTGACATGTTGTAATTGAGCTCAAAAATATTGAACGGTGACTCTGTAATGTTAGCTTCAATACTCGATATTGATGTTGATGCGCAGTCACCATGGAATGATTGCATAATAACTTGACCGCCTCACTATTGGAACAATCCCTTCATATATTTTCAATGATGTCCCCACAAACTCCATGATATGTTGGAATGAATTAAACAAACTCAACAATCCTTGATAATGATTTGGTTAGTGATTTCTTGCAAGAAACACTCCAACTTCTTCGTTTTCATCAACAAAATGCAAGATGTTTCTCCCTTTGCTTCATTTCCTGAGTTGACTGAGGATTTCATGTAATTTTATTTCTTGGTGGTCATGATGTGGAAAATTTATAATATGAATCTCTGCTTCTATGATGATCTCATGATATGAAAAATTTATGGCATCGATCAAGCTCACAGATCATTATCCATTACCAAATATTAATGTTCATCCATATTTTATTAATGTTGGTAGCTTGGAGATAATTGTTGTGTTTAACTGTTTTGGTGACAACGTGATCTCATACTTTCCATAAACTCAGGATTTTCCTTCATGTAAACCATTGTAAATGTCTCTCTTTTCACAATAAAATGGTAATGAAATATTAACCCATAACACGAAGCTGGTATGAACATCTGGGGCTTGGAAAAGTGCTAGTGGAATTTTCGACAGCGAGAATCAGAGTCCCTTTTTACATGCGTGCTTCCATAATCTATGAAAATTTAAATAGGGAAAATTGTAGGTACCAACAGAGTCCATTCTAAGATAGATTTTTTATGTGTGACCCACCATCTAGTAGGTGTATCTTTTAGTGCAAAGTGCAGAGCGGATAAGCGCTGCTGTTCTGTAACTTTTTCTTCAAATTTTGTTAGAAAATGTCAAGTTAATTATGCATTCATATGTGGGTATCTCAATTTTCTCATTACCTACTCATCGCACAAACTCTGTAACTCTGGCACATCTTCTCATCGATACTTCATGCAATTGGTTCTACAGGTTTTCGAAATCTTCTCCAAAATCTGATGTACAAGAACTAACGCTATTCCAACTGATATTTTCTACGTCCACTGGATTTATATAATCACCCCCTATAGAATTAATGTTATATATATGGTCTAGACAATCTCCTTTTCCTTCACTATTCACTTTCTCGACATATCCTTTTTCGTCCAGCAGATCAATTGGTGCAATCACCCTTAGCTATGAATCTTCAAACGTTAAAATTCTTTTCTTGAAGTTCATAATTATCTGATTATTAATGTCCCAGTCGATCCCTAGAAGTGCGTGATATGGATTTGTATCATCCACAATGTCAATCACTTCAAAATCAACACAATTTTTAAGGCCTTATATCTCAATAGGAACTTGAGTCAGTTGACTGATAGGTATAACTTTCGACTAATTTTCTAATTGGAGTTGGATAGGAGACCATACGAGTCTCATATTTTACATGCTATCCCATGTTGTTTTAGTACAAATATTGACATCATATCCCAGTTACATAATAATATAATCCATATCATAATCTCCTATTTATGCAGTCATCCTTAATTCTCAACCAGTCTTCATACTTTTCTCGATATGATTAACCATTTTTCCTTGTTGCATCTCTTCTTGGGGTTTTTCTATAAATGTTGTTAATTCTGCGACAACATATTTATCTTGGATTAGTGATAATAAAATTTTAAATAATTCTTTTAGTTTACTAACCTTTCCCATTGGTTTCTTTTGGAGTAGTTGGTCAAATATTTCAAGCATATACAATATCATCCTTCCAGAGGTTGACACTTTATTTATCTCGATTAATTATTTTCATGCATCCAACAATACTTCCCTCTTTTTTGGACATCGAATGGTTCTTTCCATTGTGGCGTTGGTTACAGCTAGGTTTGTCCATACGATTTTTCTTGATCTACTCCAGTTGCAACACTTCCTCTTGTCATGACAACAATATGAGGTTCTCGTGGTTCAGCAGAAATATTCTGGATATTCTGAATGGGGTTTGAATTAGGATTCTACGGTGGATTCAAATTTCCCACATTTCTATCTTGTCACTTCACAATCAACTAAGTACATTTCTTGACAGAGTCATCAAAATATTTGGAGTATGAAAAAGTTGTAGTAGGACTCGTGCAGTCCCTGGAAAAATGTCCAAGATTCCCATAATTGTAACATATAATTTGGCCTCTCTCATGACCAAATCCTTTTCCTCTAAAATTTCCATCCCCCTTGTTTGAGGGTATTGTTTTTTCAGATACGGGTTCTAAGGGTGTTAATCCTGAGGATACTAAGCTTGTGGATATGGAACCTGATCCCCTTCATCATGCATTTGCACATCGTTCTTCATTAAATAAGTATCCAATAATATCTCGTATAGCAGTTGAAAGTATCTTTAGTCGTTCTCATCATGGAATAGTGATCTACAGAATTTACATTATAAGTTGGTCACTGCAATTACAATATTTTTTAAGTATAAACACTCTTCTGACCAATGGCCCCTAGTCTATCATATTATACACCAAGGAATCCCTTGTGTATTTATCGATTTTGGAGCTCCTTATGCGACATACTTCATGAGTGTCGGGCAGTTATCGTTATGGTTTCCCTCTGTTTTGCATTTGGTACACCACAATTTTTCTTGGATCTCTTTCACTTTTTTAATATCTTGAAGTTGCAGCGTAAGGTTGGCTAGTTGCAATCGGATTCACATCATCCCTCCACCAGTCTCTCGTACAAGTGAGGATTCCAACTTCAAAGCCAACTAGAAAGATTTAGTCTGCGACACAAACATTTTGTTGCATTAACGGAATTTAGAGGTGCAGTAACAACACCACAATGAACCATTCTTTTTGTTGAACATCTAACATCTGGAAACTCACTTTAGCCATCAATATCTTGAATCTTTTCTCAAATTACCAAATAGACTCCATAGGTGATTTATTAATTTTCTTGATCTATTTAATGCAGTGTGACTCATATTTGGGCTTTCTGAATTCTTCTATTAGTCCTGCTTGTATTTGATATAATTTTTTATGTGGGACCCTTGTCAAAACCATGGATAATTTCATGTACCAATCCAATGCTCGATCCCTAAGTGCTATGATCATTTGAGAATTCTTAACGTATTCATCTTGGAATTGTCGCACATTGCACATGGATTCACATAGAAACCAATGTTGCTTTGGGTCTTCTAACCCATTTCCATCAAATATTGGTAACTTAGAATCATTGCCCATCATTATATTCATTCTAGGAACTACTTGTCTAGTGGGAACCCCTTGTTTTCTATTCCTATGACTACTATTAGTTTGATTAATAAACCCACTAGGATAAGAATTTCTATATCTTATCTCCATATATGTGTGCGGGAAAGTGGGTATGGTGCAACTGCACTCTGAATATGGAGCTTCTTATTCCTTCTATTTTTTAGGTATTTCCTATTATTCCTCTTCCTCATTGCAAGAACCTTCCTAAAAGTGAAACTCCAAATCATGGTCCTCTATTCCAATCATGCAACAAATTCATCTTCTGGTCGCAGTATTTATCCTCATTCCTAAGCTAAATCTTCTTCCACTTCTTATACGTCCACCTTATAGTTGATTCTCATAGTCACCAAGAAACATCTCAGCTTACACTCATCCATTTTTCTCAAAATTCTCTTGTGACATATCCTAGGTATATATGCACAAATCCTTATACGTAAGACTCCATTCTTAATATCCCTTTCTTGTATACAAGCATCTTGATCCAAAACTTTAGAGACTTCAAATAACAACCTCTAGGTCCTTGAAATTTTTTTCTTTCTACCTCACTATATGATTCTAGCATGTCGACAACAATTTTAGTGATGTATCCTTATAAATTATTGTTAACCTAGAACTCAACCTCCCTAAATCTGGGGTTACTAACACCTTTCATCCTCTGAATAAACTGAGAGATCTAATCTATTGGTTCTCTCCCTTGAAATATTTTCCACTGGATTTCTAACCTCAACAACTACGCATAAGAGAAAACAGGAAATTCACAAAATAAATCTCATGAATATCTGTATAGAAGTATCATTCCAACCACTCAGTCAGATTCATTCGAGATCCCTCAATTTCTTTCTATGCAAATTCTAGTTCCCTATAATACACCCAATCTTGAATTTCTGGCTTCATTGGGTGCCACAACATATCCCCAAAAAAATGATTTAAGGTCTCAACAATAGAACAATTTGTTGGCCTTCTACCTCTGGTTGAACCAGGTTCAAATCCTCAATTGTAAACAAATACCCATATATTGGCCGAATAGAGAAGGGTTTCTAACACATGCTTCATAGATGTCATATCACTCGAGATATCTTTGTGGGGAACTACCATAACTAGGTTTCTATAGTTAGGTGGGGATTTATACTCTCATTGTACCCTATCACAACTCTCGACAGAATTCAAGGCTTATACTTCTTATCCCTTGTCTATTCATTCAAGACTCCAGTCTAATTACCAGTCGACAAATATCATCGTAAGCAACATAACAACCTTATTACATATTCATTCAATAAGTAGTGTGGAAAACACATATAAGGGATCCTTCATAAACAAATGTAGTTGGACATATTCATATTTACTTATTCACAAAATACATGCAACATAGACAAGCACATTAATCAATGACACACCAAAACAACAATTAACGTAGAAATCCATCTGGAAAAAACCACAAAAGAACTCTTCATCTACCTTGATACATATGTTAGAACCTTTTATCTATGCACTTATCTTGCAAACTCTTCTCTAGGTATTCTTTACAATTCAGACACACTTCTCTCCCCTAAAGCTCTTAGGTTTTGGGTCTAGATACTTCCTCTCTTCTTTACCCCTCAATCGATCTGCACACATCATGGATCGATCCTCTCACTGAAACAACTCTCCTTGGGATCCTCTCACTAAAAAAAACGCTTCCTTACCCTATTTTGAATATATCTCATTGGCATGGGTCAATAGGGAACTTTGATGTGAATATGGAAAAAAGTGTGAGAACTCATATGCGTTGGAGGCATGGTTTGAATCACCTTTAGCTATTAGCTTCACATAAGGTATATCTAAACTCTCAATCATGTTAGTTTAAAAACAAACTCTTTTTGGTGAACCAGTGTGCGTCATCTGATAAACAGATAACAAGTTTGCTACTAAAGAAGGCGCATACAGAACATTGTTGAACATGCCATGTTTTAATTGTACTAACCCTTCCCTACAATTGGGATCTCGAAATCATCTACCATGTGAATGCTTGGACCACCAATGAGATCTAAAGAATAAAATGACTCTTTGGAGGAAACCATGTGGTTGGAGGATCTAGAATCTATGAGGAAGGATTGAGATTGTGAGAATCCAACCTTTAGTGCATGGAATCTCTCATGATCACGTATATTGCTTCCAAAATCAGTCTTCCTTGCACCTTATAGGAAGGAAATGTGGTTATGTTCAATAATTTTTTCAATCAGAGAACTAGAGCATACACATATAAGTTATGATTCAATATACACTTATCCAAGCATGAAAAGAGTTAAAAGAATGGAAAGATAAATAGGAAACACATTCACATAAAGGAAATAAAGTCCAGAGTGTAAAATGAATAACACAAGAATCTCTGGTAGAAAACATGCTTGGATATGCAATATTTCATTAATCTTGAAGCCCTCTTAAAAAAATTAGTTCTTGCTCACGGGTTCCAACCCCCATTATATTACAATAAGGTTTTTAAATACATCAAAATTGCTCCTTAAGTTGCTAACTACCCACATGCTAAAAATAGGCATCTGTAACGTCCTTATTACATATTTTCACTAACCTTAACAAACTATTCCTATCTTCTAGGACACGAATCTAATCTAGATACCAAAAATAGAATTAAGTTGCAATAAATTGGGAAAAGGCTTCCAAGTATCTTGAGTTGTTGACTGTGCCCTACTAATTGTTGTCTTGAAGTCCTAAAAATGCTCCAAACATTTTTCTTTAGATTCTATGCTATCATTCCGGTTGCTATTTTGAAGCCATCAAGCTGATTTTGTGCCATGGATAGAGATATGATTGCTACATTTCTCTTGACCTTATGAATCATTCCATGTTGGAGGTGCTGGAATTAAAATTGCCTGTTTAAAATATGGAAAGGAATAATTATCTTTTATCTTCTAACTCATTTTTTTCTTTGAGATTCGATGCTCTGACACCTGTTCTCAAGGATCGATGATTCACTGCCTTCATTTAGCACAAAACATGTTTAAATTCCAACTTTCGGAAAACATGTTCAAACTATTCATAAAAAAATTCCACATTTGATTTTATGAATTTCATAATTGAAGTTCTAAGAAAAATTTCGAAACCATCCACCATTTTAGAAATCCATGCCTTGTTTTGTTTCTTTATTTTTTCATCTTGAATTTAAATTTTTATCGATCTCATAAAATGAAATTCAAAAATGATTTCCTCAAATAAATGAAAATCTATAAACAATTTTCATTTCTGATTCTGAATACCATGTCTCTTTTTTCCTTGATCTTGACCTTTGAATTTAATTGTTACTAATTTCGTAAAATGAAATTCAAAAAAAATTTCCCCAAATAAATGAAAATCCGTAAATAATTTTCATTTCCCTTGCACTGGTTCCAATACCATGTCTTGTTTTGGATTCATAGCAAGTGCATTCGAAGGGATAAGGTTTATAGCATAAGGTTTAAACATTAGGAAAATTTAGTGGACATAAGATTTTAGAAAATACACTTTATTTCGCTGAGCTAAGGAATGGTTTGAGACATTGGTTTAGCTCCCACAAGAATAAGCATGGGAGTGACACGTAGCAACAAGTAAAACAATGGTAAAATTTCGCTACCAATTCAAAGAATCTCCCTTCGATCTAGTTGAGTGAGCGAAATAAATGGTGGTCACTCGTACATAAGGTGGTTTCGGGATCATGAAAGGTCATTTCACTTTACATATTTTTATCTAGTGGAATGCTCCTCTACCCAACACGTGGAAGGTGATAAATTTTTTGTTGGCGTTCGACTGTTTTTCCAACCGTGCATGTTGAGGGTGCAAAATGAACCTAAACCGTTAATATTTTTTCCTTTTATCACACATCATTGATCAAGTCTGACCTTTAATCCTTCCCAATGGTCATTTTTTCGATCACCTACCCTCTCATCCATTTTTCAACTTCTCCCAGTAGATTGGATGTCCATCTTCGATCCTTCCACCCTTCATATCTAGGTCGGCAAACTCTTCATCAAATACCACAAGTGTTTTATCCACCATTCCAATGTTAGGATATTTAGACACTTAGGAGTTAGTTAAGATCAACTTGTGTAATATATCCGTTAGGTAAAGTGTGTTTCTTTAGTATGCATTAGTATGCATTTGTAAATATTCTAATCTGACAGTCACGATATGCTCTAGACATAAAGTGATACGATGGTTCAAATTCTCTTAGATCATACCTACCATTGATCCATGGCTTAACACCCAATTGGTCCATGATCTCTATTTGACGAGCATGGAGGGTCCTTGGCTAGTTGATTGATTATGACAATCTCATGTAACTTTCTTTCTTTTGCATAATAAATTGCTCCAAGTAGCTATTTTGTTGGGTCCGTGGACTGTTTCCCTCTCGAGGGTTTTAACCACATGATAAAAATCGGTGTGTTGATCTATGATCTATTTGTGTGAAGCAGTTGCTCAAGGTGTTCGGTCTTTTGGGAGTACCCTGTGTACCCGAACATGGTGTTAGAGTGTTTTTGAAGAGTTGCTTTCGATTTTAATCAAGATCTGGAACCGGTGTTGCCAAAAATTTGAAAGGGTTTTTGGTTCTAGAATTTTTGTGCATTTATGGCCTGTGGGTGCTGTTCCATTGCATACGGAGCATCGTTTCCAGTGGGAAATAGTTTTCATTTCATTAAAAACTGTTTCCATTTTTTCTAGAAACACTCATTTTGGCAGATCTGAAGCTATAATGTTATAGTGACGTATTTGTTTTTTCTTTAAATATCTCATATTTTATCAATTTTATTATTATCTCTTTATTGTTTTAGTTTCAGACTGTTTCCTTCCCTGGCTGCGTATACTCTTTTCCGTTCACCTTGCGTGATCGCGGAGAATCAGAAACAATAAAGAAAAGTTTTTTTTTCTTGTCTTCTCGGCTATGTATGCTCTTTTCCATGCACCTTGTGAGATCACGAAAAATTAGAAACAACGATAAAACTTGAAAACGTAGACTTTTCGGATAAGCTAACCAAGATCTAACACCATTGTGTGGAAAAATAAATTGTTTTTGTTTTTCATTTTTTTTGTAACTTGTAGAAAGAAAAGGCATGCATGGAGAACGAGAGAGAGGAGTAAAAAAAAACCCCTTCCTCTTTCCATTCTTTAACGTATCTTTTAATCTTAGCTCACTTGGTCCAAAGTTGCTTTATTCCTTAATAGGTCTTGAGTTCAAGTCTTATTTAGCTACTTTTTAGTGTATGCAATTTCTATTTTCAAGTTACTTTATTGTAAAAGTGCATCTCAAATAAATAAAATAAAATAAAAAGTGAGTCACTTATGTCTTTTAATTTATTTCCACACTATTTAAAAGTAACATTATTGTAAAAGTGAGCATCACTTATTCTACAAAAGTGATTCACTTAAAAGCAACTTTATTGTAAAGTGACTGTCAAAGGTTGATCTTGGGAAGAGGGGGGTTCTTTTTTTAGTTGTTCAAGTTAATATATTCCACGTCACTATTGGGGACATCTTCAACATTTTCTTTGATCAAGCATAACTTCATCATCAAGAATCAGTTTTCAGTGCCATTTTTTTTTAAACCGCATATTTGTTTCGAGCTCTTTGCATCCAGACAGTTACTTTCTATTCTTTCAGCCATTATTTTATAGTGTGGTCACCCATTGTGATATTATACTTGCAATTTCTAACTATTTGTCATGGAAATCACGTATGGAGGATGTTCTATGAAGTAGGGGACTTTTCAGGATAACCTCAGGGAAAGAAACAAAACCCACTGATGATGATAACAAAATTAAATGGGAAAATAGATGTGATAAATATCATGGATTGATTGGGTTGTCAATCTCTATTGATTTGCGAATCAACATATCTGGAATTGATGAACCTGATATAGCTTTAGAAAATTTGGAATCTGTGTTTGGTAAACACAATGAAATTCGGGGTCATCAACTTGAGAATGAGTTGATTTCATTGAATCCAAAGGATTTTTCATGAATTCAAGACTATTTATCTAAGTATAAAACTCTTATACTCTTATGTGCAGAATGAAAGATTAAGAAACAAGAAAAAAAATGTATTTATCATATTCTTTCCAAACTTGGACCTGGATATTCTGTTTTTGTATCTACATTCTACTCCATAAAAGAATCCTTGACTGCAGCTAGCTATAAAGAGCCTAGTCTTTAATCCTTTTGTGATTCCTTAATTAGAGAGCAAGATAAGCTCATTCATCTTGGAATAATTAACAATGTAGAGACATCGGGGAAAGCCTTATTGTCCGAATAGAAAGAAAATTCCAAGCCTCCCCAGAAACATAATTTTCACAATAATAAGCCAAACAACAAGGGTCCCAAACCCTCTTAGTCAGCTCCTTATTTAAAAAATGACAAAGGATCCAAGCCAAAAGGAAAGAAGACTAAGCGTCATTGCAATTTTTGTGGAAAAGATAATCATGATGAATCTAAGTGTTTCAAGAATATGGCAGCCTTATAAGTAGCAATGAAGAAGCACTACATCAGCCTAGATTCATCTTCAGAATCTACCTCTCATGGGCATGCACTTTGTGCTTCTAGTTACTCTTATACTGTATCTTCTTCTTCTACTTCAATTGAATGGCTCATTCATTCTGGAGCATCTTATCATATGGCTAAGTATCAAGCCATCTTTTCTACTATGCATGAATGTAACACCAAGCAAATATTTGTCAGTGATGACATATCTCTAAGTGTTGTAGGATATGGAACAGTTCCAGTATAAAATGGTCATTTCAATGATGTACTATGTGTTCCAAAAATTTCCTACAATTTGTTATTAGTCTATCAAATTACTCATTCGGGTGAAGGTAAAACTGTGACATTTACACCTTACCAAGTTGTACTCAAGGATTTTAAAAATCCTCAAAATGTCCTTGCTACTGGAACTATTGATGATATTACCAGGTTGTACAGATTTAACAACTTTGGGTCATCACCTTTTCCTTCAGTTTTTGTTGCTCATAGTGATAACTTGAGCAAACTTTGGCATGAGCGATTTGGTCACTTAAATTAGTGCTCATTGCAACAACTATGTAAAGACAATATGGTGACAGGTCTTCTGATGGTATCATGCAAGGATGGTGTTTGTTCCGGTTGTGTACTCGGAAAACATCATCGAGACAGTTTTAACAAACGGGCCTCTTGGCACGCCTCGGTTCCCTTGGAGCTTGTGCATAGTGACTTGTGTGGCCCTCTTCCATATACATCCTTTTATGGTTTCAAATATTTTTTAACTTTCATTGATGACTACTCCAGACGCACTTGGGTTTACTTCCTCAAACTTAAGAGCGAAGTATTTAACCTGTCCTTGGCCTACAAGGACCTTGTTGAAAAAAAATATGGTCATCAAATTATTAAGTTAAGATCTGACAATGCAGGATAATATGTTAACAACAATTTCACTACTTTTTTCACTAAACAAGGAATCCAACAACAACACACTATTCCATATACACCACAACAAAATGGTGTAGCTAAATGGAAGAACCGCACTTTAAAAGAAATGGCTAATTGTATGGTCCAATCTAAGGGACTAAGTCTTCAAAATTGGGCTGAGGCCATAAATTGGGCAAATTACATAGTTAATCGCACACCCACTAAAGTATTACAAGGTATAACACCGGAAGAAGCATGGAGTAAAATTAAACCAAATGTAAGCCACTTTCGTGTATTTGGTTGTGAAGCATTGACTCACATTCCGGATGAAAAACGGAAAGCATTGTAGCCTAAAAGTGAAAAGTGCATATTTGTTGGATATTTTGAAGATGTAAAAGGTTATAGAATTCTTCATCCCCATTCACATGATATAATCATTAGCAGAGATGTTAAATTTGATGAAAATCACTTGGCCTACAAGCTTAACTTGGCGGGTGTGCCATCTTTGGCTTGCGAGCCTGATTCGGCGATTGTGCCTTCTTCTTCTTCCAACTTCCTTGACAGGTTTCCAACTCCAGTTTCTGATGATGATAGTGATGATGAAAATCCACCTCTGCCTGCTCATGTTTCTCCAATTCCACTAGCACCAATGCTTCCTTGATGGGTTTGCTCAACATGTGAAGTAGCTGGTGATCTTGTCGGTGATCCTAGAGATCAACGTCGAAGACGTTCTCAGTTTTAGTGAGCCTCTTCTCTTTTGGCTCAAGTTTCTGAGAATCATGATCCAGAAACTTTTGCATAAGCTTTAGGAAATCTAGATTGAGATGTAGCTATGGATGAAGAATATCATTCCTTAATGGCGAACAATACTTGGGATCTTGTTCTGCTTCCAAAAGGAAGAAAACTTGTCAGATGTAAATGGGTCTACAAAACTAAGTATGCATCAGATGGAAGTTTTGAAAGACTTAAGGCAGGGTTAGTTGCCAAAGGTTTTTCCCAAGTTGAAGGGATTGACTACAATGAAAGCTTTGATCCTGTCGCAAAAATGAATTCCATCCACCTTGTTCTTTCCCTTGCAGCCTTACATAAATGGGAAGTATTAATCCGCCACAGTAATCTAGGGACTAAACACAAGTCTCATCAATGATTCATAACAAATAGTCATGAAAATGGTGTAATAGGGATACAAAATGAGTATTCACTCTATATATTCACACAAAGAATGAGTAATACAATACAATGTCATGCTGCAAGCATGAATGACAAAGCAATTCGAATTCCCAAGGAGATCATTTGAATTGACTGAGTGAATCTAGCTTAACTGAATGTAAGCCATAATCAACACTCAAGTTAACCACTGATCAAAACCCTAATTGACTCAACTGAGCCCTAAATGAAGTCAGAGTGAAATAAATGACTCATTCTAACTCAAAGTAGGTCAGACACATGTCACAGTAATCCAACCATCAATTGGTAGTGCATCAATGACTCCAATGAACCCCGATGAGGTTAACTGAAGTGTAACTGAACATTATAAGTGGTTGGAGGCGCCCCTGTTGACTCTAGTTCATTAAATAATCAATTTAATGAAGGAAGGCACCTTCACTACTCTGTTTAACTGATTGTAACCATCAGTTAGCAATATGGTGTATTAATGACAGATCACCCCCGAAGTGCTCTAGTTAGCCTCCCCAAATGTAGTAGAAGGCTAAGTTATCCTCCTTGATTGAAGGTAGGCGTGGATGTGATCTAGCTGATGTCATCAAGTGCTCCTCTGATGTTAATTAAGTCAATAATACTTAGGATAGTCATTTAACTAGGACAAATTGACCAAAATGAGTGTGTAAGGTGGTAAATGTCTCCAACACCCCCCCCTTAACCTATACTCAAGAGGAGTTAGAAAACATAAATGCATAAAAATGCTAGGGCCTCAGCAACTAAGGCCATAGGTCACCTTGTACAATGCTGAAACTAAAACAATGCTCAAAACAAACTAAGTGAGGAAAAGAGGGAAAACCCAGTGGGAAAACCCCCCCCTCGAGCTGAACACTGAAAGTAGTCTGAATCACCCTGATGAACTCACCCCCAACAGTGAACAGAGGTAAGTGAACTTGTTTTCTGAAAATATCTTGAGGAAGATGTTTGGAATCTACTCATCAGTTGGGCAGTATTGCAGAATGATGGTCCTGTCATGCACTAGCTCCATGATATGGTGCATTTGGATCTCTACATGCTTGGTCCTCTACCTGGTAACTGGATATATGGATATCTTAATAGAAATTTTATTGTCACAAAAGAGTAGAGTGGATAAAGTACTACCAATATCAAACTCTAAAATAATGCCTTGCAACCAAACTACTTGGATGCAAGCATTCACTGCTCCTCGATACTCAGCCTCTGCTGAAGATAGTGCTATGACAGCTTGCTTTTTGCTAGACCAGAAAATGGGGCCACCACCAAATATGAATACATATCTGGAAGTAGACTTTAGATCAATATAATCACCCTCCCAATCAGAATCTATGTATCCAACCAGCTCTAGCTCGGAGTCTGTAACATAGTGAATGTCGTAGGTCTCGGTTCCCTGAATATACTGGAGGATCCTCTTGGCTACCTTCCAATGAAGATCATGAGGCTGCTGCATATATATTGATACAACATCCATGGAATAATAGGTATCAGGCTGAGAATGTTTCAAGTACAACAAGCTACCAATCAGATGTTGATAGATACTGTAGTCCATGGGGGGTGTGCGTTTTCTTTCTTCAAGGCTGATCCCTGAATGGAAAGGGAACGGTGCAGGCATAAATTCAGGCATGTTAAACTTGAATAACAGGTATTATATGTATTTTTACTGAGTGATCATAATCCCATCAAACTTTTGCTCAATTTCAAGCCCCAAAAATTGTTTTAGGATCCCCAAATCACTCATTTCAAAGGCATTGTGGAGAGCAGTTTTGATGGCTGAAATGGAAGCAACCATGCTACCTGTGATCAGTAATTCATCAAAATATAAAACAATAATAATTAAATTACCATCATACTTCTGTAAATACACATTTGGATCTGATCTACACCTTTGGAAGTTTCGCGAGAGAAGGAAGGCATCCATCTTGCAATACCATTCTCTTGGGGCCTGTTTTAACCCGTATAGTGACTTCTTTAGCTTGCAAACCAAAATTGGATTAGTGATGTATCCCTCAAGATGCTTCATGTATATCTCCTCATGAATATATCCATGTATAAATGATGACTTAACATCCATATGATGCACTTCCCAGTGCTTAGATGTCGAAATTGCCAAAACTAGGCGGATGGAGTCCATTTTTGCAACCAGTGCAATGTTCTCATGGTAGTCCACAACTTGGAACTAAGAGAAAAAAATTTCCATTAGCCTTGCCTTATATTTATAGGTGCTACCATTAGTAGAAACCTTGGTCCAAAAAACCCACTTGCATTGAACCAATTTTCATCCCGGAGGAAGAGAAACTAGCTCCCAAGTAGTGTTTTTCTGAAGAGAATTCATCTCTTCATCCATGGAAACTTTCCATCTCGGATCCTTCTGAGCATGGTAGTAGGATTTTGGGTCTTAAATATTCATCAAATATCAAGTTTTGGACAGCAAATTATCAGTGCAAGAGAGTGCAATACCTTCTCTTTGGAAATTAAACCGGGTTCTCCTTGGATCATCCGGATTTCCAATGTTATCTCTTACGGAGGAGAGTGTCTGTCGGGCCCATGTGGGAAGATGATTTTGTACTTCAGGTTCTGATTCAGCATCTCATTTTTGCTGAACACTGATATTATAAATCAGGGGATCCAAATTAGGGTCATCACCCCCGATTTCATCATCCAAATATTCAATAGAATCGGAAGGAAAATGAACAGTTTTCTCCTTCACTAGTTCCACCTCCTGAAGAGGCTCATTGAACTTGACACTTCTCTCGAAGATGATCTGTTTTATTTTGATATCCAGCATCTTGAAACCTTTTGATTCATTAGGATACCCAATAATCAGACATTATATGCTTTGCGGTTCTAAAGCCCTTCTTTTATCAATTGGAATCTGGGCCCATGCAGTGGACCCAAACACCCACAGGTTTGACACATCTAGCTTGTGTCCATAGTATGCTTCAAAAGGGGTATTCCCTTTCATGGATGAGTGTGGAACCCTATTCTGAATGTATGCTATAGCATGCATGGCTTCATCCCATAAATGTGCAGCAAAATTCTTTGATTCCAACAAACATGTGGTCATCTCCTTGAGAGACTAAGTCTTCCTTTCCGCTACTCCGTTCTGCTGGGGATTGTAGGGAATTGAATGTTGGACATGAATGCCACTTTAGGAGAATATGTGGAGCAAATAATTACTGACATACTCCCCACCATCATCATATCTCAAGATCTTGATCTTAAGCCCAAAGACATTCTCGATCAAGGCCTTCAATTCATAGATTTTTTCACATACATCAGACTTCTTTTTGAGAAAGAAGACCCATGTGTACCTTGAAAAATAATCAATAAAATTTAGAAGATACCTTGGTCCATTCATGGATGTGACAGGAATTGAACTGCTGATATTAGAATGTATCAGCCCCAATATGCATGTAGCTCGGTTTTCTTTCCCCCAATCGAACTTGTGTTCAGGGTGTTTTCTAATCACACAGCCCTTGTAATTTCCAGTGGTTGCCTTGATGACTGGAAGGCCTTCAACCATGGAGTTTTTCTATAATTGATGCAAATATTTGAAATTTAGATGGCCAAACCTTTCATGCCATAGCCTACAAACTTCATTTCCATGAGTTAGTAGAGCGGTGGGCTTTGCATCCGCAACAAAGTGAGAGAACTCATAGGCTTTTGCATGATGGTTTGCAAGGCCTTTAGAAATGAGTTTCCCGGATGCAAGCTCCACTATCTCAACATCATTTGGGTTGAAAGAAACTCTCTTGCGCACTCATGTATGTGTCATTTGATAGACACTAAGGAGATTTGATTCCAGAGACAGTACATACAAAACATTTGAAAAATGGCCATTCTCAAAATCAACATTAACTTGTCCTTCTGAAATGATTGTGGAGTCATCTCCCATATGGATGGGGATGGATTTTCCAGTCTCCAAGGATGAAAAGGAGTCTCTTTCAGCCATCATGTGGTTCAAATTTCCAAAATCAATCAAGAGTGCTTTGGACTTCGAAGTGCTTGCCATGAGGGCATGACCTTTTTCATGTTGTGGTTCCTGATCTTGCTAATCACTCCTCCAAAAGATTTTCGGAAGATTGATGTGATTTCTCTCAAGGAGAGAGGTAATACTTTAGTAAATAAATATTGGGAGGTATTTCAAAATGAAATATTGAGTTGAACTCCTAAGAAACCAACTTCCTAAGATAACAAAGACAGACGACTAGGGCAGAGTGGTATCAAATTATACTACTCTACTTATAAACAATTACTAAAGACAAAGATATGGACAGTGTGATGACAATGAATTATTATTTATAAGAAGGTCTATTTTACTAATAAAAAACTTACAAGGAAGAATTTACAACAACTAGTTATGTTTCCCAAAAACTATACATGCAACTAAGAGATGGCCACTAATTCCATTCTCCTTTCTTTTCTTGAGGATAAGGGTTTACTGTGATTGGGACAGGAGTAGGAGAAGTGTCAAATGGATTTCAAATGAGGTGAAGAAACTAAAGGGAATCAGATCTTACTTAATTTCTAGGAAAATATGTCGACTAAGAACTGTCCAATTACAGGCTATAGTGAACATGATGATCTATAAACAAATAAATCCTATTTGCAAAAGATAAAATAATACTACAAGAAAGTAGTGACTATTCATGAATAATAATAAAACTTATAAAGATAATCTAAATTCTATTATATAGATTCTTTTAATAACCATATGATTAACAGGACAAATTGTATTATTATGAGCAATGCCACTTAATATATTAATGCATTCAAAACTTCCATGTGAAGGAGCAATTCAAATTAAATTACAAATCAATAAAAGAGGTTAAAACACATGACATAATTCTCAGGCATAAGGTGAGAACAAAGGAGAAAGAAGAACGAGGTTTAAAAAGTAGTCTAACAATATCATCTAAAGGGATTAACAGAAAATACAATCACTATCTAACTACTGATATCAAAACAAAATCAGAAAAATAAAGAGATAAGCTTAAAATAGATTAAAGACACACAGGGTTGAATGAAAAACTGGATAGTGGGTTGAAATCAAGGTACGCATGAAAGGAAGAAAAAATTGTTTGAATGACATTCTATCTGAAGAAAATACTAAAATTTTGAGAAAACTTTGAATTTAAATAATTTATTTGAGAGCAGCTGAGTCATGCATATGCTAATGAAATGTTGAAAGAGAAAAAAGTAAACCTACTTACTGATTGAATCTTATGGCAACATATTCTAAATTAACACATAATTCAAAAAGGAAATTACATTATTAAGTGAACTGAAATATACTTAAACAAAAATAGAACTAAATAAAGATATATTTACTGTGATTTAACCAAATGAATCTAGTCTAAGAATCAAACAATGAACTGTAAAAACTCTGAAAGGAAATTTAGAAACTATTCTAGATGCAACTGGTTTCTCATTTGTAAAGGAAAACTACATAATCAACATGATAACAATGAAATCTATACTACATAAAATAACTAACATCAACGATTATAGAAATGAAATTGTATTTAAACAACTCATAAATAAAACTATACTAGTTATAGAGAAAAGGAAATAACAAAGCATACACAAAAATGTAAAACTCTAGTTGACGGGGGGGCCTCTCAACAAACAGAGTAATGCCTTGCTAATGGAACACGATCATGCACAATGTAATAGAAATTTCATTAAAGAAAAAGGTAGCATTATAGAGTTTTGTGGTAAACTGATAAAATGGAAAACTATCTCACTATCCTTACTAACTCCATTGATTCTCTTAGCTATCGACCATGAACTATCAGCTAATAACATTCAACGATTAACTATTTATTGCATGAGATCATTTGTATATATATCATTTTTGCAAAAGGTGAGCAAGTCGACCCTTTTCGTGGTCGAATTCTCTTATGATAAGGCAGTCATTATGACAAGTAATTACATTGATAACCACCATATGACATTTCATTCTTCTTCACAAATCTGGTTGCTCTCTAGCGCGCGATGTGGCATATGAGCTTAGTCTTAATTGGATTCGACGTCGAGGTGTCACACAGAGACATCATATGAATGCTCTTCTAGAAGGAGGCTTATGATAAGATGCTGGTGCGTGGTCACAATAGTTTACGGTCATTACATGCCTTTAACGCATAGAAATCCACTATCAGCAATGCGCAGTTGATTCGTTGGATCGAACAGTGAGCTGGACGATGTGTTGAATACACTCTGTGCACATCTAGGATGAATTATATGTTGTTCACTGGTTTTTTGAATACCAAGATTCTATACTAAATTTTCATATATTAGAATATCACTACATATTATCGAATTTAAACAAGAAAATCGTGAAATGATGCAAAATAAAATATAACTTGCATAAATTAAAATATGGCCATACCTACTACTGAATGGAGAACTGTATGGTACAAAATATTCCAAAAGGTAACAAAACATGTATTAATATGTAAAATATTTAACCAAAAATGGTGACAAAATGAGGACCAACAGAGAGGTTTAAACATTTTCTGTCTAATTTTAAACTAAAATTCAGTGGGATCAAAGCGAGTTTCAACAGGGTGATTAAAAAGCTCTATAGTGATGATAATAGGTGATAATATCTCAAAAGGATATAAATCAGTTTCATCATCCTCACATATACAAATATTATTAGATTTAGGGAAGACTTGAATACATACATCAACCTTCTGAATAGGCTGAGGTGAGAAGATAGGGTCAACGTCTATAACACAGGAAGAATGAAAATCGTCTTCTTTCAATGAGGGATATACAAATGAATGTTGATGATCACCAGAGTAAACAAAGAAAAGGATAATACTCTTTATATGTAAAGGGAAATACAGGAATGAACTCATGAAGAAAAGCAAAAGCTCATAGATAAAGCTAATGAGCTAATACCTGGTATTTACCTTCGATATTTTCATCTTTTTTTTATCAATGGCTTACTAATGTCCACTTCTTTTTCACCATCAAGAAGAGTATCTACTCAATATAAGAACCCTGGGGAAGATGAATTTGTTCCTTTCTTCCCTAGTATGCTCGCTAAAAGATGTTTGTCCTAAACTTTGTACCGATTTCCTAGCACAAAGTTTAGGCCCCTCGAGTTGAATGAATCTGAATTTTAGTATTGGTTCTATAGGTGTGAAGAGATTAATTCACATGGAGAAAGAATAATATATCTGAAAACATCATCTTCTAACAATAACATTGGATAACTCGACTGAAATAAAACTGATGTCAAAGATGTCATTCAAGGCTCACTAATCATGTGTAGAACAAACAGCTCATTCACACATAACATTTAAACAACATATTCATAAAAACATTCTAAGTATGGAATCTAAGATACTTAATCATAGCATGAGCATTTATAATAAAAACATCATTATAAAGGAATTCATGACCATAATCGGTTTACACAAAACCACAAGGTACTCAGATTTAATGACAGAGGAAAACTCAGACATAAAAGCCAAAGTCACATATTCAGATGAAAGTTTCCAAAGGAAGTTACATAATAGCCTCTCGACCCTCTTGTAGATACTCGCAACCTCCTGGATGGAACCCCCTCTCATAGCAGTCAAGTTTCTACTTAAATAGAAAAAGAAATACAAACAAAGATACTTCTCTTTGTTGGCACTTTCCTTCTCTGTTGTGTTTTCGCATGAGATCAGGTAGCAATGATCTTATTTTAGTAACCAATTTTTTTTATTGATATGACAATTCAGTGTGACACCGTTCCAAACGTTTTGTTTGTATTCGAAATATATTCAAAAATACCTACAAAAATATTACAAACAATTTTAACAAATTTCAATTCTTGCTTCAACGACTTGTGTAGAGAGAACGCGCTGAATCCTTTCTTCAGAAGCGCCTCAAACTTTGTGGTTTACTATTCTAGAAATCAGAGAAGATCCATGTAGAATTCATTTACTAGGGATCAAATAACTCCATGCATTTTTAATCACATGTTGATTTTAATATCCGATGATTAACAATGTGACCTTATGTTATACCAAAATCCTGTCACCATCATGTGATAAGACATTTGAAATACCTACTTGCCTTGAATCCTAGCTCCTGGAGTGGAAACCCATACTAAATATCAATATTTAATGAAAAGTTCTAGCACCACACTTACCTTGTTAGCCAGGAGCGGCACCTTGTTCGCACCGCCTATCCCTTGTTATCCACAAGCATTGCCACTGCTTATGGCCCTTAGTCCATAAGCGTTTCTTACCATAACCACTCTGTCATTGAAGGATAAATGTGGTACCCTGGGTAAAAAGAGAAAACGAAAAGTTTCTCGAGGCTTCTAGATGATAAGCCTCGTGTCCTCCCTTATCCCTACTGTTATGGGTTAGTTGAGCTCGATATCTCTCATGCTAGGATATTAGAGGCCACCTCACCCACTTATCTCTCAATCATCCCTATCCATTTAGCCTTATAAATACAATCTTATGGCCATGGTTGAGGGGGATAACTCTTAAGGTATTGTTATGCTGTTGGATTGATCACCTGGTCCATACCATTGGAGAGCATAGAGAGAGCTAGAGTCGGAGTTTACGGGGATGAGAATGCTTGGTTTCATGGAGATGCATGTCAACACTAAGGCTTGGNGATTATTGTCCCACATATATTGTTTTTGTTCGATTTCACATGTATGTTGTTATATTCCTTAGTCACTAACATAGATCAATAGATTATATTCTGGATGCCTTGATCTATTTGCGTGTTGAAGCTTATTGCAGGTACACAGGGTAATGATCGAAGCATTGCATTCCAGATATCTACGGTGTCTAGGGAGATTCTTCAACCTATTTCCTCTATTTGTTCTGGTTCTGAACCATTTAGACCAGTGGAACACCTTACTGTCCGCAAGAGGTGAAATATTATAGCTAACACCTTAACCAATTTGTGATGATTATGTGTCAATTGGCTAGCTGATTAAGTGAAATGATACTTCCCTTTTTATGCATATTGATGAGTGAAAATGCAGAGATGTGGAAATCTACATTAATATTCACTTTTTGCATTGACACGTTGTAATTGAGCTTGCAAATCTTGAACACTGACTGT
Organism: Pseudotsuga menziesii; assembly: GCA_001517045.1. Classification (NCBI taxonomy): domain Eukaryota; kingdom Viridiplantae; phylum Streptophyta; class Pinopsida; order Pinales; family Pinaceae; genus Pseudotsuga; species Pseudotsuga menziesii. Next base: position 56,643 of record LPNX011219426.1, read on the forward strand.
GTAATGTTGGCTTCAACGCCTGATATTGATGTTGATGCACAGTCACCATGGAATGATTGCATAATAACTTGACTACCTCACTATTGGAATGATCCCTTCATATATTTTCAATGATGTCCCCACAAACTCCGTGATATGTTATAATGACTTAAACAAATTCAACAATCCTTGATAATGATTTGGTTAGTGATTTGTTGCAAGAAACACTCCAACTTCTTCGTTTTCATCAACCGAGTGCAAGATGTTTCTCCCTTTGCTTCATTTCTTGAGTTGACTGAGGATTTGGTGTTATTTTATTTCTTGGTGGTCGTGATGTGGAAAATTTATAATATGAATCTCTGCTTCTATGATGATCTCGTGATATGAAAAATTTATGGCATCGATCAAGCTCACAAATCATTAGCCATTGCCAAATATTAATGTTCATCCATCTTTTATTAATGCTGGTAGCTTGGAGATAATTGTTGTGTTTAACTGTTTTGGTGATAGTGTGATCTCATACTTTCCATAAACTCGGGATTTTCCTTCATCTAAACCATAATAAATGTCTCTCTTTTCATAATAAAATGGTAATGAAATATTAACCCATAACACGAAGCTGGTATGAACATTCGGGGCTTGGAAAAGTGCTAGTGGACTTTTCGACAGCGAGAATTAGAGTCCATTTTTACATGCGTGTTGCCGAAATCTATGGAAATTTAAATAGGGAAAATTCTAGGTACCAACAGAGTCCATTCTAAGATAGATTGTTTATGTGTGACCCACCATCTAGTTGGTGTATCTTTTAGTGCAAAGTGCAGAGTGGATAAGCGATGATGCTTTGTAACTTTGTCTTCAAATTTGTTAGAAAATGTCAAGTTAGTTAAGAATTAATATGTGGGTATCTCAATTTTCTTGTTACCTACTCACCGCATAGACTCTGTAACTCTGGCACATCTTCTCATCGATACTTCATGCAATTTGTTCTACAAGTTTTCCAAATGTTCTCCAAAATCTGATGTACAAGAACTAACGCTATTCGAACTGATATTTTCTACATCCACTGGATTTATGAAATCATCCCCTATAGAAGTAATGTTATAGATATGGTCCATACAATCTCCTTTTCCTTCACTATTCACTTTCTCTACATATCGTTTTCCTTCCAGCGGATCAATTGGTGCAATCACCCTTAGCTATGAATCTTCAAACGTTAAAATTCTTTTCTTGAAGTTCATAATTATTTGATTATTAATATCCCAGTTGATCCCTAGACGTGCATGATATGGATTTGTATCATTCACAATGTCAATCACTTTGAAATCATCATAAGTTTTAAGGCCTTATATCTCAATAGGAACTTGAGTCAGTTGATCGATAGGTATAACTTTTGACTAATTTTCTAATTGGAGTTGGATAGGAGACCATACGAGGCTCATATTTCCCATGCTATCCCATGTTTTTTTAGTAAGAATATTGACATCATATCCCTATTACAGAATAATATAATCCATATCATAATCTCCTATTTATGCAGTCATCCGTAATTCTTGACCAATCTTCATACTTTTCTCGATATGATTAACCATTTTTCCTTGTTGCATCTCTTCTTGTGGTTGTTCTATCAGTGTTGTTAATTCTGCGACAACATATTTATCTTGGATTAGTGATAAGAAAATTTTAAATAATTCTTTTAGTTTACTAACCTTTCCCATTGGTTTCTTTTGGAGTAGTTGGTCAAATATTTCAAGCATATCCAATATCATCCTTCTAGAGGTTGACACATTATTTATCTCGATTAATTATTGTCGTGCATCCAATAATACTTCCCTCTTTTTTTGGACATCGAATTGTTCTTTCCATTGTGGCGTTGGTTACACCTAAGTTTTTCCATACAATGTTTCTTGATCTACTCTAGTTGCAACACTTCCTCTTGTCATGACAACAATATGAGGTTCTCGTGGTTCAATAGAAATATTCTGGATATTTTGAATGGGGTTCGGATTAGGATTCTACGGTGGATTCAAATTTCCCACATTTATATCTTGTCACTTCACAATCAACTAAGTACATTTCTTGACAGAGTCATCAAAATATTTGGAGTATGAAAAAGTTTTAGTAGGACTCGTGCAGTCCCTAGCAAAATGTCCAAGATTCCCACAATTGTAACATATAATTTGGCCTCTCTCGTGACCAAATCCTCCTCCTCTAAAATTTCCATCCCCCTTGTTTGAGTGTAATAATTTTTCAGATACTGGTTTTGAGGGTATTAAGCCTAAGGATACTCAGCTTGTGGATATGGAACCTGATCCCCTTCATCATGCATTTGCTCATAGTTCTTCATTAAATAACTATCCACTAATATCTTGTCTAGCAGTTGAAAGTCTCTCCAGTTGTTCTCATCATGGACTACTGATATACAGAATTTACATTATAAGTTGGTCACCGCAATTACAATATTTTTTAAGTATAAACACTCTTCTGACCGATGGCCCCTAGTCTATCATATTATACACCAAGGAATCCCTTATGTATTTATCGATTTTGGAGCTCCTTATGTGGCATACTTCATGAGTGTCGGACAGTTATCATTATGGTTTCCCTCTGTTTTGCATTTGTTACACCACAATTCTTCTTGGATCTCTTTCACTTTTTTAATATCTTGAATTTGTAGCATAAGGTTGGCTAGTTGTGACTGAATTCACATCATCCCTACACCAGTCTCTCCTACAAGTGAGGATTCCAACTTCAAGGCCAACTAGAAAGATTCAGTCTGTGACACAAACATTTTGTTGCATTAAGGGAATTTAGATGTGTAGTAACAACACCAGAATGAACCATTCTTTGTGTTGAACATCTAACATCTAGAAACTCACTTTAGCCATCAATATCTTGAATCTTTTCTCAAATTCCCAAATAGACTTTGTAGGTGATTTAATTAATTTGCTTGATCTATGTAATGCAGTGCGACTCATATTTGGGATTTCTGAATTCATCTATTAGTCCTCCTTGGATTTGATCTAATTTTTTATGTGGGACCCTTGTCAAAACCACGGAGAATTTCATGTACCAATACAATGCTCAATCCCTAAGTCCTGTGATTATTTGATAATTCTTATCGTATTCATCTTGTACCTGTCGCACATTGCACATGGATTCACATAGAAACCAATGTTGCTTTGGGTCTTCTAACTCATTTCCATCAAATATTGGTAACTTAGAATCATTCCCCATCATTATATTCATTCTAGGAACTTCTTGTCTAGTGGGAACCCCTTGTTTTCTATTCCTATGACTACTATTAGTTTGATTAATAAACCCAATAGGATAAGAATTTCTATATCTTATCTCCATATATGTGTGCGGGATAGTGGGTACGGTGCAACTACACTCTGGATATGGAGCTTCTTATTCCTTCTATTTTTTAGGTATTTCCTATTATTCCTCTTCCTCGTTGCAAGAACCTTCCTAAAAGTGGAACTCCAAATCATGGTCCTCTATTCCATTCATGCTGCAACTTCCTCTTCTGGTCATAGTCTTTCTCCTCATTCTCGAGCTAAATCTTCTTCCACTTCTTATACGTCCACCTTATAGTTGATTCTAATAGTCATCGAGAAACATCTCAGCTTACACTCATCCATTTTTCTCAAAATTCTCTTGTGACATATCCTAGGTATCTATGCACAAATCCTTATACGTAAGACTCCATTCTTAATATCCCTTTCTTTTATACAAGCATGTTGATCCAAAACTTTAGAGACTTCAAAAAACAACCTCTAGGTCCTTGGAAAAATTTTCTTTCTGCCTCACTATATGATTCTAATGTGTTGAAAACAATTTTAGTGATGCATCCTTATAAATTATTGTTAACCTAGAACTCAACCTCCCTAAATATGGTGTTACTAACACCTTTCATCCTCTGAATAAACTGAGAGATCTAATCTATTGGTTCTCTCCCATGAAATATTTTCCACTGGATTTCTAACCTCAACAACTACACATAAGACAAAACAGGAAATTCACAAAATAAATCTCATGACTATTTGTATATTAGTATCATTCCAACCACTCAGTCATATTCATTCGAGATCCCTCGGTTTCTTTCTATGCAAATTCTAGTTCCCTATAATACACCCAATCTTGAATTTATGGCTTCATTGGGTGCTACAACATATCCCCATCAAAACGATTTAATGTCTCAGCAATAGAACCATTTGTTGGACTTCTACCTCTGGTCGAACCAGGTTCAAATCCTCAATTGTAAACAAATACCCATATATTGGCCTGACAGAGAAGGGTTTCTAACACCTGCTACGTAGATGTTGTATCACTCAAGATATCTTTGTGGGGAACTGCCACAACTTGGTTTCTATAGTTAGGTGGGGATTTATACTCTCATTGTACACTACCACAACTCTCGATGGAATTCGAGGCTTATACTTGTTATCCATTATTTATTCATTCAAGATGCCAGTCTAATTACCAGTCGACAAATATCATCATAAGCAACATAACAACCTTATTACATATTCATTGAATAAGCAGTGTGGAAAACACATATAAGGGATCCTTCATAAACAAATGTAGTTGTACATATTCATATTTACTTATTCACAACATACATGAAACATAGATAAGCATGTTAATCAATGACACACAAAAACAACAATTAACATGGAAATCCATCTGGAAAAAACCACAAAAGAACTCTTCATCTACCTTGATACATATGTTAGAACTTTTTATCTACGCACTTATCTTGCAGACTCTTCTCTAGGTATTCTTTACAATTCATACCCACTTCTCTCCCCTAATTATTTTAGGTTTTGGGTCTAGATACTTCCTCTCTTCTTTACCCCTCAATCGATCCTCACACATCATGGATCGATCCTCTTGCTAAAACAACTCTCCTTGGGATCCTCTCGCTAAAAACAACTCTTCTTTACCCTATTTTGAATATATCTCATTGGCATGGGCCAATAGGTAACTTTGATGTGAATATGGAAAAAAGTGTGAGAACTGATATGTGTTGGAGGCATGGTTTGAATCACCTTTAGCTATTAGCTTCACATAAGTTATATCTAAACTCTCAATCGTGTCAGTTTAAAAAAAAAAAACTTTTTGTTGAACCAGTGTGTGTCATCTGATAAATAGATAACAAGTTTGTTGCTAAAGAAGGTGCATACAGAACATTGTTGAACATGCCATGTTCAAATTGTACTATACCCTTCCATACAATTTGGATCTCGGAATCATCTACCATGTGAATGCTTGGACCACCAATGAGATCTAAAGAATAAAATGACTCTTTGGAGGAAACCATGTGGTTGGAGGATCTAGAATCTATGAGGAAGGATTGAGATTGTGAGAATCCAACCTTTAGTGCATGGAATCTCTCATGATCACCTATATTGCTTCCAAAATCAGTCTTTCTTGCACCTTATAGGAGGGAAATGTGGTTATGTTCAATAATTTTTTCAATTTGATTTGTATTTTTCTTCATATAAGAACTCTCTAGGTGGTTTCCTTTATTGCAATAGTTACACTTGGTATTTTCAAACCTCTTATACTTATCCTTGTTGTAATTTGAGGCTCCATTTGATGGATTATGATTCTCCTTTGGTTTGGATTCATAATTTTTCTTGTGCTTTCCCTTTTTCTTCCCTTTGGAATTCGTATCTTTTGACTCCCTAGCCAAAAGAACATGATTCTTGGAGGCTTTCAAGTATCCCATTTGGATCAGTTTGTCTTTTCATTGGTGTTATTTCTCATAATTTACCCTTGGTTGCGAGAGGATAATCCCAAGGTCACCACAAAACCAATATTTAGGGAGAAAGTTGGATTCTTTCCTACCAGAGAGGGATATCTCAATAAATAAACACAAAGGCCAGATATATTTAAAAAGAAACAAGTTTTAATGGTAATAATGGCTGAAACAAGTGCGCATTGGGCATGGAGTCAAATATGAAAAATAATTAATGACAGTTATTTTGAATGGAATTATTTACAAAGGAAGGAAATTAACACTTTTACAGTCAAAGTGCTAGTTGTCTGGTGATAAGGAAGAAAAAAACAGCCCATTATTATGGGCATCTAGGGATAAATCCAATAATAAATTTAGAATAAAAAGTGTGTGGATGTTTGAAATCAGAGAACCAGAGCATACACATATAAATTCTGATTCAATATACACTTATCCAAGCATGAAAAGAGTTAAGAGAATGGAAAGATAAATATGAAACACATTCACATAAAGGAAATAAAGTGTAGAGTGTAAAATGAATAACACAAGAATCTCTAGTAGAAAACATGCTTGGATCTGCAATCTTTCATTAATCTTGAAGCCCTCTTAAAAAAATTAGTTCTTGCTCACGGGTTCCAACCCCCATTATGTTACAATAAGTTGTTTAAATACATCGAAATTGCTCCTTAAGCTGCTAACTACCCACATGCTAAAAATAGGCATCTGTAACGTCCTTATTACATATGTTCACTAACCTTAACAAACTATTCCTATCTTCTAGGACACAAATCTAATCTAGAAACCAAAAATAGAATTAAGTTGCAATAAATTGGGAAAAGGCTTCCAAGTATCTTGAGTTGTTGATTGTGCCCTACTGATTGTGGTCTTGAAGTCCTAAAAATGCTCCAAACATTTTTCTTTAGATTCTATGCTATCATTCCGGTTGCTATTTTGAAGCCATCAAGCTGATTTTGTGCCATGGATAGAGATATGATTGCTACATTTGTCCTGACCTTATGAATCATTGCATGTGGGAGGTGCTAGAATTAAAATTGCCTGTTTAAAATATCGAAAGGAATAATTATCTTTTATCTTCTAACTCATTTTTTTCTTTGAATTTCAATGCTCTGACACCTGTGCTCAAGGATCGATGATTCACTGCCTTGATTTAGCACAAAACATGTTTAAATTTCAACTTTCCGAAAACATGTTCAAACTATTCTAAAAAAAATTACGGATTTGATTTTATGAATTTCATAATTGAAATTCTAAGAAAAAATTCAAAACCATCCACCATTTGAGAAATTCATGCCTTGTTTTGCTTCTTTATTTTTTAATCTTGAAGTTAATTTTTTATCGATCTCATAAAATGAAATTCAAAAATGATTTCCTCAAATAAATGAAAATCTATAAACAATTTTCATTTCTGATTCTGAATACCATGTCTCATTTTTCCTTGATCTTGACCTTTGAATTTAATTGTTTACTAATTTCGTAAAATGAAATTCAAAAACAATTTCCCCAAATAAATGAAAATCTGTAAATAATTTTCATTTCCCTTGCACTGGTTCCAATACCATGTCTTGTTTTGGATTCATAGCAAGTGCATTCCAAGGGATAAGGTTTATAGCATAAGGTTTAAACTTTAGGAAAATTTAGTGGACATAAGATTTTAGAAAATACACTTTATTTCGTTGAGCTAAAGAATGGTTTGAGACAATGGTTTAGATCCCACAAGAATAAGCATGGGAGTGACACGTAGTAAAAAGAAAAATGATGGTAAAATTTCGCTACCAATTCAAAGAATCACCCTTCGATCTAGTTGAGTGAGCGAAATAAATGGTGGTCACTCATCCAAACTTTTGATTTTTCCAAATATTGAGATTTGTACCAAAACCATATCAATTTTGTATTTAAATGCTAATACAAATATATGAAATATTTATTTTAATAATAAACCCGTTTTTATGTATTTAATAAAGACTAGGGTAATTTTGTAGTTTCCGTCATTATTTTGTCTTTCGGCCAAATTTAGAAGCTCTACCATTTCACTAATTTGGTTAGCTAAATGTAGAAAATTTCTCCATTAGGTATTGGTCATAGCCTTAGGTCCGATTATAAACCCTGATCTTTAATTTACCCATTTTCCTTCTATAATGTTCCATAAGGTGGTTTCAGGATCATGAAAGGTCGTTTCACTTTACATATTTTCATCTAGTGGAATGCTCCTTTTCCCAACATGTGGAAGTTGATAAACTTTTTGTTGGCCTCCGACTATTTTTCCCACCATGCATGTTGAGGGTGCAGAACAAACCTAAACTGTTAATATTTTTTCCTTTTATCACACATCGTTGATCAAATTTGACCTTTAATCCTTCCCAATGGTCATTTTGCCAATCACTTACCCTCTCATCCATTGTGCAACTTCTCCCAGTAGATTGGATGCCCATATTTGATCCTTCCACCCTTCATATCTAGGTCAACAAACTCTTCATCAAATACCACATGTGTTTTATCCACCATTCCAATGTTAGGATATTTAGACACTTAGGAGTTAGTTAATATCAACTTGTGTAATATATCCATTAGGTAAATTCTGTTTCTTTAGTATGAATTAGTATGCATTTGTAAATATTCTAATCCGACGGTCACGATATGCTCTAGACACAAAGTGATACGACGGTTCAACTTCAGTTAGATCATACCTACCATTGATCTATGGCTTAACACCCAATTGGTCCATGATCTCTATTTAAAGAGAATGGAGGGTCCTTGGCTAGTTGATCGATTATGACAATATCATGTAACTTTATTTCTTTTGCATAATAAATTGCTCCAAGTAGCTATTTGGTTGGGGCCATGGATTGTTTCCCTCTCGAGGGTTTTAACCATGTGAAAAACATTGGTGTGTTGATCTATGATTTATTTGTGTGAATAGGTTGCTCAAGGTGTTCGGTCTTTTGGGGGTACCCTGTGTACCCCAACATGGTATTAGAGTGTTTATGAAGTGCCGCTTTTGCTTTTAATCAAGATCTGGAACCGGTGTTACCGAAACTTTGAAAGGTTTTTTGGTTCTATAATTTTTGTGCATTTGTGGCCTATGGGAGCTGTTCCATTGCATCCGGAGCACCATTTCCAGTGGGAAATAGTTTTCATTTCATCGAAAACTATTTCTGATTGTTCTAGAAACACTCATTTCGGCAGATCTGAAGGTATAATGTTACAGTGATGGATTTGTTTTTTCTTTAAATCTCTCATATTTTATCAATTTTATTATTAGATCTTTATTGTTTTAGTCTTAGACTGTTTCCTTCCCTGGCTGTGTATGCTCTTTTCCATGCACCTTACGCGATTGTGGCGAATCAAAAATAGTAGGGAAAAGTTTTTTTTCTTGTCTTCTCGGCTACGTATGCTCTTTGCCGTGCACCTTGTGAGATCACAGCAAATCAGAAACAATGAGAAAACTTGAAAACGTAGACTTTCTAGATAAGCTAACCAAGATCTAACACCATTGTGTGGAAAAAAATTTGTTTTTGTTTTTCGTTTTTTTTGTAACTTGCAGGAAAAAAAGGCAAGCACGGAGAACGCGAGAGAGGAGTAAAAAAAAAAAAAAAACCCTTCCTCTTTCCATTCTTTTACGTACCTTTAAATCTTAGCTCACTTGGTCCAAAGTTGCTTTATTCCTTAATAGGTCTTGAGTTCAAGTATTATTAAGCTACTTTTTAGTGCATGCAATTTCTATTTTCAAGTTACTTTATTGTAAAAGTGCATCTCAAATAAATAAAATAAAATAAAAAGTGAGTCACTTAAGTCTTTTAATTTATTGCTGCACTATTTAAAAGTAACATTATTGTAAAAGTGAACATCCCTTATTGTACAAAAGTGATTCACTTAAAATCAACTTTATTGTAAAGTGATTGTCAAAGGTTGATCTTCGGAAGAGGGGGGTTCTTTTTTTAGTTGGTCAAGTTAATATCTGCCACGTCACTATTGGGGACATCTTCAACATTTTCTTTGATCAAGCATAACTTCATCATCAAGAATAAGTTTTCAGTGCCATTTTTTTTAAAACTGCATATTTTTTTCGAGCTCTTTGCATCCAGACAGTTAGTTTTTGTTCTTTCAGCCATTATTTTACAGTATGGTCACCCCTTGTCATATTATACTTACAAGTTATAACTATTTTTCATGGAAATCGTGTATGGAGGATGTTCTGTGAAGTAGGGGACTTTTCAGAATAACCTCAGGGAAAGAAATAGAACCCACTGATGATGATAACAAAATTAAATGGGAAAATAGATGTGATGAAGCTCATGGATTGATTAGGATGTCAATCTCTAGTGATTTGTGATTCCACATATCTAGAATTGATGAACCTGATATAGCTTGGGAAAAGTTGGAATCTATGTTTGGTAGACACAATGAAATTCGAGGTCATCAACTTGAGAATGAGTTGATTTCCTTGAATCCAAATAATTTTTCATGCATTGAAGACTATTTATCTAAGTATAAAACTCTTATACTCTTATGTGAAAAATGCAAGATTAAGAAAGAAGACAAACAATGTATTTATCATATTCTTTCCAAACTTGGACCTGCATATTCTGTTTTTGTATCTACATTCTACTCCATAAAAGAATCATTAACTGTAGCTAGGGATAAAGAGCCTAGTCTTGAATCCTTTTGTGATTCCTTAATTAGAGATCAAGATAAGTTCATTCATCTTGGAATAATTAATAATGCAGAAACATCTGGGAAAGCTTTATTGTCCCAAATAAATTTTCACAATAATAAGCCATACAACAAGGGTCCCAAACCCTCTTAGTCAGCTCCTTCTTTAAAAAATGACAAAGGATCCAAGCCAAAAGGAAAAAATACTAAGCGTCATTGCAATTTTTGTGCGAAAGATAATCATGATGAATATGAGTGTTTCAAGAATATGGTAGCCTTGGAAGCAGCAATGAAGAAGCACCACATCAGCCTAGATTCGTCTTCAGAATCTACCTCTCATGGACATGCACTTTGTGCTTCTGGTTACTCTTATATTCTATCTTCTTCTTCTACTTCAATTGAATGGCTCATTCATTCTGGAGCATCTTATCATATGGCTAAGGATCAAGCCATATTTTCTGCTATGCATGAAAGTAACACCAAGCAAATATTTGTTGGTGATGATAGATCTCTAAGTGTTGTAGGATCTGGAATAGTTCCAGTATAAAATGGTCATTTCAGTGATGTACTATGTGTTCAAAAAATTTCCTGCAATTTGTTATCAGTCTATCAAATTACTCATTCGGGTGAAGGTAAAACTGCGACGTTTACACCTTACCAAGTTGTAATCAAGGATTTTAAAAATCCTCAAAATGTCCTTGTTACTAGAACTATTGATGATATTACCAGGTTGTACAAATTTAACAACTTTGGGTCATCACCTTTTCCTTCAGTTTTTGTTGCTCATAGTGATAACTTGAGCAAACTTTGGCATGAACGATTTGGTCACTTAAATTATCGCTCATTACAACAACTATGTAAAGACAATATGGTGACTAGTCTTCCGATGGTATCTTGCAAGGATGGTGTTTGTTCCGATTGTGTACTCAAAAAACATCATCGGGATAGTTTTGACAAACGTTCCTATTGGCATGCCTCAGCTCCCTTGGAGCTTGTGCATAGTGACTTGTGTGGCCCTCTTCCGTCTACATCCTTTTTTGGTTTCAAATATTTCTTAACTTTCATTGATGACTACTCCAGACGCACTTGGGTTTACTTCCTAAAACTTAAGAGTGAATTATTTAACATGTTCTTGGCCTACAAGGCCCTTGTTGAAAAATAATATCGTCATCAAATTATTAAGTTAAGATCTGACAATGGAGGAGAATATGTTAACAACAAGTTCACTAATTTCTACACTAAACAAGGAATCCAACAACAACACATTGTTCCATAAACACCACAACAAAATGGTGTAGCTGAACGGAAGAACCGCACTTTAAAAGAAATGGTTAATTGTATGATCCAATCTAAAGGACTAAGTCTTCAAAATTGGGCTGAGGCCATAAATTGTGCAATTTACCTAGTAAATCGCACACCCACTAAAGTTTTATAAGGTATAAAACCGGAAGAAGCATGGAGTAAAATTAAAGCAGATGTAAGTCACTTTCGCATGTTTGGTTGTGAAGCATTGGCTCACATTCCGGATGAAAAACGGAAAGCATTGCAGCCTAAAAGTGAAAAGTGCATATTTGTTGGATATTCTGAATATGTAAAAGGTTATAGAATTATTCAGACCCATTCACATGATATAATCATTAGAAGAGATGTTAAATTTGATGAAAATATCTTGGCCTGCAAGCCTAACTTGGCGGGTGTGCCATCTTTGTCCTGTGAGCCTGATTCGGCGATTGTGCCTTCTTCTTCTTCTTCTTCCAACTTCCTTGATAGGTTTCCAACTCTAGTTTCTGATGATGATAGTGACAATGAAAATCCACCTTTGTCTGCTCATGTTCCTCCAATTGCACCAGCACCAATGCTTCCTTGATGGGTTTGTTCAACATGTGAAGCAGCTGGTGATCTTGTCGATGATCCTAGAGATCAACGTCGAACACGTTCTCAGTTTTAGTGAGCCTCTTCTCTTTTGTCTCAAGTTTTCAAGAATCATGATCCAAAAACTTTTGCAGAAGCTTCAGGAAATCCAGATTGGGATGCAGCTATGGATGAAGAATATCGTTCCTTAATGCCGAACATTACTTGGGATGTTGTTCTGCTTCCAAAAGGAAGAAAACTTGTCAGATGTAAATGGGTCTATAGAACTAAGTATGCATTAGATGGAAGTGTTGAAAGACTTAAGGCAAGGTTAGGTGCCAAAGGTTTTTCCCAAGTTGAAGGGATTGACTACAATGATACCTTTGCTCCTGTCGCAAAAATGAATTCCATCCACCTTGTTCTTTCCCTTACAGCCTTACATAACTGGGAAGTATTAATCTGCAATAGTAATCTAGGGAATAAACACAAGTCTCATCAATGATTAATAACAAATTGTCATGAAAATGGTGTAATAGGGATACAAAATGAGTAGTCGCTTTATATATTCACACAAAGAATGAGTAATACAATACAATGTCATGTTGCAAGCATGGATGACAAAGCAATTCAAATTCCCAAGGATGTCATTCAAATTGAATGAGTGAATCTAGCTTAACTGAATGTAAGCCACAGTCAACACTCAAGTTAACCACTGATCAAAACCCTAATTGACTCAATGTAGAAGAAGGCTAAGTTAGCCTCCTTGAATGAAGGTAGGTGTGGATGTGATCTAGCTGATGTCATCAACTGCTCCTCTGATGTTAATTAAATCAATAATACTTAGGATAGGGGTTTAACTAGGACAAATTGACCAAAATGAGTGTGTAATGTGGTAAATGTATCCAACACACCCCCTTAACCTATACTCAGGAGGAGTTAGAAAACATAAATGCATAAAAATGATAGGGCCTTGGCAACTAAGGCCATAGGTCACCTTGTACAATGTTGAAACTGAAACAATGCTCAAAACAAACTAAGTGAGGAAAAGAGGGAAAACCGAGTGGGAACCCCCCCCCCCTCAAGCTGAACACTGAAAGTAGTCTGAATCACCCTGATGAACTCACCCCCAATAGTGAACGGAGGTAAGTGAACTTATTTTCTGAAAATCTCTTGGTGAAGATGTCTGTAATCTGCTCATCAGTCGGGTAGTATTGCAGAATGATGGTCCTCTCATGCACTAGTTCACTGATATGGTGCATGTGGATCTCTACATGCTTGGTTTTCTTCCTGGTAACTGGATCTAGGGATATCTTAATATCACTTTGATTGTCACAAAAGAGTATAGTGGACAAAGTACTACCAAGATCAAACTCTGAAATAATGCCTTCCAACCAAACTGCTTGGATGCGAGCATTCACCGCTCCTCGATACTCGACCTCTGTTGAAGATAGTGCTATGGCAGCCTGCTTTTTCCTATACCAGCAAATTGGGCCACCACCAAATATGAATACATATCCATAAGTATACTTTCGATCAATAGAATCACCTGCCCAATCAGAATCTATGTATCCAACCAGCTCTAGCTCGGAGTCTGCATCATAGTGAATGCCGTAGGTATTGGTTCCCTGAATACACTGGAGGATCATCTTGGCTTCCTTCCAATGAATATCATGAGGCTGCTGCATATATATTGATACAAAATTCATGGCATAATAGGTATTAGGCTGAGAATGTGTCAAGTCCAACAAGCTACCAATCAGTTGTCGATAGATAGTGCAGTCCATGGGGGGTGTGCTTTTTCTTTCTTCAAGGCTGATCCCTGAATGGAAAGGGAATGGTGCAGGCCTAAATTCAGCCATGTTAAACTTGAATAATAGGTCTGATATGTATTTTGGCTGAGTTACCATAATCTCATCATAATGTTTCTCAATTTCGAGCCCCAAAATTGTTTTAGGATCCCCAAATCACTCATTTCAAAGGCATTATGGAGAGCAGTTTTGATGGATGAAATGGAAGCAACTGTGCTACCTATGATCAGTAAGTAATCAACATATAAAACAATAATAATTAAATTACCATCATAATACTATAAATACACATTTGTATCTGATCTACACCTTTGGATGTTTTGCGAGAGAAGGAAGGCATCCATCTTGGAATACCACTCTCTTGGGGCCTATTTTAACCCGTATAGTGACTTCTTTAGCTTGAAAACCAAATATGGATAAGTGATGTAACCATTATTTTTCTTCATCTATATCTCCTCATAAATATCTCTATGCATAAATTATGATCTAACATACATATGATCCACTTCCCAGTGCTTAGATGCGGAAATTGCCAAAACTAAGCGGATGGAGTCCATTTCTGCAACTAGTGCAAAGGTCTCATGGTAGTTCACACCTTGGAATTGAGAGAAAAATTTTTCCACCAGACTTGACTTATATTTTTAGTTTCTAGCGTTATTAGAAACCTTGGTCCAAAACACCAACTTGCATTGAACCAATTTTCGTCTCGGAGGGAGAGAAACTAGCTCCCAAGTAGTGTTTTTATGAAGAGAATTCATCTCTTCATCCATGGAAACTTTCCATCTCGGATCCTTCCAAGAATGGTAGTAGGATTTTAGGTCTAAACTAATCATCAAATAGCAAGTTTTGGACAGAAAATTATCAGCACAAGAGAGTGCAATACCTTCTCTTTGGAAATCAGACCGGGTTCTCCTTGGATCATCCGGATTTCCAATGTTATCTCCTGCGGAGGAGACTGTTTGTTGGGCCCATGTGGGAAGATGATTTTGTACTTCAGGTTATGATTAAGCATATAATTTTTGCTGCACACTGATATCATAAATCAATGGATCCAAATTATGGTCATCACCCCCAATTTCATCATCCAAATATTTAGTAGAATAGGAAGGAAAATCAACAGTTTTCTCCTTCACTAGTTCCACCTCCTGAAGAGTCTCATTGAAATTGACACTTCTCTCGATGATGATCTATTTTATTTTGATATACATCAGCTTGAAACCTTTTGATTCATCAATATACCCAATAAACAATCATTCTATGCTTTACGATTGCAAATCCCTTCTTTTATCAACTAGAATCTTGGCCCACGCAGTGGACCAAAACACCCACAGGTTCGACACATCCGGCTTGTGTCTAAATTAATATTTGAAAGGGGTATTCAATTTCATGGATGAGTGTGGAACCCTATTATAAATTTATGATATAGCATGTATGGCGTCAGCCCACAAATTTGCATCCAACTTCTTTGATTCCAACATACAGGTGGTCATCTCCTTGAGAGACTGATTCTTCCTTTCCGCTACTTCATTCTGCTGGGGAGTGTAGGGAATTGAATGTTGGACCTGAATGCCACTTTGGGAGAATATGTGTAGAAACTAATTACTGAAATACTCCCCACAATTATCATATCTCAAGATCTTGATCTTAATCCCATAGGCATTCTCGATCAAGGCCTTCAGTTCATAGAATTTTTCACATACTTCAGACTTCTTTTTGAGAAAGAAGACCCATGTGTACCTTGAAAAATCATCAATAAAAGTAAAAATATACCTTGATCCATTCATGTATGTGACAAGCATTGAACCAATTATATCAAAATGTATCAGCCCCAATATGCATGTAGCTCGGTTTCCCTTCCCCCAATCGAACTTGTGTTCAGGGTGTTTTCCAATCACATAGCCCTTGCAATTTCCAGTGGTTTCCTTGATGACCGGGAGGTATTAAACCATGGAGTTTTTATATAATTGATGCAAATATTTGAAATTTATATGGCCAAACCTTTCATTCCATAGCCTACTAACTTCATTTCCATGAGTTAGTAGAGTGGTGGGCTTTGCATCCGCAACAAAGTGAGAGAACTCATAGACTTTTGCATGATGGTTTGCAAGGCCTTTAGAAATGAGTTTCTTGGATGCAAGCTCTATTATCTCAACATAATTTGGGATGAAATAAACTCTCTTAGGAACTCATGTATGTGTCATTTGATAGACACGAAGGATATTTGATGCTAGAGATGGTACATACAAGACATTTGAAAAATAGCCATTCTCAATATCAACAGTACCTTGTCCTTCTGAAATGATGGTGGAGTCATCTCCCATGTGGATGCGGATGGATTTTTCGGTATCCAAGGATGAAAAGGAGTCTCTTTCATCCCGCATGTGGTTGGAAGCTCCAAAATCAATCAAGAGTGCTTTGGAATTCGAAGTGCTTTCCATGAGGGCATGACCTTTTTCTTGTTGTGGTTCCTGATCTTGCTGATCTCTCCTCCAAAATATTTCCGGAAGATTGATGTGATTTCTCTCAAGGAGAGAGGTAGCTTCATCAATATTCTTCTTCATACATGCATCTTTAGGTTGGAATCCATTCCCACAATATGAACACTTGACTTTTTCCTTTCCATGGTGCCCTTTTCCTTTGTTCTTCCTTGAGCCGGAAGACTCACCATGCTGCTAGTTTTCAAATTTATGCTTAGGAGCTTTGAATTTAGTTTTTGGTTTCTTCTGCTGCTTTATTTTACCCTTTAGATCTTTGGGCCCCGATACATGGAGGGCTTGACCACTGGAGGATATGATGATCCCCATCTGGACAAGCTTATCATGTTCACTTGTTAGGGACTCAATGAAGGCATTGAGTGTAGGTATCTTCCATCCAGGGTTGTGAGCTTCCCCGCATGGAATGTAGAGACAAAAACTAAATAATCAGCTCCAAGTTTGGAGAGTATGGTGAGGATGATCTGATCATCCACCTTCTCCACTTTGCATTTCTTCAAGAGTAAGATAGTGTGCTTGAACTTTGTGAAAAAGGCATTCAATATCTCAAAATTGGAAGGCTGGAGAGACATCATTTCATTTTCAAGCTGGTAAACTCTCAAATCATCTTGCTTTCCATATAGGGTTTCCAATTTGTCCCAAATTTCCTTTGGCGTCTTCAATCCCGAAATATGGAAAAGGATATCTTGAGAAATAGAGAGGCACAAGAATCCAAATGCTTCATCCTTCTTGCTCAAGAATATTGATTTCTCTATAGCAGAACCAGGGTCATCTTCAGTGTCCATGGTGACTCTATAGAGTCCTCTGGAGCACAGCTGAATCTCCATGTCTCCTTTCCATGAGTGGAAATTGAATGGAGTCAAAATATCTACTAAGGAGGCCATTTGGATTTGCTGGAGCGAATGCTTCACCTGTAGAAAACCTGAAAATCACAACAGAAAGGGCAATGTAAGGTCGGATAGCCTAAACATTTTAGGATTTCATCACACCTAGCATAGTCAATCAAGCAATCTTGATCAACAAGTTCTTTACTTGGGGTATTAAGTGGTAAGCCTTGGCTTCTGGTGCAGTGCTGGATGTTTGAGCTATTGCTCAATTTTCATGCAAGATCTATCAAAAACCTAGTTTTTGAGAGATCTGAGCTTCATCCCACTGTGAGCTCTAATACCATATTAATCTTCCACAATAATCTAGAGACTAAACACAAGTCTCATCAAAGATGAATAACAAATAGTCATGAAAATGGTGTAATAGGGCTACAAAATGAGTAGCTGCTCTATATATTCACACAAAGAATGAGTAATACAATACAATGTCATGCTGCAAGCATGAATGACAAATCAATTCGAATTCCCAAGGAGTTCATTCGAATTGAATGAGTGAGTCTAGCTTAACTAAATGTAACCCACAGTCAACACTCAAGTTAACCACTCATAAAAACCCTAATTGACTCAACTGAGCCCTAACTGAAGTTAGAGTGCAATAAATGACTGAGTCTAGATGAAAGTAGGTCAGACACATGTCACAACAAGCCAACCATCAAGTGGTAGCACATCAATTACTCCAATGAACCCCGATGAGGTTAACTGAAGTGTTACTAAACATCAGAAGTGGTTGGAGGTTCCTTGTTGACTCCAGTTCATTAAATAATCATTAAATAATAAATTTAATGAAGGAAGGTGCCTTCACTTCTCTATTTAACTTGTAACCATTAGTTATCAATATGGTGCATTAATGACACTCAGATCACCCCCGAAGTGCTCCAGTTATCCTCCCCGAATGTAGGAGAAGGCTAAGTTAGCCTCCTTGACTGAAGGTATGCGTGGATGTGATCTATTTGAGGTCATCAAGTGCTCCTTTGATGTTAATTAAGTCAATAATACTTAGGATAGTTGTTTAACTAGGCCAAATTGACCAAAATGAGTGTGTAAGGTGGTAAATGTCTCCAACAAACCCCCTTAAGCTATACTCAGGAGGAGTTAGAAAAGATAAATGTATAAAAATGCTAGGGCCCTAGCAACTAATGCCATAGGTCCCTCTGCACAATGCCGAAACTTAAACAATGCTAAAAAAAACTAATTCAGGAAAAGAGGGAAAACCCAGTGGGAAACCCCCCCCCCCCCCCCCCCCCTCAAGCTAAACACTGAAAGTAGTCTGAATCACCCTGATGAACTCACCCCCAATAGTGAAAATAGGTAAGTGAACTTATTTTATGAAAATATCTCAGTGAAGATGTCTACAATCTGCTCATCAGTCGAACAATATTGCAGAATGATGGTCTTGTCATGCACTAGCTCCTTGATATAGTGCATGTGGATCTCTACATGCTTGGTCCTCTTCCTGGTAACTGGATCTATTGATATATTAATAGCACTTTGATTGTCACAAAAGAGTACAGTGGACAAAGTACTACCAATATCAAACTCTAAAATAATGCCTTGCAACGAAACTGCTTGGATGCAAGCATTCACCGCTCCTCGATACTCGGCCTCTGCTGAAGATAGTGCTATGGCAGCCTACATTTTGATATACCAGCAAATGGGGCAGCCACCAAATATGAATACATATATGGAAGTATAATTCTGATCAATAGAATCACCCGCCCAATTGGAATCTGTGTATCCAACCAGCTTGAGCTCGGAGTCTGCATCATAGTGAATGTCGTAGGTCCTGGTTCCTTGAACATACTGGAGGATCCTCTTGGCTGCCTTCCAATGAATATCATGAGCCTTCTACATATATCTTGATATAGCATTCATGGCATAACAGATATCAGGCTAAGAATGTTTCAAGTACAACAAGCTACGAATCAGTTGTCGATAGATAGTGCAGTCCATGGGGGGTGTGCTTTTTCCTTCTTTAAGGATGATCCCTAAAATGAAAGGGAATGGTGCAGGCCTAAATTCAGCCATGTTAAACTTGAATAACAGGTCTTATATGTATTTGTACTTAGTTACCATAATCCCATCATAATTTTGCTCAATTTCGAGCCCCAAAAATTGTTTTAGGAGCGCCAAATCACTCATTTCAAAGGCATTGTGGAGAGCAGTTTTGATGGCTGAAATGGAAGCAAATGTGCTACATGTGATCAGTAATTCATCAAAATATAAAAAAATAATAATTAAATGACCAGAATACTGCAATAAATACACATTTGTATCTGATATACACCTTTGGAAGTTTTGCGAGAGAAGGAAGGCATCCATCTTGGAATACCACTCTCTTGGGGTCTGTTTTAACCCGTATAGTGACTTCTTTACCTTGAAAACCAAATATGGATCAGTGATGTAGACCTCAGGATTATTTGTGTATATCTCCTCATGAATATCTCCATGCATAAAGGCTGACTTAACATCCATATGATGCACTTCCCAGTGCTTAGATGCCGAAATTTCCAAAACTAGGCAGATGGACTCCATTTTTGCAACCGGTGCAAAGGTCTCATGGTAGTCCACACCTTGGACCTAAGAGAAACCTTTTTCCACCAGAATTGCCTTATATTTGTAGGTGCTTCCATCAATATAAAACTTGGTCTGAAACACCCACTTGCATTGAACCAATTTCCTTCCCGGAGGAAGAGAAACTAGCTCCCAAGTAGTGCTTTTCTGAAGAGAATTCATCTCTTCATCCATGGGAACTTGCCATCTTGGATCCTTCCGAGAATGCTAGTAGAATTTTTGGTCTGAAATAATCATAAAATATCAATTTTCAGACAACAAATTATCAGTGTAAGAGAGCGCAATACCTACTCTTTAGAAATTAGACCGGGTTCTCCTTGGATCATCTGTATTTCCAATTTATCTCCTGCAAAGGAGAGTGTCTGTCGGGCCCATGTGGGAAGATGATTTTATACTTCAGGTTCTGATTCAGCATATGATGTTTGCTACAGACTGATATCAGAAATTATAGCATCCAATAAGGGTCAGCACCCCCAATTTTATCATCCAAATATTCAGTAGAATAGGAAGGAAAATCAACAATTTTCTCCTTCACTAGTTCCACCTTCTGAAGAGGCTCATCAAACTTGACACTTCTCTCGATGATGATATATTTTTTTTATATCCAATAGATTTAAACATTTTGATTCATCAATATACCCAATAAATAGACATTCTATGCTTTGCAGTTGCAAAGCCCTTCTTTTATCAACTGGAACCCGGGCCCATGCAGTGGACCCAAACACTCGCAGGTTCGACACATCCAGCTTGTGTCTGAAGTATGATTTGAAAGGGATATTCCCTTTCACATATGAGTGTGGAACCCTATTATGAATGTATTCTATAGAATTCATGGCTTCAGACCATAAATTTTCATCCAACTTCTTTGATTCCAACATACAGGTGGTCATCTCCTTGAGAGGCTAATTCTTCCTTTCCGCTACTCCGTTCTGCTGGGGAGTGTAGGGAATTGAATGTTGGACATGAATGAAAATTTGGGAGAATATGTGTAGCACCTAATTATTGACATACTACCCACCATTATCATATCTCAATATCTTGATATTAATCCTAGAGGCATTCTCGATCAAGGCCTTCAGTTCAAAGAATTTTTCACATACTTTAGACTTCTTTTTTATAAAGAAGACTCATGTGTACCTTGAAAAATCATGAATAAGAGTTAGAAGATACCTTGATCCATTCATGGATGTGATAGGCATTGGACAAATGATATCAGAATGTATCAGCCCCAATATGCATGTCGCTCGGTTTGCCTTCCCCCGATCAAAATTGTGCTCAGGGTGTTTTCCAATCACACAGCCCTTGCAATTTCCATTGGTTTCCTTGATGACCGGGAGGCCTTCAACCATGGATTTTTTCTGTAATTGCAGAAAATATTTTAAATTTAGATGGCCAAACCTTTCATGCCAAAACCTACTAACTTCATTTCCATGAGTTAGCATAGCGGTGGGCTTTGCATCCTCAAAAAAGTGAGAGAACTCATAGGCTTTTGGATGATGGTTTGCAAGGCCTTTAGCAATGAGTTTCCTGGATGTAAGCTCCATTATCTCAACATCATTTGGACTGAAATAAACTCTCTTAGGAACTCCTATATGTGTCATCTGATAGACACTAAGAAGATTTGATGCCAGAGACGGTACATACAAAACATTTGAAAAATAGCCATTCTCAAGTATTCATTTTTACATGGTGATTTACAGTAGAAACTTTACATGGAACAACCTCCTGGATATGTTCAGGATAACTCTAGCCTTGTTTGTCTCCTTAAGAAATCCTTATATGGCCTTAAGAAAGCTCATAGAGCTTGGTATGCCAAAATGGATAGCTTTCTCCTTAACAGTATTTTTTCTAGATGCCATTCTGACCCCAATGTCTATACCAAGAAAGTAGGAAACCATGTCATCATACTTTTTCTTTATGTTGATGATCTTATCCTTACTGGTAGTGACCCTAAACTTATAACCCATGTGAAATCCAGTCTTAAGAAAAAATTTGAAATGTCAGAATTAGGACATTTACATTATTTTCTTGGTCTACAAGTCTTGCAAACCAAAGAAGGAATATTTCTTTCCCAGTCTAAGTATGCTTGTGACCTACTTCATTGCTTCCACATGGAAGATTGTAAACCATCCCCTTCTCCCTTCCAGTCTAGAGTCAAACTTTCTGCCACTTTTACTTCCCCTGAAGTAGACGCCACCTTGTATTGTCAGCTTGTTGGTAGTCTTTTATACTTATTCCCATCTTGACCTTTCCTTTGTCATTGGTCGTGTTTCCTGTTATATGCAAACTCCTCATGAAAGTCACTGGAAAGGAGCAAAAGGAATACTTCGATATATTCAAGGTACAATTCAGTTTGGGATTCATTACAGTATAGGGTGGACACCTTTGTTGGTTGGTTTCACTAATTTAGATTGGGTCGGCGATCCTGATGATCAAAAGTCTACTGCAGGTTATGTTTTTAGTCTGGGATCTAGACCTGTCACTTGGGCTTGTAAGAAACAACAAGCTCTTGCTCTTTCTTCAGTGGAAGTAGAATATCAATCCGTAGTTCATGCCAGTCAGGAAGCTTTATGGCTTCGACAGATCCTTTCATAGTTTGGATTCGAGCAGCAGCATCCTACTCCACTTTGGTGCGACAATCAAAGTTCCATCAAGCTTGCCAAAGATCGATTTCTACATCACCGCAGCAAACACATTGAGCTACACATGCACTTCATCAAAAATCTTTTTCATGATCGTGTTCTTGAAATGCTTTATTTCCCTACAGATGATCAAGTTGCAGACATCTTCATCAATTCTCTTATAGAAGTGAAGTTTTCTAAACTTCGATCTATGTTAAGATTTCAGGAATGTGTCCTTAAGGGGGGATAGGCTCTAATGCCTTGATCCTTCTCCTAATAGTGTCACTTTTGTAAATCCTTCAATCCTATCCCAAGTTGTTCTTAAGGGGGGGTGTTAGAATATTTAGACACTTAGGAGTTAGTTAATATCAACTTGTGTAATATATCCGTTAGGTAAAGTGTTTTTTTTAGTATGAATTAGTATGCATATGTAAATATTCTAATCTGACGGTCATGATATGCTCTAGACATAAAGTGATCTAACGATTCAACTTCTCTTAGGTCATACCTACCATTGATCCATGGCTTAACACCCGATTGGTCCATGATCTCTATTTAAAGAGCATGGAGGTTCCTTGGCTTGTTGATCGATTATGAGAATATCATGTAACTTTCTTTCTTTTGCATAATAAATTGCTTCAAGTATCTATTTGGCTAGGGTCATGGACTGTTTCCCTCTCGAGGTTTTTTTTAACCATGTGACAAACATCGGTGTGTTGATCTATGATCTATTTGTGTGAAGCGTGTTACGGAGAGAAATTCCTATGGCTTGGGGTACCACAACAGACAGATTAACTCCAGAAATCAATCCTTTCCTATATGCAAGAGAAACCAAACATCTAACACTAAAGTATCTCAATTCTAGACGGTTGATGTAGATCCCCATTGAGATTTTCCACTCCAGCTTGTATTGATAAATTGCTTCCTCAACATTCAACAAACAATACAAGCATGCTATATATAATTGTGTTAGACCTACTCTAGCATATATAATCAATAACATATAAGCATTTAAAAGCATACATGGATCAAATACTCATTTAAATACACATTATTGGATAGAAAAGATATTTCTATTGATATAAAACAAAGATTACAATAGTGACAACCTCGGTCAGCACGTCTACGAATCGGAGAAACTAAGTCCCCCACTTGGGCCTCCACCACTTCAATCCTCCATCTCTCGATAGAAATCTCACAAGCAAAATACAAGCTTGGGAAGAACACAAAGTGCTCCAAGGGACAAAGGGATGTAGACTCAAGTATAAGCTCGGACAAAAATGGACTATAGTTTTCTTGCTCTTCAATTCCTCCCCTTTCAATGTATCCAAAGGGTTCCTTATATAGCTCTTCAATGGGGTAATGGAAGGTTGAATCCGAGCGATCTCAAGGCATATGGAAGGCCAAGAGACAAGTGATTCGGATCCAACTCAAGGAAAACTCCAAAATCATTTGGCCTTTTGCATACATCCTGATGTACGCGGGTTTAAGGGCCAAATCCGTGTATTTACATGATAAAGGGATTAAAAGTCACATATGGAAATTATTGCATGTTTTTAGGGATAATCTTGGAAACATCAAAGGTACAAAAATGGTCCATGGGGTCTAAGGAGTCTGTAGAGGGATAGGGAAGTCCATAAAAGTGTGATTCACCATGCATGGTAAAATCAACTATAATAGATTCCCCCTAATGTGTGAGGTTAGAGGGGTCATATGATGGCCGAAATACAATATAAGTCCATCCCAGAAGTGGATTGATGAAGAACCCAGTGGAAGAACCAGCCATCCAATCAATACAATATAATGATCAAACTCTGCACATAACTACAAGCAGATATAGCAGTCCTGGATACATAAGAGTACAATGGCGATGAATAGGCATGATACAAAATATGACATGTGTGGACATCGCCACCTACAATATAGATAGATCAGAATCTCCATGATGAATATATACATAGGATCATGATCTCCATGTAGGCTAAAGATATATAATGGATCAAGATCTCCAAAATGGCTAGAAATATCTGACATATACTGGAATCAAGTCATGAGAGATGAAATCTCATGAACACTGGCACGATCAAGGAGGTAGCATATATGAGATGCCACTAGTCTAGAAGGTCTTCTACACAAACCGCTATGAGTACATGTCCTACTATGTGAATAGAAGTGTCGAGGTTGAACATAGTAGTCCAATGTTTGATTATCTGTCATTGATGTATACCGTTAATAGAAGCGAGATTACCCACCAATAATGAAAATGGGAATCAAGGTACTAGAGTGCAAACTAACAAGTGTGAATAGATGTGTTGAGGTCGAACACTTGAGATAGTCCATCGATTAGGGGACATTGATGTATTCCCAAAAACCTATCAATGGTGAGAGAACCTGCCACTGATGACTGCAAGTCTCATGGCACTAAAAAATGGCTCTAGATTCCTATCCCAGAATAAATGATCTAAATTCTATGGGATGAAATCCACTGGAAGGAGGGCATTAAGGCATCCCCCATCATCCAACATGAGGTACTCAGCAAAGTTGTATAATGTGGAAGGACTTGATCATAATGTGCATGAACCAGTAACTATACCGGGAATGGCCGACATGCAAAGTCAAGATAACTGAGGAATGGCAGACTCAAGTTTCACCTTCCTTCGAACAAGAGCATAAAGGTGAATGGTGACTGAATGTAGGCAGCACATACTTGATATACAAAACTGGGACATCTTTGCGACACAGGAGGCATCGACAGAGGCTCCAAAGGGATTGGAAGCTTAACCAGTCAGTGGAGATAAAATTAGAGAAATGAGTACAGCTCCTAAATTCAAACTATTAACCCAACCAATGGATGTGATATACAATGCTCTGTTTGAAGGTGACATGACTCGACTGCTGCCAAAGATAATATATTTTCCTATCTAGATTTTTGGTTTTTTGGTTATTTTGGACTTTTCAAATATTTTGAAAATATTGAAAAAGAATAAACTCGCTTTATAGTTATAGACTAGGAGGAGATGAGTGTCAAGGGACAAACAAACTAGTTCCAAGCAATGGAACATACCTATGCTCAATGCAAGGACATATGTGTAGGATAGCGACACTCGGGGGAAATTCCCCTCCTGGTAAAAATCGAGAATCAAGCTGCAAAGGATATATACAATGGCTCTACATGGCTAGACATGAGACAAGCTCAGGCTATATGGCTGGTACTCAAAGTCAAGGAAGCCAGCATAAGGCTCAATGAGGCAGGAAAATCTCATGATAATGCAATTACAACTTGATATAAGGGATTCCTAGGGAAGCATGCCAACAAAAAGATCAAGAGTATGAGGCTCTTTCAAAATTTCATGGAAATACTATACAATAGACTCCCACACCCTAAAGGACAAAGTGTCGACATGGGCACCAAATGCAAACAAGGAGCTAACTAGGGCACCCATGTAAGGTCAAACTCTACCATTCACATCATGTCACTTCTAAAACAACAAGAAGGTTTCGTGACAAGATAGAATGGATTCGTACCTAAGGTTATAATGAAATGGTCATAAGGTCATGCAAAATGCAAATGGAGGTGAAATCTAACCTATATTCCAGTTTAAACATCATACCTGAAATCGGCATGAACATGTCCAAACAACGGTCAAAACGTCACTTAAAACGGTCTCCTACATCATTATATTAGTAAAAAATGGTCCAAAAGGGTCAGAAACAGTTCAAAACTATAGAAAGGGGGTAAAAATTTTCAAAAATTTGAAAAATTTCTATAAATAGTAAAAAATTCAAAACATTATATAACATTTGAATTTTTTACCCGAATGAGCTCAAAAATTCAAACGTGAATTCTGGGAGTTTCAGCCGGCGGAATCCAACACCGTTTTTTCCAGGTAACTTCCCATGCCCTGCTCTTTCATTTGCATGTAAAATTTTCAAATTTCCATGGTCAAAATTTATTTCTAGGCCAATCTACGATATGCTCCTCGGCCCACGTAGAAATCGAGGATTTTTCCGCGTATAGGGCTTGCTATACACGAAAAAATGGCTCAAAGTCACGTACATACGCAGTTGTTTTGCAAACAGTCATGTATGCAGCCACGTTTAATTTTTTCTAAGACATGTAATGACCAAAAATTAAATTAAATGTGTTGGATGGTTCTAGAATGGAGGGAACGAGAGCACGAGGATGTAGAAGAAGCAATACGGGGCGATCTAATGGCTCAACAAGCTCTTCGTGCATGCAAAATCTACAAGTTTTAGTGTCTTGGTGGATTAAGGGACAAAGCAAGACTACTGCAGATGATAGTATACTACTGGGATCCCGACTCAAAGTCTTTCCAGATCGACGAGATGTCCCTCACTATAGAGGTGGAGGACATATACTTCATTACAAGATTGTCTCGACGGGGGAAAGTGGTGAAACTATG
This sequence comes from Pseudotsuga menziesii, assembly GCA_001517045.1. Classification (NCBI taxonomy): domain Eukaryota; kingdom Viridiplantae; phylum Streptophyta; class Pinopsida; order Pinales; family Pinaceae; genus Pseudotsuga; species Pseudotsuga menziesii. The sequence continues at coordinate 83,690 of LPNX011219426.1, forward strand.
TTCTTGTGGGCCCAGAGGTGGCCTCACCATAGATGAGTATATCACTATATACTGTTATCCAAACATGGAGAAGGTTGGGAGCCATATCCCAACAAACTCCATATAGGTACTGTACCTGAAGGCCATACTACTGACACTAGGTAGGATAGCAGGGCTAGCCTCACTCCACCGAGACTCACGTCCCTTGATGTTATATGCAGTGGAGTACATGAGACCACAGTTTACAATTGGATTATTGTGCTTTTGAGTAACATGAAGCAACAACTCAGCGACTGAAACATGGGCAGGGTACGAAACTTCAGTTTTAGCAATATACTGATCACATTATTCTTTGAGCATGTTCTAGGACTCAGCCCTAGAGTTGACGTTCCTCTTCATGGGGTCCGAGATCAGGCCCAACTACGTTGGGTAGATGCGATACATAGACTGGGTGGAGGTAGGGTGCCCAACCCCTACCTAGCTGACTTCTTTCCATGGTGGCGGCGATAGATAGTTGATATCGATGATTACCCCTATGCGGGGATAGATTTTTGGGGAGATCTTTACATGCCTCTACCACCAGGATCAGCATACTATAACATTGGTAATGAATCCCAACCCTCTTTTTAAGTTTTTTGAATTATTAATTTTTTTTTTTCATTTTTTGATATATAGACTCAAAAGACACGTTTTTGCATGACAACACATAGTGACATCTTGTCATATGTATGCAGATGTAGGACCATGACGGCATGACAGTTTCCCTTGTCATAGACAGAGGGGGAAAGGAGATGACATCATGGGTGTGGATGCGGAGTGGACACTCCAAAGAATCCACACAAACTTTGTGTGGCTGACACATAGGGTACCCATGGCGCAAGTCGAGGACTTGCTTGAGGCCATGCAGCGTCAGGTGGTGGGTGTACCACGAGCATGGGTGCGGTTGTTTCGATGGCTAGCTAGAGTCGTGGTGACTTTCCACGATCATAAGCCCCCTCCTCCTCCCCAGTATTAGATACCTGGGAGATACACATTTTTGTACTACCGTGTATTATATTTTGGTGGCTCGAAAGCCCCATTTTTGTATTATGACACTTATGTATTATCACATTTTGGATGTTTAATGAAAAGCTTTTATGATGATTGATTTTATTTACTAACATGTGTAAAAATGTATGTTTCTGATGAGCTTATGGTCTGTGAAACAAATTCCAATTTAGCACATAGTTAGCATATGAGTCAGCAACTTGATTATAAATTCTTGGAACATGTATGTATGTTATGTTGTCAAATTGTCGTTCTCACAATCTCACATGTAAGAATATTCATAATAATGTTGGATCCCTAACATGGTACAAGCCATTAAGATGTGAGACTACTAACTGTGAATCAAGACGTACCTCAAGAGAGAGAACACCATATGAAATGGCATCTTGTAGCAGCTCGATAACGACACTATATTCAGAAACATTGTTTGAAGAGGGCCATAAACATACGCCTCCTGAAGACAATACCTGACCCGTAGGAGTATAAATCACCCAAGCAGAAGAGGCTGAGTGTTGAGTGTGGCAGCTAGCACCATCAATGAATCCTATGTAAACGAAAGACTCCATCGACATCTTTCATAAGAAATGAAAGCTAATCAACAAACCCAATCACCATAAGAGAGACCTAACTATGCAAAATACTATACAATAATATACAATAATCAGCCCTGGCTGAAGATCGTGCATAGTACTTTTTAAGATAGAGCCCATTTCTAGGCTCCGCCAAGGCTGTCTCTTCATAATCTACCAGCTCATAGGCTCCCTTCTCTAACACACGTTTGACCACGTAAGGACCATGCCACATGGGATTAAACTTCCTTGCCCCCAAGGGTTCTTTATCCTGATCCCACAAAAGGACCAAATATCCTTCACTAAACCTCATCAGATGGACAGATTTATCATACTGGACCTTAATGCGATGCTTATTTACTTCTAGAGCCACTAAAACATCTCGGCGCTGCTCATCAAGCTGCTCTAAATGGACCAAATGTTCTTCAAATGGGGAAGTATCTGGTAAGAGCTCTATGGCTAGCTTCAATGAAGGAATTTCGCATTCAACCAGCAAGATAGCCTCCACTCCATGTACAAGCTAATATGGAGAAAAACCAGAGGCAGTCTTAACCACGATTCTATAAGCCCACAAAGGAGGATATAACATGATATGCCAATTAGTCTTGCTTTGTGCGATGGTTTGTTGGAGAATGGACTTAAGTGATTTGTTCACTGCTTCAACCTATCCATTCACTTGAGGGTAATGAGAAGAGGAATGCTCCTGCTTATACCCTAACTTTGAGGCCAACTCTTCCATCATCCAATTCTAAAAGTACCTACCATGGTCAGTGACAAGCTCCTTCGGAATACCAGATCGAGTAATGATCTAGTTGAATACAAAATGTGCGGTTGTCTCACCATCGGATTTAACCATGGGAATAGCCTTAGCCCATTTCGTGAAATAGTCAACAACTACTATAATATGATGATGCCCCCTAGCTGAAGCTGGGTTGCAATCCATGAAGTCCAGCACCCACTTAGTGAAAGGACTGATGGTGATAATCATATGTAATGGGGTAGGATGTGAGCGCATATTATGTGCAAACACCTAGCAAGGGTGGCACTTCTTGACTGCATTAACAAAATCTTTAAAGATAGAAGGCTAGAAATAACCCGCTCTCAATATTTTTTGGGCTGTAGAAATCCCAGATAAATGACCACCACACGCCCCTCCGTGGAAATCATTCAGCACAAGCTCAGCCTCCTCATGAGTTAAATAACGACGTAAAATGGAATCTACCCCACGGCGGTACAATGTGTTATCCACTATAAGATAGTTCTTGGATACGTGACATAACCATCGTCATTCATCCCATGAGAGGTGAGTAGGGACCTTCAATGTTTGTAAATATATGATGATATCCCCATACCATTGATCCAAAGTTGAGATCAAGAAAATGTGCTCATCGACAAACGTATCTTCACAAACTTCCTCCTCCTTCTCTCTTGGGAAATCAGATATAAGCTCCGCAAAAATCAATGATTTTTTCGATTTTGCTGAAACAAAATCGAGATCGAATTCTTGTAAGATGACAATCCACTTATTATACTTACCCTGATCATCCTTCTAGTGAGGCTAAACTGAAATGGATTGACATGGGCTACCACCAAGGTCTGGTAAAGGAGAATATAGTGACTCAATCTTTGAACCACATGAACGGTAGCTAAGACAAGTTTCTCCACATGGAAATAACGGATCTCTACATCTATAAGGTTTTGGCTCAAATAATATATGACATGCTCATGGAGCTCCTCATCCTCTTGAACCAAAACCATACCAATCGTCTCCATGGATGCAACCACATAAAGCAAAACGTCATGGCTATAGTCGGGTGGACTAATCACCAGGGCCGATGCTAAGGCTTGTAGAAATTCAGGCCAGCAGTAGATTAATTTTACCCACAACAATTATCAATTGATCATGCAAAATTGCTAACAATGGAGACTGAATATGGAGCTGTAACACAAAATTATATTAACTGAGTGTACAATAGCCAACCCTATAATAACATAGGTTGTTGAATATATAGAATACATCAAGAGGTCGAATGCATAAGGAGGCATCCAAAACTAGCATAAAGCAGGCTTACTCAAAATAGGCAAATCCCCCATAGGTGTAAAAAGATGATCCCAAATCTATCATGGAGCTCACGAATTGGCAAGGGTGCATGGGAAATCTAAAGAGTAGTGTAATGGAAGCTCATACATGATTTTTCATGGAGAAAAGAGTGGAGGATGAAGAGGACAAAAAACTAGTTCACCTAACCTAGTCTTGCTTTCCTATGTGCCTTAAAACATTGAAAAAGCAGAAGGGCACCTAGGAGGCCAGGAATAAAGTAGATTTGATTCCTAAGGCTTTCCCAAGCACTACATGAGTCAAAGATGGCAATTTTTACCTCTATGGATAGGCAATTAACAACTTGCACAAGGTGGGACTCATGAACTAGGAAAATAAGACAAAAATAAATGAATTAATGTCTAAGTGGGTAATACTATGGGTTGATTATTCTAACACCCCGCCTTAAGCCTGAATTTATGAGTAATAAATAAAAAATATAGGGCCTAGCAACAAGGCTTAGTCACCCTTTACATACTACATGTCCAAATAAACAAGGAAAGAGGCAAAACCAACTTGGGAAAATCCTCCCTTAAACATGGACTGTAAAACAAAATTGTAGAATCTTGTCTCCACTCATGCCTTTACAGCATGATCAGCAATCCCCAGCAGTGATTTGAGATTGCTGAAGGTCTTCTCACAAAATGCTTTGGTGAAGATATCAGCTACTTGTTCTGAAGATGAACAGAAGAGTAGGTGAATGGTGCCATCATGCACAAGCTCTCTGATGTAGTGCATGTGAATCTCAATGTGTCTGGTTCTCTACTTCTGAACTGGATCTTTGCAGATTCGAATGGTACTCTGGTTATTACAGTAGATAGTAGTTGAGTACTCAGGTTTGAAACCACACTCTCCAAGTAAACCCTACAACCATAAACACTGAGTTGCTGCATTAACAACTCTTCTGTAATTAGCTTCTGTAGATGAGAGTGCAATGGCACTCTGTTTCTTGCTTGACCAGCTGATTGGCCCTTCTGCAAGCATGAACACATAACATGAAGTGGAATTTCTGTCTGTGCTATCACCTGCCCAATCACTGTCAGTAATTCCAATCAAATCAAGATCATATTTTGCCTTATAGAAGATCCCATGTGTCCTTGTTCCCTGAACAAAGCTAAGGATCCTTTTGGCTGCTTTCCAATGGATCTCATGAGGCTGATCCATGAATCTAGAAGCCACACTTATTGCATAAAAAATATCAGGTTGAGTATGTGTCAAATACAATAAACATCCAATCAATTGTCTATACAGTGTATTGTTTACCATCGGTGGAGAATCATCTTCCTCCAGCTTCACTCCTAAAAGGAAAGGAGTTTTTCTTGCTTTGCAGTCTTGCATTCTGAATTTGATCAGCAAATCCAAGGCATGCTTGTACTAGTGCACCTTTATTCCAGATTTGGTTTGATCAATCTCAAGCCCCATAAATTGACTTAAGAGCCCCAAATCTGTCATGGAGAAGGCTTGGTTCATAGCTCCTTTTAAGGAAGCAATCTCAGCCTGTGAGCTTCCTGTAATGAGGAGGTCATCAACATATAACACAATGATCATTAATGAACCATTAACAGACTTCAAATAGACATTCAGATCTGATTTTCACCGAACAAAATTCAGAGATAGCAAGAAGCTATCTATCTTGACATACCAAGCCCTGGGGGCTTGCTTTAGCCCATACAATGACTTTCTCAACCTGCACACAAGAGAAGGGTTAGTAGCAAAAACTTGAGTCTGGTGCATATATATCTCCTCAGTGAGATCTCCATTCAGAAAGGCACATTTTACATCCATGTGATGTACCTCCCATTGCCTTGAGGCTGCAATGGCTAGAGCTAGCCTGATGGAATCCATCTTTGCCACTGGGGAAAAGGTCTCATTGTAATTGATGCCATGGAACTGTGAGTAGCCTTTAGCTACCAATCTAGCCTTTTACTTCAGTGGTGAACCATCAGCAGCAAATTTGGTCTTATAGACCCACTTACACTGTACTAGTTTTCTCCATGGAGGAAGATCCACTAGCTCCCATGTGTTGCTCTTCTGGAGTGAGCTGAACTCCTCCTTCATGGAAGCTTTCCATCTTGGATCTCCTGCTGCTTATTCATATGTTTGAGGATCAGACTCCACCATCAAATATCATTTTTCAGCAAACATAGGATCCTTCATGCACAAACCACTCTCAAATTGAGATCTAGTCCTCCTTGGGTCATTGGGATCCCCAACTAGCTCACCTGGTGCATGTAGTGTCTTGGCTTCCCATTTAGGCCTTGTGGCGCTGTTTGGGTCTACAATAAAATCATCTCCATTAGAAAAATCAGAATCATCATGTTCAACAAACTCTTTACTTACTTCTTGAGGTTCGGGCGGTGAAGAGGCTTCACCAATTTCCACTTCTGCAAGGGGTTCTTCTTCAAACTGAACACACCTTTCAATGAAGGCTTTGTTTGTGCTCAAATTTATCAACTTGTACCCTTTTGAATCTTCAGAGTATCCAACAAAAAGACACTCTTGGCTTTGGGGCTGCAAATCCTTCCTCTTCTCTGTCGGGATTCTATCCCATGCCTTTGATCCAAAAATCCTGAAATGGGTCACATCTGGCTTGTGCCCACTCCATGCTTTGAAGGGAGCCATACCATCAAGTTGTTTGTGAGGCACCCTATTCTGGATATAGGCTGCATAGTTGATAGCTTCGGCCCAGTACTTTGGTGGAAAAGTTTTGGCCTCCATCATGCATGTTGCCATCTCCTTCAGTGATCAGTTCTTCCTCTCAGCAACACCATTTTGCTGTGGTGTGTAAGGGATAGAATGCTGCATCTGAATACCTGCATCTGCACAATAGTTAATAAAATCAGACTTGACATACTCACCACCATTGTCAGATCTGAGGACCTTGAGTTTCCTTCCACACTGGTTTTCAACCAAAGCCTTAAAGACTTTGAATAGGCCAAAAACTTCAGACTTGTGTTCCATGAAGTGAACCCAACAATACCTGGAAAAATCATCAATAAAGGTCAATGCATATTTGGCCTGACTCATGGACATATGAGGGAATGGGCCAACAACATCACTGTGAATCAGCTCGAGGGGTGCAGAGGTTCTCTCATGGCTAGCTTTCTCAAACTTATGCTCTGGGTGTTTTCCTAGGATACAGCTTTGGCAGACTCCTTTGGAAATTTTTTATCTTGGGCAACCCTATGACCATTTCTTTCTCACTAAGATCAGACAGATACTTGTAATTTAGATGGCCAAATATTTCATGCCATAGCTTGCTGGCTTCATTAGCATGAATGAGAAGAGCAGAGGGGTTTGAGTAAGGTAGGAAGTGTGAAAACATGTATACCTTTTGAGCATGATTCGCTACTCCTTTTGCAATGACTCTACCAGTTGAGATTTCTGTGATCTCAAATTCATCGGGGGAGAATATGACTTTATTAGGAGACCCAGTGTGGGTCATCTGGTACACTGACAAGAGGTTGGAGGTGAGACCAGGGACATATAGCACATTGCTGAACTTACCATGATCAAGATCTATACTTCCTTTTCCTTTACTTTCAGTGAGAGAGTCATCTCCCAGTACAATAGATGGTCCTTTCGACATATCCAGTGAGGAGAAGGCCTCCTTAGTCAAAACCATGTGTCTTGAAGCTCCAGAATCTATGATAAAACTGGGTGAGCTTGATGTGCCAGCAACTAGAGCATGAACTCTCTCTTGGTCATCTGAACTTGATCCTCCTTCTCTCTTCTTTGAGCTTTCCGGAAGGGAGATGCCATTCTTCTCCAGGATATTGGTCAGCATATCAATCTACTTTTTCATACAAGAGATTTCAGTGTGATTTCCCTTCGAACAGTATGAGCACTTGTTCATTTCACCTTTTTTTTTCTTCTTCTGGGTATTTTTCTTGGGACCTTGTTGATCCTCCGGAGACTGCTTCTTGTCTCTTCTTTGCTCAGGTGGATTTTTAGCTTTCTTTTTTCTTTTTGAATCCACCCTCGAATCTCCAGCAATCAAAGCTTGATCTTTGGAAGGTTTGATGGTGCCCATCATCACCAGCTTGTCTTGTTCTTGTGTGAGAGATTCCATGAAATCTGCAAGGATAAGCATCTTCCAGGTTCGAGCTATGAGTTTTGTGGCATAGAAGGTCGAAACAAAGACTAAGTAGTCAGGTCCTAGCTTCGAGAGGATGGCTAATACGAGCTAATTATCTTTCTTTTCGATACCACACTGCTTCAGCTACAAAACTAGTGCTTTGAACTTGGAGAAATATAGCTGCAGGGATTCAAAGCTACTGGGACTCAGAGAAATCAGCTCATTTTCGATCTGATGTCCCCTCATCTCATCTGTCTTTCCAAAAAGATCAGAAATCTTCTCCCATACTTGATCCGGTGAATTTAATACATCGAGATGGAAAAGGAGGTCTCAGGAAATACTGAGACATAGGAGGCCATAAGCCTCATCTCTCCGATTGTGCCATTTGATCTTCTCTGTAGCTACATTGGGATCTGCTTCTATTTCCATAGTCACCCTGTAGAGGCCTTTCTCTCTCAACAAGATCTCCATCTCTGCTTTCCATTCAAAATAGTTGAAGGGAGTCAAGATAGTTTTCTGTGAATCCATAGCTTTAGAAAATTTGTCCCTGCTGTCAGTAGAAGGCTCCCAGTATTGATGTCGAACCCGCAAAACAATTTTTGAAGGAGAGTAACAACCTACAATGGCTCTGATACCATGTAGAAATTCAGGCCAGCAGTAGATTAATTTTACCCACAACAATTATCAATTGATCATGCAAAATTGCTAACAATGGAGACTGAATATGGAGCTGTAACACAAAATTATATTAACTGAGTGTACAATAGGCAACCCTGTAATAACATAGGTTTCTGAATATATAGAATACATCAAGAGGTCGAATGCATAAGGAGGCATCCAAAACTAGCATAAAGCAGGCTTACTCAAAATAGGCAAATCCCCCATAGGTGTAAAAAGTTGATCCCAAATCTGTCATGGAGCTCATGAATTGGAAAGGGTGCATGGGAAAGTTAAAGAGTAGTGGAATGGAAGCTCATACATTCTTTTGCATGGAGAAAAGAGTGGAGGATGAAGAGGACAAAAAACTAGTTCACCTCACCTAGTCTTGCTTTCCTATGTGCCTTAAAACACTGAAAAAGCAGGCAATAAAGTAGAAAAAGCAGAAGGGTGCCTCGGAGGCCAAGAATAAAGTAGATTTGATTCCTAAGGCTTTCCCAAGTGCTACATGAGTCAAAGATGGCAAGTTTGACCTCTATGGATAGGAAATTAACAACTTGCACAAGGTGGGACTCATGAACTAGGCAAATAAGACAAAAATAAATGAATTAATGTCTAAGTGGGTAATACTATGGGTTGATTATTCTAACAAGGCTCGCTTAAGCACATCAAAGGATTGTTGGGCTCGCTCATCCTAGAAAAAGGTAGTTTCCTTCTTCAAAAGATGCATAAAGCCTCTAGTCAAATTGGCAAAGTTAACCATGAATCTCCGCAAGAGATTTTCCGTGCCTTGCAAACATTGAATATGTCTAATGTTTCTCAGGGGAGACAATTGAAGTATTTCCTCAACCTTTAAGGGATCAACTCTTATACCCTCCTTGGAGACAATGAATCCTAACAAGTGACCATAATTCATGAAAAATATGCACTTATGAGGATTTAACCTGACCTGGCAGTGGTGGCATCTTTCGAACACTAATCTCAAATGGTAGGAATGACACACTCTTAGACAAGAATGAGTAGCAAGGTCATCCAAAAATACTTCAATAATCAATTTGAGATCATGGAAGATCAAGGTCATAGCCCGCTGAAATGTGGCTTTGACATTTTTAAGACAAAAAAACATCTTTCGATATGCGAAGGTACCCCAAGGACAAATAAAGGCAGTTTTATGTTGGTCCTTGGGTTTGATCTAGATCTAATTGTATCCGAAAAAGCTGTCCATAAAGGAAAATACCTCGCTTCTCGCACACTCATCCAAAATTTGATCAATAAATGGTGTGGAAAAATTATCCTTAGGATAGGCACGATTCAAGTCACAAAAACCAATGCATATACAGATCGCTCCCTGCTTCTTATCAACCAGAACGGGACTTGAAACCCACTCCATCAAGAGAACGGGATAGATAAAACTGGTATTTAACAGCTTTTCTATCTCATCCTTAATCATGGGTGCTTTTCTAGGATTCACCGCATGCAAGCATTGACAAACAGGCTTAGGATTGGGATATGTTTTAATTTCATGTTCAACAATGCGAGGGTCAATACCTGGAATTTCCTCGTATGACCAAGAAAATACATCATGAAACTCTTTGAACAGCTCAGTATACTCTTGAATCTTAGAATGGGAGCATTCTGCCCCAATATAGACATTCTCAATCTTGCCAGGATCGCGACAGATATTGATAGGGATGGTAGGAAATATATTCGCCATGTTTCCACCAGCCATCGGATCAGGAGAGCTCAATGGAACCACGGGACTACCAAATATCTCACTAAGAATCTCCCTAAAGTCTTCACACTCCAAATGGTCAAGCTCAGGAAGAAAATAAGATCTATGATGCAATTCTTCCCAAGGTGGCTCAACCCCAGACATGGCCTCAATAATAGCTTCATCTGATGGAAAAACACTATCAAGGCAATCACGTGCATGAGAAGACTGAACTGTCAATGCAAACAACACATACAGGTCCTCCCCCATCCGTGATGAGGAAATAATAGGCTCTGTAACACATTCAATATTTGCTTTATATGCTATCATTGTTGCAGGCAATGGCACGTCCGTTTCGATAGGCTTACACGAAGGACTCGGTGTAGGAAGAATCCAAGGATCTTCCATATGGGTAGTCCGAAAACACACCGATCTCAATGAAGACGAAATCCCACCGGAACTAGACCCGATCATAAGAATGTGTGCATGACAACTAAAGGTTCCCATAAGGGATGGATACATGCCCACACCCACACTCCCAGTTACCGGTTGAGAATGATCGATAATCGGGATAGAAGCTCCCGATGATGCGTTAACACTTGGATTTTGAATGATGTCTAATCAATCATAACAATCTTCCCATTAAATGGAAAGCATACAACTCGAAATAGAGAAGAATATACAGATTGCATACTATACATCGAATTCCTACCCAGTAATAGATTGTAGTCAAGGGGTGCATCAACCACCCCGACCTCGATCAAAACAGTCTTCCCTCCCAAATGGACCTTAAGAGAAGGAAGAATCCCATGCGGTTGAAATGATCTACCATCAAAAGCAGTCAACATGGTAGTGGATTTAGACAAATCATGGGAACCCAAACCCTTCCAACATGACAAAGACATCACGGAAGCATCAGCGCCTTCGTCAATCACAGTGTGTTTGACGGTCAAGTTAAGACATTATACATGAATCAAGAGAGATATGTAGTAAGGCAAGCGAGACTGTAGTCTTGCAGTTTCAAATTTGATGATGGAGGAAGAGTTATCATCATTAACACAAAGAGCAGAAAGAAACGCCTTCCTTTGTGATGGACAACTATGAAGAACTTCAAGCGTAGACATCGTACAAGGAGTGTGGCCCAAATCCTCAACAACAGAATAGTTCTGGGTGGCTCGGGCATTAGGATTGTGTCCCGAATGATTTAAGACTCCCTTAGGAATGTGAGGTACACTCTCAGGATTATCTGTAGGATTTTCAATACGCAAAGGACTCTTGGTAGAAGGAGGTTCTTTCCCAAGGTTTGGTTGTGACGAACCATAGTCCTTCGCACGAGTCACAACCTTAGTAGCCCGCACCATGTTGATGCAACCATGACCAGTACAAGCTTCCGGTGGATCTTGATCTCCACCAGATTGATCATGGGTCCTTGAGTTCATGTTTTGATTATGGGGTCAAGGGTTGGTCAGCATAGCTGGGCCCTGTGCTATGAACCTCGAGGATTATTCTATATGAGGGCACAAGTGAGTGAGGTGGTCATACTTATACGATTTCCAAGGAAACTTAAAATTATGTTTAGAATTCTTGTCCCCCCCAGCATTGCGGGCGTTCTTGTCATTAGAATTGGCATTTTCATTCCTATTCCCACCCTTACGATTGTTTTTACCCTTTTTCTTATTCCTTTCGGGTTGCTGGTTACCCTTTTGGTGCGAAAATTGTACCGAAAGCACACTCACTGTTTGGGTGGATTGAGATGAATTTGTTGCTTGTCTCGAAGCTGATTGGTTGATAGACAATTGACTCACCTATTTCACAACCGAATCCGCAGGTTTGGTACTCATACAACCAACAATGTCGTTGGCATGTGGTCCAGGTTTAACCTTAGGGTCGAAACTAGAATGAGGAGCGTTAGGAATAATATCATATAATAATCTATATTGAGCATAAATCAAATCCAATTCCTGCACCCTAAAAATGTCTTGTTCCTCATTTTGAACTCCGGACGTAGAAACATTGTTTGTTATATAAGGAAGTAATTATTTAAGGAACCGTTCGAGGAGAAAATCTGGCGGTATGAAGGCTTTGATCAATCTCTTCCATCTATGCCACTCTTGGATATAGTCTGAGATATGTGTGGCTTTGTCTTGCCTAAATGTTGACAAGAATTATGTACCAACGTCATAACGCACTAGTAGTTGGAAGTGATTAAGAAAATTCATAGCTAGTGTAGAAGGGATTTCTCCTTGCTACAGGGGAAGGAATGGCTCCCTTCTGTCTATAGGATAGAAGCATAGGTTCTTGCGTGTAAAAATGCTGAAAAGAAAGTGGAATGGATAGAAAGCAAAGACAGAAATAAAATAGTGGCTATGAGCCCCTCTACAGACAATGTTAGGGCTTCATCTTGGCTACTTGCAAACAACTATTAAGCAAAAACAAACCTGCCAAACATGTGAATAGACAAACCTGCAAACAAACATCTGTCAGAAATAAAAAAATACTAAAGGAAAATGCATAAACAAAACAAGATTATACCTCCTTTGGTGAAATGGGCCACCATGCCCTGGCTGGAAGGAAGCACCTCCCTATCTCACTAAACAATGGATGAGGAGCTATGGCTCAATGGGGAGAATCGATGGAGGAGAGAGGGATGTGGGTGGCTTGAGAGGAAAAGGTGTCTCAAGGTATCCATGGGCAGCATAACAGTATGCAAGAGAGGTGTGTTTTGAGAGTGACCCCCCACCCTCCTTTTATAGCTTTTTTGGGGGGGTTTAGGGTTTTAAGCCCTTGGTCCGGGCTTTAGCCCCTTTTTTGGGATTTTAGCCCCTTTCTCCATAAATTTAGCTTCTTTTAGGGTTTTAGGCTCCTTTAAGGGGTTTTAGCCCCTTTTTGGAGGCTTTAGCTCCTTTTTTTAGGCTTTAGCCCCTAGGAGAGTTATTTAGGCTCCTTTTTGGGGTTTTTAAGCCCTTTTCTTCATCCTTAAGCCTTTTTTAGGGTGTGGGGGTCTAATGGAGGGTCATGAATGGGTGTCCTTAGGTGGTGTAGGCCATGTAGAGCTGAGTGAGGTATGTTTTGGGTTAACAGATTGCCCCCTGATGTGTGAGCGCAGGAGCTCATCGTATGGCCGATGGACATCATAGGATTTGCTGCGTAGGGGTGGTGCTTGCGGGGCTGGGGCATGGTGGCTTTTGGTTTTTGTATTAATATGGTTCCCATCAATGGGTGAGATACAAATAATGTGTGATATGTATATGGACCACGCGGGCATCCCCATGCTCATGACAATGTCAAAAGAATAATTTGACCTATGCTCTAAAATACAAGAGCCGGTCATATACAACTGATGGTACAATAATGGTTGCCTCAATGTGAGGCTGAATACAATACTGATCTGGTACGTTGGACCCGTGGCATTCTCATGGAATGCTATATCTTCATGACTGATCACCTGCTCTATTTGGGATGGTACACAGCTGTATGGACTCGCTGATTAAGAGTCAGAGTCTCTATGGTACAAGTATGTTGCATCAATCATAAATATATATAGAAGCACTGCTGGGGATTTTGAAAACTATCTCCAACGCAACTCGGAAATCACAAGGGACATAGCTTGTTTAGGTCCCTCGAATAGACTCATCAATGTGCTAGAGTCAGGTGACATCCACGGTCTTCAACCAAGTACTGTGTAGACCAAACCCTGTACGAATCTCAACAGTGCGATGATGTAGTTGGAGTCGAGCACGTGAGAAACAACCATCCCGAGAGGCACTAAGGACTCCTCTCAAGTGGTCCAAGGAACTCATCAATGAGGTTAATGAAACCAGGACATAGGGACCTCTGGGTCTATCTTATGGAATATATGTGTTGTCTTCGATAGAGGGAGACCTGCCCCTAGTCAAGGCAATGATGTTTCCTTGACCAGGAGCGCGAGGGAGATAACTGAAAGGTGTGAGACAATCTGCGGAATGAACCACTGAATAGGGGGGGGAGTGGGGGGGGAAGATTTGAACAGGGGAAGGGGGAGTATGGTAGACTCAAACTTCCTTTGTTCAGAGTATGATGGTAAGGTGGACCAGGCAACAAATGAATGACTCGAAGGTTGGCTAGAGTCATTCGATACTCAAACAAGTCTTGGAAATGGTGAGAATAATTTCCATATAAACCACAGAGGGAGAAAGCATGGTTTGTTCTCAATGAATTGTTTCTGGCTATTGGTGCAGTTGGAAGTTCAACGATGGGGAGGTTTTTGTTTGTGTCCATGGCATCCAAATGTGCATGGATCATTGGAATTTCAGGGCAATTCTGAGTTGGATGGCCCTATTGTTCGCAGATGGTTCAAGGTGTGATCTGTCGAGGTTCTGTGGTGGATTTGGTGTTATTACCCCTGGACCTTTTTGGGTGGGGCGGTGTAGGTGCGGATGCAGTGGTTGGTTTTTGCGGACTGGGTGGAGGATGGGACTCGATCGCAATGGTCTGCACAGGTGTTATGACTACTTGGGGTATCCATGGTTGAGCTGGTGGATCAAGAAACCATACTGGAATTCCCAAAGTAAATTTGGGTAGGATTAAGGTGGCCATTATCGGCTTTCTCATGACACCAAGTGGGGGGTAGAGGAAGGGAATCATATGGACTAGAGATGAACCCAGATAACTCCCTGACGGTTGCATGTGGGGATGCGATTGTGGCTGTGGCTGTGCGAAATGCTGCTGCTGTGGGTGATGTTGCAGCTGTTGTTGGTGTTGTAGCTGCGGATGATGTTATGGTTCTGGTTGGGGTTGCGGCTGCAGTTGTTGTTTGGGTGTAGCGATGCTGGATGAGACCATGCACAAGTTTGCAGTCTCATTTTGTGTTGGTGGTGGTGACACTGAGGGGAAAGGAACCATCATGGTGGGATCGACAAACAACCCAGGGCCCACATTCAACAATGGGTAGGCTGGTGTGTTGTCAACCATAGTGTTGATTGCAGGGACAAAATTAGCATGTGTAGTTGTCCCTTGTGGGTCAATAGTGGTGATTGTAGGGATAATGTTAGTGGGTGCCGTTAACCCTTGCGGATCATGATAAGTGAGTTGATCAACCATCAAAATTTTCCCTTCATGGGGGAACATCATGAGACAAAATACAATTGATGCTACCACTCTCATGGTGTACATATAACTTCTTTCAAGGAGAAGGTTATAGTCTAGTTGAGCGTTGACGACCTCTATGTCGATCAGCACTGTCTTCCTGGCTAATGTGATGGGGACATGGGGGAGGATTCCTTGGGATTTAGTGGAATGGCCATCATAAGCCCGCAAAGTTGTGGAGGATGGTTGCAGAATTGGTGATCCCATTTTCTACCAAACCAGGGTAGACATAATGCACGTAGATGCCCCCTCATATACTATGCACCGGTGCACAACCAAGTTCTGGATAGATACCAGGATTTGGAAGGCGATGGTCGATGGCATATATGGTTCTCCATTCTCTATGTCGAACATGATCAACTTGGAGTTGGAGGGGTTTATGGCCCCAAGGGTGGCTAGTAACGCTTTCCGCTATGTTGGGCACATTTTGAGTACCTCCAAAGCAGACATGGCCGTTGGTGTTTGGGAAAATCATCCACAATTCTATAGCTGATAGCAGCTCTAGCTGTGGCGTTTTTGGCCACTCGGTGTATGGGGAGGCAGGGGAAAGGGGGTGATTGAAGAGGTGCGTTGACCGACTTGGACGTAGATGTTGCTGATGTGTCAACGGGTTCAGTGGTGGTACTATACTAATTCCATCTAGTTTGTAAGTTGACGTCTTCAGTCATCATGGCTAACAGGTGGTGAACACCTGTTTCTGCCATGCCAGGTTCCCCCAGAGCATTGGGATTGCGTTAGGGAGGGGGTGCGGTTGCCACCAATCCTTGGACTGGTAGTGGGTTTTGAAGCACCATAGGAGGGGGTCCTTGTGGTGCTGGGTTTGGTTGAGCTTGATTTGTAGCATTGGTGGCCTGTTGAACTTCATTCTGAATGGTCTGCTTAGCATGACCCATGAGGGGACACTCGAATGTGTAGTGCCCCTAAACATCACAGAGTGTGCACGGTTAGTTTGTGCGCAACGGGGTGTTGTGTCTTGGTGCATTCTGTCATGGGGTGTTTTGGGCGGGTCGATTTGCTGCAGCATTGTTGGGAGGGTTTGGTTGTTGACCGCCTCCTTGCAGTTGGTTATTTGCTTGGTTCGAAGGCCGATTATTTCTAGATTTCCCTTGTTTATTGTTGGGGGCAGGATGGTTGGGACGGTTTTGTTGTGTGAACACTTGTCCCAACAGAGCAGGTGGAGAGGGTGTGGGAGCTTGAAATACTTGTACTGGTGGTGCGTAGTAGATTTGTGGGGGTGGCGGTGCCACAAATGTGGGCATTTTCCCTGCATACTACTGTGTTGGCCAAGCCATGGCCTGAGCCTGTTGCAGTGGCGCAGGTTGTGCATAGGAAGTTGTTGCTTCGGACTGGGACATCATTCTTGCGTAGTCCGGAGCTTGGTTTTGGTAAGCAACACTAGAAATATTACTTGGTTATGGTGTAACAATAGGTGGTTGTGGAAGGTGCTATGGATGTTTGGAGACTGAGCCTATGATGTCATCCGTAGCATGGGATGCCCTTGGTGCATCCCGGTAGGAGGTGCTTGGATGGGGGGGTTCTAGAATGACGGTGTATAGATATCCAGACTAGGCATATATAAGGTCAAATTGTTGGGCTTTCAGTATGTCCTCCTCTTAGAATTGGGGACATTCGGATGCGACCTCCTTTGATATGGGCGGGAGAAAGGTCTTGAGGAACCAATCCAAGAAGATCTTGTCGTCAAGTTGGATTTTACATAAGCTACGATGTCGCCTCCACTCATGGATGTGGTTGGTTATATGTGTCGCAGTGCTTTGGTGACAATATAACAGGATCTCCACCCCTTCATCATATATGACAGGGAGTTGGAAATACTGTTGGAACATGAAAGCTAAGGAGTTGAAATCTGGATATTTGGCCTGTGGTAGCTCAATGTACCATTTGGTTGTGGCACTTGTAAGGGTGAGTTGGAATAGCCTCAGCCTGATGGAATCATCTACGATTCTGTTGGATGAGCACCATAGATGGAATGTCATAATATGGTTTTGGGGACATTCCCCTACCTTTCCTTCAAACTTAGGGATGTCTAATGGTAGCTTAGTTGGCATTGGAGGCCAAAAATCTTGATGGCGAATGGGGTCATTTGTAAATTGAGCCAAATCAGGGAAGTTAAGACAAGCCATGAAAGGTAGATTGGACCCCAGGTTGATGTGAGATGGGGAAGGGATGGTGGTGGGGTTTGTAGGTGCATAATGTACCTACATGACTAGGGGTATTGGTTGTGCCATTGTAGATGGGCCAATGCCTCCAATTGTGGTGGGAGGGATAGTGTGGGTGGAGGGGAAATTCCCCCATGTATGATAGTAGGGGAAATGTAAGTGAATGGTCCACTACCCCCCTATGTGGCAGGAGGGGTAGTGTGTGTGGAAGGGCCACTGCCCCCATTTCTTGCAAGTGGGCTAGCTTGGCTGGTCACTATGGGTGGTGGCAGTTGACTGATGACAGTTTGCATGACTGTGCTTGGGCCACCTGCAGGGTTGTTGGTGACAGGTTGTGGTGTGGACATGGGTCCACTTGCTATGGTTATGCCAGAAAATGGATCCAGATTTTCACCAGCCATGGGGCTTGATGGTGTAGTATGGAGGTCTGGTTCAAACTGGTATGGGTCTAAATCTGAATCAAAGGCTATGTGGCCTTTGGATGGTGTGGGATATCACTGAGAACAGTTTCAATGTTGTCAGTTTAATGTCCCGAATGGTGGTGGTTCGCCTCTTAGGCGTGAGGAAGAGCGTGGGGGATTAATTGTGTTAGATGTTTATCAAAATGATGGGAATGATGTTTGGACCCCAGTTTCAATGGCTTCCTATTGGCTATAGGTGGTCACTCGGCCACCAAGACTGCCAGAAGATAGCGCTTGGATTTTTCCTCATGAGCGTTTCTACTCAATCGATGGGGGTCATTGCCTGTTTCGCTTGGTAATTCCTCTCAATGGCCAGCTACTTTGGGGTTCCTGTCGTACTCCTCACAATGAGTTTCTGGGTAGACCCCAAGTACTTCCCACGGTTGAAACAGTCAGGGACTTATGTCCTTAAAGACTGCAGATTTGTTTGAACTAGTGTAAATTGATAAATTTTAAGGCTCTCTCGGTGTCATGAACTGAGTTGGGTTGATTACTTGGTATGGTGTATTTGTTTTTCTGTCTTCCTCGTATTAGGTGGCTGCAAATGGTTTATGAATTCATCATATTGTGGTAGAGTTCATATCATTGTTGTGCAAGCATTGAATAATTGGAAATTTGTAAATAGATACATTTTTAACCCTAAATGTTGATGGCCTAACTAGATGACTACCTTACATTGATATTCCTCTTCAACCAAGAGAAGGTGCTGGTCTCTCCATACAATGGGACTAATCCCATTCATAGATCCACAGGTCACCTCTCAGATGCAAGGTTGGTCAATAGGGAGGATGCTTAGCACCGTGAGAATCCCTCCTTCTCTACCCCCTCTACCTTCCAGGTCATCCGGTTTTAATGGTTTAGAACAATATTCAATGAAGGGCCTAGGATTATACGAGCTTTCCCTTCGTCGTATCCTGGAATACCCTAGAGGGTGATGACTGGGTAGAGGAGGAAGGGTAAGCAAGACTGTTAATTTTATTGCCAATTTCAGTTAAGCTACATTCATTAAGCCATTAAAATTTGTTTGTAATTTACACATTGTTTGTACAGGAAATTGCAGTAAATTGTAACATAAACTGAAATTGAACTATAATGCTGGACAGAGGCGGCTAAGCCGCACTGACAGTCCCTATAAAAGCAAACAATGAATCCCAAAAATGGGTCGCGCACATGTAAAGGTTCTATTTTTGAGAAGTGGATTCTGATCAAACCGTGAGGAATTACCTTAAACGGTTGAAAACCCACTTTGGAAATGGGTCCTTTTACCCCTAAACATGGGCATATTCATAAATGTCTCAACTATTTCGGCATAAAATGAGCTCGAACACAGGTGAATTTTCCAAAATTCGGTTCGGTCGTTTTTGCACAGTTAAGTGATTTGCAAATCACAGAATGGACAACAGTACCTGATACTGTGGCCAAATGGGCTTGGATTGGCCTCGAGGAGGCTCAACAATAACTGAAAATGTAAATAAACAGCAATCTAAACTACATTTAAATATAAAAATCAACCTAGGGAAAAAAACTGAACAAGAAACTAAGACTTTGAAAACTAACCCAGGGATCCTGTGGGATCTACTTGGTATGGTCGCCAGTTCTGTAGCAGGGATTTCTCCTTGCCACAGGGGCAGGAATGGTTCCCCTTTGTCTATAGGATAGGAGGGTAGGTTCCTGCATGTGAAAATGCTGAAAAGAAATCAAAATGGATAGAAATAAAATAGTGGATGTGAGCCCCTCTGCAGACAATGTTAGGGCTTTGCTTTGGCTACCTGCAAACAACTATTAAGAAATAACAAACCCGCAAAACATGTTAATAGACAAACCTGCAAACAAACATGGGTCATAAATAAAAAAGTACTACATAAAAATGCATAGACAAAATAAGATTATACCTCCTTTGGTTAAATGGGCCACCATGCCCTGGCTGGAAGGAAGCACCTCCCTATCTCACTCAACAATGGATGAGGAGCTATGGCTCAATGGGGAGAATGGATGGAGAAGAGAGGGATGTGGGTGGATTGAGAGGCAAAGGTGTCTCAAGGAATCCACAGGCAGCATAACAATATTCAAGAGAGGTATGTTTTGAGAGTGACCCCCCACCCTCCTTTCATAGCTTTTTTAGGGGGGTTTTAGGGTTTTAAGCCCTTGGTCTAGGCTTTAGCCCATTTTTTGGGATTTTAGCCCCTTCCTCCCTAAATTTAGCTTCTTTTAGGGTTTTAGGTTCCTTTGAGCGGTTTTAGCCCCTTTTTGAAGGCTTTAGCCCCTAAGAGAGTTATTTAGGCTCCTTTTTGGGGTTTTTAAGCCCTTTTATTCATCCTTAAGCCTTTTTGAGGGTGTGGGGGTCTAATGGAGGGTCGTGAATGGGTGTCCTTAGGTGGTGTAGGCCATGTAGAGCTGAGTGAGGGATTTTTTGGGTTAATATCTAGGTCATCGAACAAAATGAATTCCCCCCTAGGTAACTCTATGCACCATTTTGCTGCAGGCCTCAGTGAGGGTGCGTTGAAATAGCCTTAAACGGATAGAATCTTCACGTAGGGAATTAGAAGAGAACCAAAGGTGAAATGTAGTAACATGTTCACTAGGATATTCTCCTATTTTTCCCTTGAATTTGGGAATTTCCGAGGGAAGCTTATTAGGGATAGCCGGCCAAGCCGACTCATGAGAGACCGGATCGTTCGTTAGTCTTGACAAGTCGGGAAAATTTAACGTTGCGAGGAAAGCGAGCCTAGGTTGATCAGGTTGATGCCATGCTCCCTGATAATTTTGGTTCACATAATACTGATTACCGTAACCACCATGGCCATGGCCATAGTTCCCTCCTCCCGTTTGACCCATGTGGGGTGACATGGAAGCACCATAATGTGGTGTACCTTCACTATGTGGAGCTACAAAGCCATAGTTCGGGGAGTAAGTGGGTTGTTGATACTTGTACCCATAAGGTGAATAAATTTGTCGATACTGTGGTCCATAATGTTGTCCATGAGAGGTTCCATAAGATTTCCCATGAGAAACTCCATAAGTAGGAATATGAGGAACTCCTCGCAATAGACCATAAGATGTTCCAGAAGTAGGAATATGACCTCCGAAAACAACATGAGGTACTTGACTTTGAGACACGACTACGCGAGTAGAAGTAGTACGAACATGACTAGTAGCAACATTCTCAACTGAAGGACCACGTGAATGAGGGGGAGAAATAGCATTTGAAGAACTAGGAATAGAGGACATAGGGACATGCAAAATGATGTAAGTGGTATTCCCTATAGTCACTCGTCTTGGTTCTGGTATCTGAATAGGACTACTAACACCAGGTCTAGGATGAACGTGTGTTGTAGCCTCCACCACTATGATGGAGGGTGCAATGTGACTCGTGCTCCAAAATCTCTCCATATGGAAAGGAATGGGAATGCCCCCAGGCGTAGTGCTAGGTTCAAATTCCGACCCGGCATGGTGTGCCAGATCATGTGCAGGGATACCAGACATGCCATAACTAACATGACTAGTGCTCATAGGTTCATGATGAGTCTCGTCTCCCAAAAGCCAATATCGATGACCTGTGAATGAAGGATCATACCCAAAGTGTGTAGGTATATCATGTGAAGGATCGTACCTAGAGTGTGTACCTGACAGGTGAGGCCAATTGTTTCAATTCTTCCTCAGTAAATTTTGAGGATGAGGAAGTAACTGATATGAGTTGAAAATATTCCAGTTGTTGTTCCAAAGTGGTAATATTCTGAATTTGTTCATCATTCACCCCTTTTTCTTCTTTAAGATGTTGCTTAAGAATATCATTATGTTCTTTTATTTTCCTCAGCTTCTCTTCATATTCATTTTTCAAATCTTGTAGTTCCTGTTGATGTTGTATGTTTGCTTAGGATTGCTCCTTCTTTGAATTCTACAACTCTTGCTCTTTTTCCTCAACTTATTTATTAAAAAATGAGACTGAATCATAATTATCTCTCATGAAATCTCCGATGGAACCTGCAGTCTCTAGAGCTTCTTGTTTAACATCATTTGAATCCCTTTTCCACACATTTTGGTTTGGGACTAATCCATTCTTGAAGGTTCCTTCTTTGGATCTCTTGGATCCTTTCTTAACCACAACCTTTTCTTTTCTGCTCCAAAAATATTTCCCCAAGTAGACAACATCATCTTCACCAAAGTCATCCATCTCCTTCATTGATGAGACATTTCCTTCAGGAATTGTAACTATGGGTGCATGATGGGAAATGTCCCAGGTAGGGATCTACATACTAACAGAGGGGATGGTAGTTGAAGGTGTGGAAATTATAGAAGCATGGGAAGTGGGAAAATATGTGATGGGTTCAGGGTAGGTTACAAGGATGGGAGAGCTAGAAGAATGTGAAGCTAATGAATGGGCTTGTGTAAATGTGGAAATGGCAGGAACCTCAAATGTTGGTGAAAGAATGGGTAAGGTGGAAAAGGGGGTAGAAATAGGCATTGTTACTGATGATACAGAATGTCTGCCATTAGTATAAGAAATAATGTGGGATAAATTGATTACACAAAAGGTATGTTGAGGAAATACAGTCTAAAAAAAATTCCCAAGCGGTTGGGTGGTTGTAACAACTGATGGTAAACTTGTAGGAATGGTGATAGGACACACATATGTAGAAGGAGAGATTTCCTCCTCAAGGTCACTCTCAATATCCTGCACCTCAATATTTGTTGGAGGCACTGGATCAACTTGTTGGATTGGTTCCACTTATAGAACTGGTTGTTCTACTCTTTGCAATATCTATGGTGGAGGATCAAGGATTGTTTCTTGTACTTGAATCTGTGAAATGAATTCCTTGGCCTTTTTTCTCTTTGGTTGTAGCTCAGCAATTGCTAGTTGTGCCTCCACTTCCAAGATCATTCGTTTAAAAATTTCATTTGTATCTGCTGATCTGAGCAGGACTTGAAGAGTAGAGGAATGTTGTGTTCTTTTAGTACCTTTAAGAAAATACTTACCCTTATCCTTTGATTGATCAACATGAGTGGAGGAAGGGTTGGACAATGACTCTTTAGCCTCCTTTTCTACTGTTTACTTCTGTATATTTTCTTCCACTGTTAATTTGAACTTCCTATAGTGTAACACTGTGGTTTTAAGCTCATTTTGAGATTGGAAGATGATTTTTTTTCCTGAGGTGTAGGGATCCTGCTCACCACCTATAAAAAGTAATTTGCACCTCTATAAATTGAATCGTCAGGGATTTCTTGATGGAAATACATGATCTTTATGTGCTCCTACACAGAGTGGTTGGCCAAGAATGCCTTAGAATCATGCATCCTTTTAGATGCCTCTCCTAAATTCATTGTCGTAATTTCCTTTCCAAGAATGGCAACACGTGTGGATTTTTGCAGAGTGAGTAATCCAAAATTAAGTGGAAACTTGGTCCAACACTTCCTCTTGGTTGCTGAGATATTTGGGAAGGCCCATCAATGACAGTCTGAAAATATATTTCTTGAAGAACCATCCTGTATCGCACTATCCTAGGAAGTCGATGTACAATGTTGCTGCCCCAAATTCTGATGTAAGAGAAATACTCTCCCACATACAAATATCCCATAGTAGATATCAGTTCCTTTTCCCTTTATGAGAAATTGGGGGCATCCCCTTTTAAAATATTACGATAAATTTACCCTATGAAGTGGTCGTAGATTTCATAAATTTGAGGAACAAAGTTGTCCTCCCATAAATCTTAGTGGTAAATGTGAACTGGTGGATAAGTCCTCGTTTAGTTCCATCCCATGGTCATGAATGGAAATTCCATAGAGAAAATATCCATTGCATGCCCTGAGAGGTATAAATAAGGCTTCCTAGACGTCAAGTTATTCTAATATTTCTCAATAGCCTCCTTCAGAAGAACTGATAAAATTTGTGCCTAGTTGAAGGATTGACCTGTTATCAAGACATGATGAGTGAGGGGCACCCATTTCGCTTTAAACATAGTGCAATTAGGTAACTTAAACAACCTGTAGAGCATGGTCAGTAGTAGAGAGAATGTCTCCCTAACCCAAGATATGGGATAGGATTTATTAGCTTTAGGGATGAACTTTGCAGGGTTGTCCATCCAATATTTTTTCATTTATTCAAAATTAAACTGATTCATTACAGCTTCGAGGAATTGGGCATTGAGCAATAATTGTGGTGGGCTAATAGAGTATGCTCTTACAAAGAGATTAGGGCAGAAAGATGCTATTTAGGTCTGTTTATTATCCTCAAAAAACTGTTCTTTGGGGTTTTCATGGTCAAGTGCCCATTTGACCAGGTCTGTGTATGTCATGAAGGGAGTTATGTCCGTAGAATAGTGAAGCTGGTACTTACTGATATTGGTGAAAGATGGTTGGTCATGGGAAATGACGAAACATATGTCATTGTCAAATATAGAGTAGATTTAGGAGTATTCCAAGTAGTAGGTTTCTGACACCCGTCCACTGGTGTCAAAGAAGATACCAAGATTGGGGTCCTTACTCTCGTGCTCATTCAAAGTAGTTTTTGACCTTGTAGTTCTCGACATGTTTACATAGTGGAAGGTAAATTCTAATACAAATTTAGAGACCATAATTAAAATTTACACAATATAGAAATATCCAATTTAAATTGCTGAGAACTGATAAATTCAAGCAACTTACCTATATATAGCTTGAAACTAGTGGGATTCGTGGGTTCGCTTAGAAAATCACAGTAAAATATTAAGCACGGTAAAAATTGCAGGTGAAAGTGGTGAACAATTCATAAAATTCAAATGATTTAAATAATCCAAACCCACCGGTGAAATATATCCATGTCGTAGATTTCAAAAGAATCAACGGTTGAGATTAGAATAGGAGACCAAAAAGAGAATATGAAATTTAACCAATTTATTCTATTTTGATTTCCGCAATATGAAATCCGCATTGCATGTTGCGGAGATGTAGGATGATATGTGTGATCAGAAATGGATTTCTTAACTTCTGCAATCTGTAATCCGCATTGGAGGCTGTAGGATTGCAAGAAGGAAATTTTTCAATTTTATTATTCATCGAGTTTCTGATTTCCGCAATCTGCAATGCGCATGGTAGAAATGCGGAACCAAAAAATGACATTTTATTTAAGAAAATATTTTCTGACATCTGCAGTATGTATTTGAGGGTTGTAGGTTGCGAAAACGAAAAATCAATAAGACAAATGAAATTTCACTATCTGTAGGACTTCCACTAACCACTAACCAATGGGAAAATATTTTTTCGAAACCTCCTTAAAAAAGGACTTCCACTAACCACATTACAAATTGCGGAATGCAGGTTGTAGGAAAGCAAAAAATAATAAGCAAAAAGGTTGGTTCCTAAATATGAAAAACCAAGAAAAAAAGGATTTGATGAAATTTAATAAAAACAATAACATACTACTTACAGTGAGCATGAAGAAGACCTCATTGGCACCATAATGACCTCAAAGGTTACCTTAGCGAATAAAATGGGATTTTTTGTTTCCAACAACACATCTTTGCTGGAAAATAGCACCAAATTTCCTTCATTGGACTTCTCTCATCCCTCGGCCTCCCTTTCTAACACCTCATCATTGTAGCCCCACCCCAAACAATGCCTCTTTTCCTTCGCTTCCTTTGAAACTTATTTCCACTCATAGCTTCCACCTTTCCACGGTTTTTTAGCACCCTCCACCTCCGTAACACTTATCTCCTCCAAGCCCTCACTTTCACTACTACGAGATTTTCCGGTGGGCCTCACTACCTGCTAATAGGATTTCTCTCCCTTTCGCAGACTCCCATGCCCATTGATCATTCCCTTGACTCATCATGAATACTCCTTGGATATCCCAAGTTGTTATAATCTTGCTGCTCCTTCTCCCCACAGGTGATCATTTTCCTTACCTTTCATATATCCTTTCCTTTAACCCACACACTCTCCCTCTATTGCCCATTTGTAGCCACGGTCTACGCCCCTTAATCCCATTCCTTCCCCTTTGTGAACTTCCTCACTGACCATCTGGCTATTCTCTACCAGTTCCCACTGATCTTCTCCTCCTCCAGGTGGCTGGTTCCAGCCTTCGATGGCCACCTTTGACAACTCATGCTCCCTATATATAGTGAGCTATCATATCATTGTGGGCTAGTGTTAACATGGTTGATGTTGAGTACATTTATTGAAAAATTCTTATATATCACTCCTAATGTATCCATTGCTTTAAACTTAATACAATGACATGGTAAACATCTGCGCTACTTAGTGAGACACTCACACAAGGTTGTAATCGATGGAAAATGCATAGGTTATAGTTGAACACTCTATGTGGAATAAACACTTGGAAGCTTGTTTTTTATATTCATAAATAGTATCACTCGTTTGAAATACAAGCACCTTTTATTACTTTTGTAATGATCTATGAAATATATTCTTACGGTATATAATTGATGCATGTAAATGATAACATTAAAGACCGTGGTTCTTTCTACATGGTTATTGATTGAAATAATATGCTGCTAATATTAACTTTATTTTGGTTTCAATCCAAGTGCGTTCTGTAATATAATATTGATGCTAATAAGAAATGTTTAGTTTGTTTTTACATGGAATATGATGGTAATATAGTAATGCATGTTATTTTTACCTTAGATTGAAAACCGACCTATTATATTCATTACTTGACATTTGGGATGGGATAAATTATACAATCACTAAAAATTGTTATATTATTCCTTGGTTAGTTTCATAAGACTAATAAGTGACACCTTTTGTTTTAGACCTGACTCCATTAGGCAATAATTTCCAATAAATCTTGGAAGTGAACATTAGCTTAGTGTCTTTTATAGGGTCAAATAGGGCTCTCCCCTAGGAGGTTTCCAATTTTGAAGCAGTTGGGGATAAGTGACTAAGGTGACAATGATCACTTCTCCCACATATGCTTATTGGTGGATATACCTTCGATCCCAACATATAAAATTTTGGTGTTGTTTCCAGGGACCATTTCAAAATCTGAAGCGGTTGATCCATATTCATTCACACCCTGGAAATAATGACATTCAGTAAGAAAATTGAGGTAGTTATTTCTGGGTATTTTGAAAATATAAATGTCAAGAACTAATATTGCAAATATCACCTAGAGAATCCACAAGAAGAATCTCGGTAAGGATTAACATTTTTGTGTTGTTGTTGGGGAACATTTCAAAGTTTGATGCAGTTGATCCCGAGTCATTCACACTCTGGAAAGAATGACATTTGGTAAGAAAATTTGAGGTAATTATTAATGGGTGTTTTGAAAATATTACTGAAGACTAATGTTGCATATATTACCTTGTGACTCCACAAAGATAAGCTCGACAAGGCTTGACACTTTGGTAAGTCTTAAAGTCCTAATTATATATGATTTCTTACATTTTTTTAAGAACTAGCCTATAGGATTACCTGGTGACTCCACAAAGAGCTCATCCCGTATCAAGTACGCCCTTTCTTTATTTAGTACTTTGGAGAGATTTTCTTAACAAACTGGGAAGGTTTCTCATGCGACTCCAATCAAAGTAAAATAAAAGTAGTAATTTATAAATATAGGGAAGCCTAATGAGATGGCATCCAATTATGAACTGTGGATGGAAATATTAGAGTTCTCATGCATTCTAGGTATCCCACATAAGCATGTCATTTGATATGGTGGGAAGGAACTTTTCCCATTGTTCTAACAGTATAAGGACCATGGAGCATCCCATGGGAAATCATTCATGCAATTCATTCGGTAAAGTAACATCATGTATGAAGAGATTAGGATGAGGCTATTTATGTTATCTCTTCACCTAGAGGACAATTTGTCAGTCATAAATTGGTATGAGGGTCTTCCTCACAAATTTTTCTCTTCACTTAGGCATTTCATTAATGCATTCACCATAGATTGGGATTATGGTGTTGATGAACAAGAAAAAAAGGCCATGATTGAAATAATATTGGAAGAAACCCTGGAAAAGGTAGACTCAAGATGATTCTAGAAAAGGAACCAAAGATGATATTCCATTTGAGTTTGAAGATACTGATGCTTCAACTACTACAGAAATGGAAAATGGTTTTTCTCCTCTTAATCTATCAGCTTTCCCAGGATATTCAAATGAGCTACCTGAGGAATTTTTCCATTCCTTCAAGGGTGACCATGATAATGTCGCACATCATATGGAATGGTTTATGACTATGGCTTCAGAGTATGGTATCAATGAAGAAGAAGATGTTTATATGCGATCATTTTTCCTTCACCTGGGAGGGAAGGCCCTGGCTTGTTTTGTGGGCCTAGATAAAAGAATGATATCATAAGGGCACTATGATGAATGGATACCTCATGTCAAGCATGAAAAGGAGTTTTTCACTAAGGAATCCCAAAGAAAAGATCAAGTCGAGCAAGCATTGTTCAAGGTATAAGTGATTATATCTTGAGCATGATAGATGAAGATTCCTAAGCAGATGAATATCATGATGGTCCCATATATGACGATCTAGAATTCGTAATTGAAGAAGCTGAGGAAAAAAAATATAGGATGAGTCCTCCCTTCTAGCATACAGAGACTCCCTGTGACATACTAGATGTTTGGGATGATAGTGACAAAATTTTTGAGGAAGATGGTTATTTGACATTTATGGGTCCACCTTTATATGATTCCTAGAGACCAGGTATCTTTCTCTCCATACGTTGTAGCAAGGAAGACAATCTTGATGAAGTTACTGAGGAAGAGCCAGAACATGGCACTATTTGGGATGAGGAACTCTCAATCACCTCTAGCAAGGGTGTTGAAGACATAACTTATGAAGACCATATCAAAAGAGATATGATCATTCCTTCCCATGACGAGGCTAATTACGAAGAGTGGCTCAACCATTTTCCACCATAATTGAAGATGGAACAACACCAAACTTTGTAGATAGTTTTTATATGCATATGGCACATTATGATGAAAATTTTTAGGACTTGAAACCTCATGTCTATTGTGATTCTTCCATGATGTCACCATCATACTCATCCTGTAGCAGGGAATCTTTTTACACAGAGGATTCTTTTGAAGATATTAAACATATGATGAGGCTAGGATATCACTTTTCGTTGTGCCCCTATAAAATCATAGAAGAGGTTGTTCAAGTCACTCTACCCTACATCAGCAAGCCCTTAATTATACATCTTGACAAAACTGAGGAAGGTAGGTGGACAGGTTTTGACTTTCATCCCTCAGTCTCATAATATTTATTGTTTATATTTTCATTTGAGGCATGAAGGTATCAATTATATTGTTGACAATTTCAAAAATTCAAGGATTATAGGGGTTACTGACATGATTGAGGAAAATATAATAAATATGCATGTTGTTGATATATTTGTAACTTCAGAATGTATTCACTTGTATATATTGTATTTAATTGGTCACCGATGCTCCTATCGGGAGAATCACTTGTATTTCTTTGTACCCAGATGTTCCTATCAGGAGAATTACTAGAAGTCATGAGGAAGTCCCCTCCATTGTAAGTCGGGTCATGAGTACCCTAGTTGTGGTTAGTATAGCCTACATAACTAAGTTAGGATTACTCGATCCTACATAACAGAGTCAAATATTAAGTGAAGGAAAGAATATAAATAGAGAGTGAGCCTCTCTATTTATCATAGTCACTCACACTCAGTTGTAGCACATAACTGCAAGAGAGAAGAAGCTGGGACAAGAGAGATAGATACAACTGTTGTCTAGATATCAACTTTGTGTCTTTGGGTTTTACTTTTGCTGCTCATTCTATCTCTAAAGAAGTTTTAGGGTTTTCTCCTTTATGGTTTCCCCGAGGAAAATGTTTGTGTTCATTGTCTGTTGTTATTTATTGTTGTGCTTGTTATTCTCTCAGATAAGATCCCAATATCATATAGCTTAAATGATAAAAATATAACATGGTATCAAAACTAACCTGAGAAGAAGATAGTGCAGCAGCAGAAGCTAGGGTTTCTTACTTTTTGGGTCTCTCTCCATAGATCATCAGCAAAATAAGGCTAGGATAACTCTCCATTGAAGGCCTTTTTACGAAAGAGGAATTTTTTAGGGATCCCAGCATAGGATTTATCTCCTCATCAAAATTGAATTTTAGAGACCAAGGTTGATAGTTTTGGTTGGGTAAAACTCCGGGAAGGTAAAATCCTAGTTTGACCCTGGGCTTGAAAAACCCTAAAATACTAAAACAAATAGTTTTGGTACATTCTCTATATATCGGGATTAAAGAAGTATAAGGGGCCTAAATTTTCACAAGCTGAAGATAAAATACTCATGTACCTTGTGTAAACATTTCAGATTCAAATTCTTTATATTCTGGGAGATATGATTCCTCTAAATCAGGGTTCCAGCCTCTTCCACGATTCATCCATAAACATGACACCTAGGGAGAATTTCGGTATTTTGGGATACAAAGGTCCAAATTAAATTTTGGAAGATGTAATAGAAAGGGAATGGAGTTTAATTTTGGTGATAAAAATTTTCTACCCCGGAAGTGAAACAGTGACACGTGCCCTTCTGTACAAGTTCCCTATGTTGAATAGTCCTAAATTAAGTCACTGTGAGAAAACTACCATAGGTCCTAGTTGGTGAAACCAATTCTAATAAAACCTGTGTTTTTGGAAAGAGGATAGATGAGGCTACCTCAATACAAAATTTCAAACACATAGGAGTAGCACTTTCGGATATTTCACAGCAATAGTATCACGTATTTCTGCAAAAGAAATTGAAAAACTAGGGTTTCCTGTTCCGGGAGTTTCCCTCCACTGCGTTCAAAAAAGGAGTACATTAGATAGCTCGCCTTGAAGAGGGCTCTCTTTCTATCCAATCAGAATTTTGAAATTCCATGTTTTGAAAATAGGGTTTCTCTAACAAACCCTAGATTAGCCATCCTTGGAACCATGACATACACCTCAAATCGATAAGATCTAATCTTTTGTTATTTAGAGTTGAGGTTCTCATTTCAACATGACTAATCACACCAGCTTGATGACAAGCTTGGTGAATCTGACAAATTCCAAGCATGGAAGTATATTATTTCATTGGTTTGTGAAGAAAATGAATTGGACACCTACATAAGTGGAGAGGCTCCAGTTCTAGAGGGAGATAAGGATAAAATCCTTACATAGGAATAACTTGGTCAAGGCCAAGACGATCATTGTTGATTCAATCAACGATCACCTTATATCATAAGTGTCTTCCCTAAATACACCTAAAGAGATGTTTGATTCCTTTACCAAGCTATTTGAAGGGAAGAACATAAATCATAAGATGACTTTGAGAAATCAGTTGAAGAATGTGAAGATCCAGAATGCAGAGACCATACAGTGATACTTTACAAAAGTCTCTCAAAACAAAGACCAAAATGAAATAGAAGTGGAGAATGAATAAGTTGTGATAACCACCTTCAATGGCCTCCCAGGATCACGGGATTCATTCATTCGAGGAATTTGTTCCAGAAGGAAGTGATTACTTTCAGCATACTCTAGGAAGAGCACACACAAGATGAAGCTCGACCAATAATAAGAGAAGAGAAGATGGGAGCAACTGAAGATCAAGCGCGCACGATTCAAAGAAGATCCCTCAAGTGATGAGGAATATGAAGAACTCAATTCTTGAAGATTCTCTTATTCATCTTAGCATTTGGATAAGAAATGATGAATGAAGAAGATGATGAAGCAGAAGGATCAAGAAGGAGTCTACCCATGAAACGAATAAAAGATAAGTATTCAATTGTCATTTCATGATATTTTTTTGTTATGCATTTGATTATATTCAATTGATGTGTTATGCATGATAGAATGTTTGCATTAATGACAGTATACTACTAATATGAATTTGATGGGTAAGTAGCTCATACAACTCTCCATTGCTACTTATCTAGAATAAAACCTCTTTGTTGACATATTGGATTAGTGCACAATCTCAATGATGTCATTGTTACGGAGAAAAATTCCTATGGGTCGGGGTACCACAACAAACAGAGTAACCATAGAAATCATTCCTTTCCCATATCCAAGAGAAACCAAACATCTAACACTAAAGGATCTCGAAACATACCTTATTCTGGATGGTTGATGTAGATCCCCGTTGAGCTTTTCCACTCTCGCTCATATTAACAATTTGCTCTCTCAACATTCAGCAAATAAGATAAGCATGCTATATAATTATGTTAGACCTACTATAGCATATATAATCAATAACATATAAGCATTTAAAAGCATCCATGGATTCAATACTCATTTAAATACACATTATTGGATAGGAAAAGATATTTCTATTCATATAAATCAGAGATTACAATAGTGACAACCTTTGTCGGCACGTCTGCGAACCGGAGAAACTGAGTCCTCCACCACTTCAATCCTCCATCTCTCGATATCAAGATCACAACAAAAGGAAAGCTTCGGAAGAACACAAAGTGCTCCAAGGGACAAAGGGATGTAGACTCAAGTATAAACTTTGGCAACAATGGACTATAGTTTTCTTGCTCTTCAATTCCTCTCCTTTCAATGTATCCAAAGGGTTCCTTATATAGTGATTCAATGGGGTAATGGAA
Organism: Pseudotsuga menziesii; assembly: GCA_001517045.1. Lineage (NCBI taxonomy): Eukaryota > Viridiplantae > Streptophyta > Pinopsida > Pinales > Pinaceae > Pseudotsuga > Pseudotsuga menziesii. The sequence continues at coordinate 116,147 of LPNX011219426.1, forward strand.
GGTTGAAAATGAGCAATCTCAAGGAATATGGAAGGCTGAGAGACAAGTGACTTAGATCCACATCAAGGAAAACTCCAAAACTATTTGGCCTTTGGCACACATCCCGATGTATGCAGGTTTAAGGGTCATATCTGCATATATATGCGAGAATAGGTTTAAAAGTCACGTATGGAAAATAATGCATTTTTTTAGGGATGATCTTGGAAACATAAAAGGTACAAAAATGGTCCATGGGGTCCAAATATTCTGCAAAGGGACAGGGAAGGCCATAAAGGTGTGATCCATCATGTGTGGTAAAATCAATTGTAACAGATGCCCCCTATTGTGTGAGGTCAAAGGGGTGATACGATGGCTGAAATACATTATAATTCCATCCCAGAAGTGGAGTGATAAAGAACTAGGTGGAATAACCATCCATCCAATAGTATAATACAATAATCAAACTCTGCACATAATTGCAAGTAGATATAGCAGTCCAGGATACATAAGAGTATAATGGCCTTGAATAGGCATGATACAAAATATGACATGTGTGGTCATCGCCACGTATAATATAGATAGATAAAAATCTCCATGATGAAGATATACGAAGGATCATGATCTCCATGAAAGCTGAACATATATAATGGATCAAGCTCTCCATAATGGCTGAAGATATCTAACATAAACTGGAATCAAGTCACGAGAGCTGAAATCTCATGAACACTGGCACGATAAAGGAGGTAGCCTATATGGGATGCCACCTATCTAGAAGGTCTTCTACACAATCCTCTATGAGTACATGTCCTACTATATGAATAGAGGTGTCAAGGTTGAACATAGTAGTCCATCATCTGATTGCTAGTCATTGATGTATACTGTTAACAGATGCGAGATCACCCATAGATAATGAAAATGAGAATCAAGTTACTAGAGTGCAAACTAACAAGTGTGAATAAATGTGTTGAGGTCGAACACTTGAAAGGATCCATCAATCAAGGGACATTGATTTATTCCCAAAACTTTCGATGGCGAGAGAACCTGCCACTGATGACTGCAAGTCTCAAGGAACTCAAAAATGACTCTAGATTCCTATCCCAGAATAAATGATCTAAAGTCGATGGGATGAAATCCGCTGGAATGAGGGAATTAATGCATCCCTCGTCATCCAACACAAGGTACTCATCAAATATGTATAATGGGGAAGGACTTGATCATAATGTGCATGAACCAGTAACAGTACCGAGAATGACTGACATGCAAAGTCAAGAAGACTGAGGAATGGCCGAATCAGGTTTCAACTTCCTTCAAACAAGAGCATAAAGGAAAATGGTGACTGAATGTAGGTAGCATAGACTCAATATACAAAACTGGGACATCTCTGCGACACAGGAGGCATCGACATAGGCTCCATAGATTGGAAGATTAACCAGTCGGTGGAGATAAACTTAGAGAACTGAGTACAATTCCTAAAGTCAAACTATTAACCTAACCAACGGATGTGATATACAATGTTATGTTCAAAGGCGAAACAACTCTACTGCTTCCAAAGATAACATCTTTTCCTATCCGACTCTTTTATTTTTTGATTTTTTTGGAATTTTTCAAATATTTTGAAAAGCTTGAAAAATAATAAATGTGCTTTATAGTTACAGACTAGAAGGAGATGAGTGTCAAGGGGAAAGAAAACTAGTTCCAAGTAGTGGAACATACCTATGCTCAATGCAAGGACACGTGTAGGATAATGACACTTGGGGGAAAGTCCCCTCCCGGTAAAAAATGGGGAATCAAGCTACAAAGGATATGTAAAATGGCTCTACGTGGCTAGACATGAGACAAGATCAGGCTATATAGCTGATAATCAAAGTCAAGGAATCCAGCATAAGGCTCAATAAGGGAAGCAAAACTCATGATAATGTAATTACAACTTGACATAAAGGAGTCCTGGGGAAAAAGGCTAAGAAAAAGATTAAGAGGAGTATGAGGCTCTTGCGCAAAGTCGTGGTGATACTATACAAAGGACTCCCACACCCTAAGGGAAAAATGTTGGCATGGGCACCAAATGCAAAATAGGAACTAACTAGGGCACCCATGTATGGTCAAGCTCTACCATTCACATCATGTCACTTCTAAAAACAACAAGGAGGTTCCATGACAAGATAGAATGGGTCCGTACCTAAGGTTATAATGAAATGGCCATAAGGTCATGCAAAGTGAAAATGGATGTGAAACCTAACCTATATTTTAGTTTAGACATAATACCTGAAATCGACACAAACAGGTCAAAACCACGGCTGAAACAGCGCTCAAAATGGACTTCTACATCATCAAATTAGTCCAAAACGGTCCAAAATGGTCAAAAATGGTCCAAAACTGTAAAAAGTGGGTAAAATTTTCAATTTTTTTTTATAAATAGTAAAAAATTCAAAAATTCCAAATCATTTGAAATTTTTACCCATTGGAGCTCAAACCTTCCAACACAAATTTTGGGAGCTTCGTCTGGCGAAATTCAACACCGTTTGTTCTAGGTAACTCCTCATGTCCTCATCTTTTTGTTTCATGCAAATTATTTGAATTTCAATGGTCCAATTTAATTTTTAAGCCAATCTAAAATAGTCGTTTCGGCCCACGCGGATATCGAGGTTTTTTCTGCGTATAGGGATGGCCATACACAGAAAAACCTCCCAAAATCGTGTACATACACGACTATTTTGAAAAAATTCACATATACGGCTGTGCACAAGGTATTTTAAGGTATATAATGACCAAAAATTACTTTTAATGTGCAGGATGGTTCTAGAATGGAGAGAGAGGGAACATGGAGATGTAGAAGTGGTTGTTCAAGGTGACTTAATGGCTCAACAATCTCTTTGTGCATGTGGTCTATATAAGTTTTGGTGTCTTGGTAGCCTGAGGGCCAAACCAAGACTCCTACAAGTGCTAGTGTACTACTGGGATCCAGACTCAGAGTCTTTTCATATCGGTGGGATGTCTATCACCATAGAGGTTGAGGACATATATTTTATTACTGTATTATCCCGACGAGGAGAGGTGGTGAACCTACACTCTCGCGGGCCTAGAGGTGGCCTTACCATTGATGAGTACATTGTAGTATACTATTTTTCGGACATGGAAAAGGTTGGGACTCAAATCCCAAGAAATTCCATCCAGGTATTAAGATTGAAGGCCATACAATTGGCACTTGGTAGGATATCTTGTCTAGCATCACTCCACCAGGCCTTGCGACCATTGATGTTCTATGCGGTGGAGTGTATGAGACCCATAATGTATGATTGGAGCACTGCATTGTTGAGTAACATGAAGTAGCAGCTTAGTGACTGCAAGATGGGTAGGGTGAGAAACTTTGCTTTCGGCAGCATACTGAGCATGTTCTTCTTTGAGCATGTACTAGGGCTAAGCCCTAGATTGGAAATTCCTCCAAACGAAGTTCGAGATCTGGCGCAACGACGTTGGGAAAATGTTATGCGCGGACTGGGCAGAGGTAGGGTGGCTAACCCCTACCCAACAAAAATTTTTCCATGGTGGTGGCGACAAATTATTTCCATCGATGATTATCCCTATACGGGAATAGATTTCTGGGGAGATCTGGACATGCCTCTACCACCAAGAGTGGCATACGGAGACATAGTTAACAAATCCCAAACCATCTTATTAAGTTTTTTGAATTATAATTTTTTTTTTGATATATTGACTCAAAAGACATGTTTTGGTGCGATGACACATTGTGACAATCTTCCATGTGTATGCAGATGTTGGACCATGGTGGCCTGACGGTTTCCCCCATCATAGATAGAGGGGAAGAGGAGATGAAATCATGGGTGTGTATGTGGAGCGAATTCTCCAAAGCATCCACACAAACTTTGTACGCTTAACACACAGGGTACCCATGGCGCAAGTCGAGGACTTTCCTGACACCATGTAGCGTCAGGTGGTTGGTGTACCATGAGCATGGGTTTGCTTATTCCGACAACTAGATAGAGCTATGGTGTCCTACCATGATCAAAATCCCCCTCCTCCTCCATAGGATTAGAGACCTGAGAGTGTTTAATTTTTGTACTACCGTGTATTATATTTTGGTGGATTGGAAGCCCCATTTTTGTATTATGACACTTATGTATTATGATGTCACATTTTGGATGTTTAACAAATTTTTTTTATGATGATCGATTTTATTTATTTACATGTGTGTAAAAATGTATCTTTGTGATATGCTTATGGTCTATGAAACAAATTCCAATCTAACACATAGTTAGCATATGAGTCAAAAACTTGATTAAAAATTCTTGAAACATGTATGTATGTTATGTTCTCAAATTTCTGTTCTAGCAATATTACACGTACGAATCTTCGTAATAATGTCAAATCCCTAATACGATACAAGCCATTAAGTTGTGAAACCACTAACTGTGAATCAAGATGTACCTCAAGAGAGAGAATGCCATGTGAAATGGAATCCTGCAATAACTCGATAACGAAACTATACTCAGCAACATTGTTCGAAGAAGGCCGTAAACATATGCCTCCTGAAGACAATACCTGACCCGTAGGAGTATAAATCACCCAAGCAGTAGAAGCTGAGTTTTGAGTGTGGTAGCTAGCACCATCAGTGAATCCTATGTAAGTAGAAGACTCCATTGATATCTGCCATAAGAAATGAAAGCTAATCAACAAAATCGATCACCATATGAAAACCCACCTATGCAAAACATTATACAATAATATACAATAATCAGCCCTGGTTGAAGATCGTGCATAGTATTTTTTAAGATAGAGCCCATTTCTAGGCTCCGCCAAGCCTGTCCCTTAATAATCCACCAGATCATAGGATCCCTTCTCTAACACACGTTTAACTATGTAAGCACCATGCAACATGGGATTAAACTTCCCTGACCCCAAGGGTTCTTTAGCTTGATCCCATAGAAGGACCAAATGACCTTCACTAAACCTCCTCAGACGGACAAACTTATCATATTGGACCTTAACACGACACTTATTTACTTCTAGAGCCACTAAGGCATCCCAGCGCTGCTCATCAAGCTGCTCTAAGTGGACCAAACATTCCTCCAATGAGGAAGTGTCTAGAAAAGCTCTATCGCTAGTTTCAATGAAGGGATTTTGCATTCAACCAGCAAGACAGAATCCACCCCATGTATGAGCTGATATGGAGAGAAATCGGTGGCAGTCTTAACCGTGGTCCTATAGGCCCACAAAGAAGGATATAACATGATATGTCAATTTGTCTTACTTTGTGTGATAGTTCATTGGAGAATGGACTTAAGTGATTTATTCATTGCTTCAACCTGTCCATTTTCCTGAGGATAATAAGAAGAGGAGTGCTCCTAATTATACCCTAACTTTGAAGCCAACTCTTCCATCATTCTATTTTGAAAGTGCCTACCATGGTCAGTGACAAGCTCTTTCAGAATTCCAAACCAAGTAATAATTTGGTTGAACATGAAATGCGCGGCTGTCTCACCGTTGGATTTAATCGTGGGCATAGACTCAGCCCATTTCGTGAAATAATCGGCAGCCACTATAATGTGATGATTCCCCCCAGTTGAAGCTAAGTTACAATCCATGAAATCAATCCCCCACTTGGTGAAGGGACTGGTGGTGATAATCGGATGTAACAGGGTAGGATGCGAGCACATTTGTGAGCAAACACCTAGCAAGGGTGACACTTATTGACCGCATTGACACAATCCTTGAAGATTGACAACCGAAAATACCTGCTCTCAAGATTTTTTAGGCTATAGAAAGCCCAAATAAATGAGCACCACATAGCCCTCTATGGAAATCATTCAGCACAACCTCATCCTCATCATGGGTTAAACAACGACGTAAAATGGAATCTACCCCACGGTGGTACAAAGTGTTATCTAGTATAAGGTAGTTCTTAGATATATGACGTAATATTCGTCATTCATCTCGTGATAGGTGAGTAGAGACCTTCAATGTTTTCAAATATATAATGATATCTTCGTACCATGGGTCCAAAGTTGATATAAGGAAAATATGCTCATTGACAAACGTATCCTCATAAACCTCCTCCTCCTCCACACTTGGAAAATCAGAAATCAGCTCTGCAAAGATCAACGATTTCTTTGATTTCGCCGAAACGAATTTGAGCTTGAATTCTTGCAAACTAACAATCCACTTATTATATTTTCCCTGAATCATCCTTCTAGTGAGGATGAACTGAAATGGATTGACATGAGATACCACCAAGGTCTAGCGAAGGAGAATGTAATGTCTCAATCTCTAAACTGCATGAACGATGTCGAAGGTAAGTTTCTCCACATGAGAATAATGGATTTTGGCATCAGTAAGGTTCCAGCTCAAATGATATATGACATTCTCATGGAGCTCCTCATCCTCCTAAACAAAAACCATACCAACTGTCTCCATGTACACGGCCACATAAATTAAAAAATGATGGCTATAGTTAGGTGGACTATGCACAAGGGCCAATGCTAAGGCTCAATTAAGAGCATCATAGGAGTCCTGGGCTCACTCATCCTAGCAAAAAGTGGTGTCCTTCTTTAAAAGACACATAAATCCTTTAGTCAAATTGGAAAATCTAACCACGAATCTCCGTAAGTAATTTTCCATGCCTTGTAAACACTGAAGATGTCTAATATTACGCGAGGGAGACAATTGAAGTATTGCCTCAAACTTTAAGGGATCGAATCTTATACCCTCCTTGGATACAATCAACCCTAGCAAGCGAACAATAGTGACACAAAAGATGCACTTATGAGGATTTAACCTTGTTGGCTTAACTATGCAGACCCTGGTTTACTTTATTGTACCAACAAAACCCCTAGCTCACTGGCCCTTTCGGCGAAAGAATGCAGAATGGAATGAAGTCTCACCTAAAGTGATCCTAGATGGGGTGGCTAAAGAATCACATTTCCTCAACCAGGTTCTGTAGCATCCTGGGTTCTCTGACTCTACTTAACCAGCTAGATCTCTCTGCAAGGATTGTTTCTCTCTTTCTAGCTGACTATGCTACGGGACTGGCTCTTATCGCATCGCAGCTTCTAGGATGATGCGCAAACTTACTCTTATGCTCAACTCTTAACCTGTGATATCTCACACCGCAGCTCCTCCGACAGTGCGATATCGCCTTTCTACGCCATGATATTTCCTGCAGTAAGAATTAATATGCTCATCAACTCTCAAGGTCCAAAGGCTTCCTCTCTGGGTATAATAGCTCAGTTAACCTCCATCAAGGTGTTAAACAACTCTGCTTAAGCTTCTACAGTTTAACATGCTTAACATCAATCACACTCAACTCGCTGAACTAAATATACCGAAGTCACTTAACACAGTAGCTGCTACTGTCATGAATCAAGCACTGATAAACTCATATACAGAGTACTCGACACATTCAACTTGCATTTAACCTTCTATGTTATTGTAAAGTGAAGGATAGCATACATGCATTCATTAACTGATAAGCAAAGTTCATGTAACAGATAACAGATAGCAAGTAAGTAGAGCACAATCACATGAAACAGTCGCACAACACACAGATTTTACGTGGTTCACTTCTAGGGAGGAAACTATGTCCATAGGAACTATGTTTATATTATATGTAGAGAGAGTAACATAGTTCCGCTGCAACCTCTTATGCAGCTTGAGATCTTCTGGGAAACTCCACGCACTCAGCTGGGAGCCCTTCTCTCTTAGATCTCTTCTCTTCCTATTATGCCTTCTTCTTACAATATATCTTCTCTCTCTTTCTCTCAATCCCTGTGGATTGTTACATTCATGCTCAAGGAGTCGGATGCTGGTTACAGTAAGATAACTGTAGCTTTTACAACAAAACCAGAGCTCGACTCTTTCTCAATATCTTACATAACAGACGACCAACTAACTAGCTAACCATCTAACTTTCTAACCATCTAACCCTTCATAATACAAAATACATGCTTAAAATAGGTGGCCCGAAGGTCTCACCGTGATACAAAACTATGGGCCTATCCCAATAGTAACCCAAAACCCTAACTGTGACAATTGGCCTATCTGTACTTTGAACTGCCACTTACTGGTCACACTGCAGCTTTCTGCGGTCTTCTGTGATTTCCAGTGCTGATCGTGGGTATGGGCGTCACCTCCTCGGTTTCTCCCCTTCTGTCCTTTGTCTTTAATACCTCGGCTCTTTGCTCCTTCTCCATTCATGAGGGTAGCTGAGCCCTCTTGTCGTCACCACTGCCTTAAATGCAGTGGTTGAGCTCTCTTCTCGATCGCTTTAGGTACTATTTCCTTTGACTTTCTTGTTCCGATATAGCAGCTTTTCCTATAGCTGTGGGGCCCTGCTCCAACAAACCTGAACTGGTAATGGCAGCATATTTCGAATACTAATCTCAAATGGTATGGATGATGCACTCTCAGACGAGAATGAGAAGAAATATCATCCAAATACACTTCGATAATTGTTTTGATATCATGAAAAATTAAGGTCATAGCCCGCTGAAATGTGCCTCTGGCGTTTTTAAGACCAAAAGGAATCTTTCGATATGCAAACGTACCCCAAGAACAAATAAATGCAGTTTTATGTTGATCCTTGGGTTTGATCTGAATCTGATTATATCCAGAAAAACCATCCATGAAGGAGAATACCTCGCTTCCCACACACTCATCCAAAATATGATCAATAAATGGTGTGGGAAAATTATCCTTAGGACAAGCGCAATTTAAATCATGGAAATCAGTGCATATACAGATCACTCCCTGCTTCTTATCCACTAGAGTGGGATTTGAAACCCACTCCATCAAGGGAACGGGATAGTTGAAACTGGATTTTAACAGCTTCTCTATCTCAGCCTTAATAGCGGGTGCTTTTCTAGGATTCACCGCATGCAAACATTGTCAAATAGGATTCACATTCAGATAGGTCTTAATTTCATGTTCGACAATATGAGGGTCAATACCCAGAATTTCCTCGTATGACCAAGTAAATATGTCACGAAACTCTTTAAATAGCTCAATATACTCCTTAATCTCATCAGGGGAATAGTACGCCCCAATGTAGACATTCTCAATTTTTCTAGGATCGCAAGAAATATTGATAGGAATGGTAGGTGATAGGTTCACCATGTTCCCATCAGCCATCTGACCAGGAGAGCTCAATGGAACCATGGGACTACCAATCCTCTCACTAAGAATCTCCATATAGTCCTCACGCTCCATATGGTTAAGCTCGGGAAGAAAATATGATCTATGATGCAACTCTTCCCAAGGTGGCTCAACCCCCGACATGGACTCAATAATGGCTTCATCTTATGGAAAAATACCATTAAGGAAATCATGTTCATGATAGGACTCAACTGCACATGCAGGCAGCACATAAGGGTCCTCCTCCTCTGTTCACGAATAGGAAGGACTAGGCTCTACAACACAATCAAGATTCACTTGATATGCTATCATTCCTGCAGGTAATGGCACATCTATTTCGAGAGGTCCATTTGAAGGACTCGGTGAACGAAGAATCCAAGGATCTTCCATATGGGTTGTGCAAAAAGACACTGACTCTAGTGAATATGAAGCCCCATGAAAACTAGATCCGATCATAAGAATGAGCGCAGGACAACTAAAGGTCCCCATAAGGGATGGATACATAACCACACCCACACTCCTAGTTGTAGGCTGAGAATTATTGATAATCGGGATAGAAGATCGCGATGATGCACTGACACTCGGATTACAAAATGATGTCTGATAAATGGTAACAATATTCCCATTAAATGGAAAGAATACTACTCGAAATAGAGAAGAGGCTACAGCTTGCATACTATACATCCAATTCCATCCCAGTAAAATATTGTAGTCAAGGGGCGCATCAACCACCTCGACCTCAATCGCGACAGTATTCCCTCCCAATTCGACCTTAAGAGAAGGAAGAATCCCATGCGACTGAAATGATCTACCATCAAAGGCAGTCAACATGATAGTGGATTGAGACAACTTAGGAGAACCCAAACCCTTCCAACACGACAAAGACATCACAGAAGCAATAGTGCCTTAGTCAATCATAGTGCATTTGAAGGTCATATTAAGATACTCTACATGAATCAAAATAGACACGTAGTAAGCCAAGTGAGGTTGTAGTCCTATGGCTTCAAATTTGATGACAGAAGAAGAGTTATCATCATTAATCCCAAGAGTAGAAAGCAAAGATTTCCTTTGTGGTGAATAACTCTGAAGCACTTCAAGCGCAGACATCGCACAAGGAGTTTGGACCAAATCCTCAACAACGAAATAGTTCTGGGTGTCTTGGGTATTAGGATTGTGCCCTGAACTCTTTAGGACTCCCTTAGGAATGCGAGGTGTAGTTTTAGGTTTATCCATAGGGTTTTCGATATGCAAAGGGATTTTGGGTGGAGCAGGTTCTTTTCCAAGGTCTTGTTGTGATGAACCATAATCTTTCGTATGAGTTACAACCTTAGTCGCACGTACCATGTTGATGCAACCATGACCAGTATTGGCTTATGGGGGATTTTGATCTCCACCTGACACACAATGAGGATCATTGGTCCTCGAGTTCATATTTTGATTATGGGGTAAAGGATTGGTTAGCATAGCTAGGAGCTATGCTATGAATCTCAAGGCATCTTCCATATGAGGGCACAAGTGAGTGAGGTTGTCCTCCTTACATAATTTACAAGGAAACTTAATCTTATGTTTAGACTGCTTGTCCCCCCCAACATTGCGGGCGTTCTGGTCATTAAAATTGGAATTTTCATTCTTGTTCCCACCCTTACGATTATTTTTAACCCTTTTCTTATTCCTTTCAGGCTTCTGGTTTCCCTTCTGGTCCGACAATTTGGACAAAAAGTACACTCGCCATTTGGGAGGGTTAAGATGAAGCCGTGGCTTGTCCCGAAGCGGATTGATTAATAGACAATTGACTCACTTTTTTTACAACCAAATCTACTGGTTTGGCACTTGTACAACCCACAATGACATTGACATGTGGTCCAGGCTTGATCTTGGGATCGAAACTAGAATGCAGAGCGTTAGGTATGATCTCATACAAAAGTCTGGATTGAGCATAAATCAAATCCAACTCCTGTTCCCTAAAGATTTATTTTTCCTCGATCTGGACTCCAGATGTAGAAACATCCTTTGCGATGTAAGGTAACATTGATTTGAGGAACCACTCAAGAAGAAATTATGGCGGTATGAAGGCTTTAATCAACCTTTTCCATCTATGCCACTCTTCGATATGGTCAGAGATATGTGTGGCTTTGTCTTTCCAAAATGTCGACAAGAGTTCTGTACCAATTTCGTAATGCACGGGTAGCTGGTAGTGATTAAGGAAAGTCATAGCAAGGTCATCGAACAAAATGAATGCCCCCCTCGGTAACTCTATATACCATTTCGTTGTAGGCCCAGTGAGGGTGCGTTGAAATAGCCTTAAACAGATTGATTCATTGTGTAAGGAATTGGAAGGGCACCAAAGGTGAAAAGTAGTGACATTCATCATTAAGCTAGCATTATATTAGGATATTTACTGAGAGAATAACAAGCACAACAATCAAACACAAGAGACAATGAACATAGTGTTTATCCTCGGGGAAACCATAAATGGAGAAAACCCCGCAACTTCCTCATAGATAAAATCAGCACCAAAATAGAAAATCCCCAAAACAGTAAGTGATCTCCCGACAGTAGTAACCTTCTTCTTATCTAGCCCCAATGTCTTCTCCTTCCTCAACTATGTGCTACACTTGAGTGTGTATAAGTTGTGTGATAAATAGAGACTCTAGTTCTCTATTTATACTAATCCTGACATGACTAAAACCCTACCAGGGCCGACCTATACTAGGAGAGTCTAATAACCCTAGTGCCCTGGAACTGCGGGGACTTTAACCCTTAGACAATCAGAGGGTTACTCACTATGACTTGACATGAATTATTTACATTATTGATTCTCCCGATTGGAACATCGAGGCATGACAACATGACACAATTACATTATAGATACATCCCAGAATAAACATCAGGTTACAATACATAATATACATAGATGAATACATTCCGAAGTTACAAATACATCAACACTCCCTCTTAACTAGGAAGGTATTCTTTTGACACAATTTTTAGCATTGGTATTCTTCTCTGTATCAACTGAATCATCTCGTCATCTGCATCTCAGGTCCTCTAAGTCTTTAAGTCATCTTCATATTTAAGTCATCTTCATCTTCAATTCATCTTCATCTTCAAGTCATCGGATCTGGATCATCATGGGATATCATCACTGGATCTGGATCATCACTCGATCTAGATCATCATGAGGCATCATCACTGGATCTAGATCATCACTCGATCTGGATCATCACTGGCTATCATCACTGGATCTGGATCATCACTACTGGATCATCATCACTGGATCTGGATCATCACTGGCTATCATCACAGGTGCTATCTCTTGATTCTTCTCGTCATAGGAACCTCTACAGAGCCAGTCCTTTTTCATACTGGATGTATCATCTTAGAGCTAGTCCTTTTTCATACTAGATGAGGCATCACAGATCTAGTCCTTTTTCATACCAGATGAGGCATCATAGAGCTGGTCCTTTTTCATATCAGGTGTGGTAGCTACTCAGAGCTAGTCCTTTTTCATACTAGATGAGCCTTCCCATAGATAGTCCTTTTTCACACTAGGTAGGGCATCACAGAGCTGGTCCTTTTTCATACCAGATGAGGCATCATAGAGCTGGTCCTTTTTCATACTAGATGTGGCAGCTACTCAGAGATAGTCCTTTTTCATACTAGATTAGCCTTCCCATAGCTAGTCCTTTTTCATACTAGGTATGGCATCACAGAGCTGGTCCTTTTTCATACTAGATGAGCCTTCCTAGAGCTAGTCCTTATTCATATTAGGCAGGGCATCACAGAGCTGGTCCTTTTTCATACCAGATGAGGCATCATAGAGCTGGTCCTTTTTCATACCAGATGTGGCAGCTACTTAGAGCTAGTCCTTTTTCATACTAGATGAGCCTCCATAGAGCCAGCCCTTTTTCATGCTGGATGTGCCATCTACACATATAGATAACAATGGAATGAAGCAATCCTCTCGCCATGTCACAACTCTTACATTCGACCATGGAAGGAACCAATCCTCTCACCATGTCGGAATGGCACAGCACTTACATCTGATCATGGAAGGAACCAATCCTCTCACCATGTCATACTGGCACAACACGAACACATCACTTCCTCTTGAGAGGAACCTCGATCTAGATAACACCAAGATTCTCCCTGAATTACTCAAACTTCACCCTAGCCAATGGCTTGGTCAACACATCAGCTATTTGTTCGTCCGTCGCAACATACTGGAGCTTCACTGCTCCTCTCTGCACCATATCCCTGATATAGTGATACATGATCTCAATATGCTTCGACTTGTCATGGAATACTGGATTCTTTGACAACTTTACATAGCTCTAGTTGTCACAGTATATACAAGTAGCATCTAATTGGAGATCAAACAAATCAGACAGTAGCTTCCTCAGCCATACTACCTCACAACTAGCTGAATAGGCTACAACATACTCTGCTTCAGCTGTACTCAGTGCCACATAGGATTGCTTCCTACTAAACCATGAGATCACACCTGATACCATACTAAAGAAACACCCTGAAGTGCTCTTCCTATCGATGGCACTTCCTGCCCAATCTGAATCAACATAACCCTCCAGGTTAATCCTTTGATCAGCCTTATACTTGAGCCCATAATCAACTGTACCCTTCAGCTACCTCAAAATATGCTTTGCAGCAATCAAGTGAACATGTCTTGGATTTGTCAAGTATTGGCTCAAGGTGTTCACAGCAAATCAAATATCTGGTCTCGTGTTCGTCAAGTACATCAAGGACCCAATCATCTGATGATACATCATGACATCAATTGTCTTTGATGAAGCATCACTCAATAGCTTTAGGTTTGATGCCATAGGTGTGGTTAATGCCTTGTAGTCCATCATCCCAAATCTCTTCAGGATCTCTACTGCATACTTTCCTTGTCCAAGAAATATTCCATCTGTAGTTTGCCACACCTCCATACCTAGTAAATAATGCATCATTCCCAAGTCCTTCATCTTGAACTCAATAGCAAGCTTTCTCTTCGTATCAGTAATCAACCCATCCATACCTGTCACAAACAGATCATCTACATATAGTGGAAGTATCACCGGGTTTCCACCTTCCACCTTGTAGTAAAGGTTGGAATCTGCTTTACTCTTGGTAAAGCCCAAACTGGATAGAAAGCTGTCAATTCTGTCGTACCATGTCTTGGGTCCCTGTTTCAAACTGTATAGGGATTTCTTCAGTCTACACACATGAGCCTCCCTGTCATGTGTCTCAAAACCGAGTGGCTTCTCCACATACACTTCCTCTTCTACTACACCATTCAAGAAAGCAGTCTTGACATCCATTTTGTGTATCTTCCATTTCATCACTGCAGCCAGATAAAGTACCGATTTGATGGAAGTGTATCTAGCTACAGGTGCAAAGGTTTCTTCATAGTCTATTCCTTCTTTCTCAGAGAAACTCCGAGCCACAAATCTTTCCTTATACTTTTCAATGCTACCATCTGCAGCATGCTTTATCTTGTAGATCCATTTGGAAGTTACTACTGACTTCCCTTCTTGTCTTGGGACAACATCCCAAACATCATTCTTCATGATTGATTGATACTCTTCGATCATCACATCCTTCCAATCTTTCCGTTCTGCCGCTTCTTCATACTTGGAAAGTTCTTTATCAATAAAGTCACATAGTAAAGCTACATAACTGGAATAGGATCTGGTCCTCTTTCTTTTTCTGAGATTCTCTTCTGGAACCCCATATATTTTTGCATCTTGGATAATCTCTCGTACCCAAGCAGGTTTTCTCTTGTGAGGATTCTTCTCCTGTGGTGGATCTATAGGCCTTTGTGGTTATTCAAATTCTTGATCTTCTTCTTGAGTTTCTTCATTCATGATTGTATCATGAATTCTGGGAGCTTCTGCTTCTTCAGGTTCTTTAGCAGGTTTCTTTCTGGATTCGATGTAGGCTGAATCTTTGTCAAATGTTACATCCCTGCTGATGTCAATCTTTTTGAATCCCGAGAAGTATATTCTGTAAGCCTTCGAGCTTTTAGAGTATCCCAAAAATATACCCTTCTTTCCTAAAGGATATAATTTTGTTCTCTTCTCTTTTGGAATGTGTATGTACACAGGACAACCAAATATTCTGAGATGGCTAAATTTTGGTTTCTTGTTGGAGAAGACTTCTTCAGGAGACTTGTTCTTGAGTACTCTGTGTGGAGTACGGTTCTGTACATACACTTTTGTTCTGGCTGCTTCTGCCCAAAGATGCATAGGAATATCTTGATCATGAAGCATATCTCTTGCAACTTCCATGATGGTTCTATTCTTCCTCTCTACAACCCATTCTGTTGTGGATTGTAAGGAGTGGACAACTCCCTCTTAATCCCTGAGTCCTTACATAGTTCCTTGAACTCATTTGAAGTGAATTCTCTGCCATTTTCTGATCGAAAAGTCTTGATCTTCTTTTCAGTATGGTTCTCGATCAAGGCTTTGAATTCCTTGAACTTGCTAAACACTTCATCTTTATTCTTCATGAATTAAATCCATGTCTTCATATAAAAGTCATCAATAAAAGAAACATACTACACATAACCACTTAGTGAGCTTAATGACATTGGTCCACATACATCGGAGTGGATGATTTCCAATATTCCTTTTGGTTTGCTCTCGTTGCTTGGAAATGTCTTCTTTGTGTTCTTTCCTTTCGCACATCCTCTGCAAACCCTTTAATGCTTTGCTTGAATTTCTAGAAGACCTTCAACAGCTTTGCTTGCAAGTTGTACTGCTCTGTAATGTACATGTTTAAGCCTTATATGCCAAAGTTCATTTGGTTCTACTGTGTCATGAACCAAAGCTTGATCTGGTTGGCCCTTCAATTTGTATAGACCTCCTTCTTGTTGTCCGATCACGATTGCATCGTCAAAAGTCTTTCGTTTTGGCCACATAATAACTTGGCCATCTACAAAAGAAACCCTCATTCCTTTTTCATCCAATGTAAATATGGATAGGAGGTTCTTCTTTAGTCCTAAAACAAATAATGCATTCTTCATATTCAAAGACTTTCTAGAATCTAGTTTATTGAAGGATTCACCACTACCTTTTATTGGATACTGGTAGTCATCCCTAAGTTTCACCTTGTGAGGTGACTCATGTTCAGATATCTTTACAAATGGATCTTTGAATCCCGTCAAGTGCTTGGAAGCACCACTGTCTATAAGCCAATCATTGCTTCCATGTGAAACAATTCCCGTGAGAGCAGAGATCAGTACATATTCATCCTCAATTGAAGATTCATCACTCTCTTGTCTGATTCTCTTTGAAGAAGGTTCATCATCCTTTGCATCATGGTCATGATGTCTTCTCTTTTTCTTCTTCCTTAGATTTCTTTTGTTAGGGCAGAATCTAGATATGTGACCTTTTTCATCACATGTGTAACATCTAATAGTATTTGGATCTTTTCTAGAGTGTGAGGTCTTAGCTTTGGAGTGATAATTGCTCCTTCTATTTTTCTTGGAGTGAACTGTGAGAGCTTGATCTTCACCACCATCTTCTCTTCTTGAGCTGCTATCCTAGCTTCTTCTTGAGAGAATTCTTCCCATAGTCTGCTGAATTTGACTAACTTCTTTCTGGCACAGATTCCTTGAATGAAAGAGTCCCATGTTCTAGGGAGACCATTCAAGGTGGTCATCACAATCTGAGAATTTTCCACTTCTTCATCTACTGCTTCTAGCTGCTCCTTGATTTGGGAAACCCTTGTAAAGTAAGACTGAATAGTATCAGCATTTTGGATCTTTACATTCTTCAATTGGTTTCTCAAAGTCATCTTCCTATTTATGCTCTTCCCTTCAAACAATTTGGTTAGGGCATCAAACATAGCTTTAGGTGTCTTGAGGGAGGAAACCTATGGTATGAGATGATCCTTGATAGAATCAGTGATGATTCTCTTTGCCATAACCAACTTATTCTTATGCAAGGCCTTAGCCTCATCTCCCTCTGGAATTGGAACCTCCTCATTGATATAGGAGTCCAACTCATTCTCTTCTAGGACTAGGGAGATCCTATACTTCCAAGATCGGAATTTATCAGCTCCCTCAATATTTTCATCAAGCTTGGTATGATGATACATCTTAAACTGAGAACCTCAAATGGAAATATAGAATATTTAGATCTTACCAGGTTCAAGATGTCGAATCTGAAACTTGAGCTGAAATCCTGCAGTGCTAATTCAGTAGCAAATTAGGATTTTGCTTTTCCGGAGATCTATTCACCCAAATTCCTTGAAATTTATCCCTAAATTCAATTTTGGGGAGGAGATAAATCCAGGCCTAGGCTCACTGAAAAATTCCTCTTCTGTAAAAAGGCCTAATTTTCGGCAGTAGTGTTGGGTCCAAAACTAAAAAACCTCAGAATTGGATTCTGCTTCGACAAAAAGATGTGCCCTAAAGAGGATAGTTATTCCACCTTGATTTTGCTGAAAATATGTGGAGGAAGATCCACAAACTAGGAATCCCTAGTTCCCACGACTGCACAATGTCTTTTTCTTAGGTTAGCTCTGATACCATGTTAGAAATTCATCATTAAGCTAGCATTATATTAGGATCTTTACTGAGAGATTAATAAGCACAGAAATCAAACACAAGAGACGATGAAAACAATGTTTATTCTTGGGGAAACCATAAATGGAGAAAACCCCACAACTTCCTCAGAGATAGAATCAGCACCAAAATAGAAAATCCCCAAAATAGTAAGTGATCTCCCGACAGTAGTAACCTTCTTCTTATCTAGCCCTAGTGTCTTCTCCTTCCTCAACTATGTGCTACACTTGAGTGTGTATAAGCTGTGTGATAAATAGAGACTCCAGTTCTCTATTTATACTAATCTCGACATGACTAAAACCCTACCGGGGCTGACCTCTACTAGGAGATTCTAATAACCCTAGTGCCCCGAAACTGCGGGGACTTTAACCCTTAGAAAATTGGAGGGTTACTCACTATGACTTAACATGACTTGTTTACATTATTGATTCTCTCAATTGGAACATCGAGGCATGACAACATGACACAATTACATTATAGATACATCCTGGAATAAACATTGGGTTACAATAATAAGATACATAGATGAATACATTCCGAAGTTACAAATACATCAACAAAGAGTTTTGTACCAATGTTGTAATGCATGAGTAGTTGGAAGTGATTGAGGAAATTCATAGCAAGGTCATCGAACAAAATTAATGCCCCCCTCAGTAACTCTATATACCATTTCGCTGCAGGCCCAGTGAGGGTGCGTTGAAATAGATTTAAACGAATTGATTCATCGTGTAAGGAATTGGAAGGGAACCAAAGGTGAAAAGTAGTGACATGTTCACTAGGATCTTCTCCTGCATTGACCTCAAACTTTGGAATGTCTAAGGGAAGCTTTTTAGGGACAACCGGCCAAGCCAGGTCATGAGATACTAGATCGTTCATGAGTCTCGATAAGTTAGGTAAGTTTAATGTTGCAAGGAAAGGGAGCCTAGGTTGAGCCGGTCTACGCCATGCTCCCTGATATTTTTGGTTCATATAAGGATGACTACTGTAAATACCATGTCCTTGGCCATAATATCCTCCTCTTGTTTGACTTGTGTAGGGCTGCATGGAAGCATTATGATGTGGTGTACCTTGACTATGCGGTGCTACAAAGCCATAATTAGAGGAGTAAATGGGTTGTTGATACCCATACCCATAGTTTTGATAGTTCTGTCCATACTGCGGTCCATAAGATTGTCCATGAGAAGCTCCATAAGGTGTCCCATGCGATGTCCCATGAGAAGCTCCATAATTAGGGATATGGGTAACTCCTTGTGATGGACCATGAGATGATCCAGAAATAGGCATATGACCTCCTGAGACAACAAGAGGTACTTGAATCTAAGATACTACCCTGCGAGTAGTCGCAGTACGTGTTATACCAAAATCCTTTCACCATCATGTGATAAGACTCTTAACATACCTATTTTCCCTTAATACCAGCACTTGGAGTGGAAACTCATACCATTTGTCAATCTTTAACGAAATTGCTCAGCACCGTGCTTTCCCCTTTATCCATGAGCGGTACCTTGCTTGCACTGCCTATCCCTTGTTAGCCACAAGTGGTGCCACCGCTTATGGCCCTTAGTCCATAAGCGTTTCTTACCTGAACCGCTCTATCGTTGAAGGAGAAAAGTGGTACGCTATGTAAAATGGGAAAAAGAGAAGTTTCTCAAGGCTTCTAGATCATGAGCCTTGTGTCCTCCCTTATCCCTATCATTGTGGGTCAGTTGAAGTCGAGATCCCCCATCCTAGGATCTTAGAGGACACCTCATCCACAAATCTCTCAACCATCCCTATCCATTGAGCCTTATAAATATGAGCTCATGTGCATGGTTGAGGGGAGAACCATTGAAGTATTGTTATGCTATTGGATTGATCATTTGTACCAATCCATTGGAGAGCATAGAGAGAAAAGTTGGAGCTTATGGGGATGAAAGTGTTTGGTTTCATGGATATGCATGTCAACACTAAGGCTTAATTGGTTGTAAACTTCTCCATTTTATATTAATGCAAAGATGATTTATGTCCCACATTACTGTTGTTGATTGATTTCACATGTATATGTTGTTAGATTCCTTAGTCACTAACATTGATCCATAGATTATATTCTGGTAGCTTTGATGTTTTTACATGTTTAATCTGATTGCAGGTACACAGGGTTACTATCGAAGCATCACATTCTAGGTATCTATGGTGTCCAGGGAGGGTATTCAACCTTTTTCATTCATTTGTTCGGGATTTGAACCATTCAAACTAGTGGAACACCTTACTATCCACAGAAGGTGAAATATTCCTGCTAACAAATCTGGTGACTCCGTTGGGGACTAGATAAATGTATTAGTTGTTCTGATGTTCGTCAATTCTTCAATTCTTGTCTGAATCCAGGATTCTTCTCCAATTCTCTTTAGTCAGATATGCTATCTGACTCAGTGATTTTGGGTTTGAAACTTCCAGATCTATTCATATCTGAATCATTTAGACCTTTTATGCTCTATTTTTTTACTCAATCTATCAGCCTTTACCCTGATCTCATCTTTTTCTGACTTGATCTATCGTTCTCTTTGTGTTTTGGAATTTTACAGGGAATTGTGCCTATGCAATGTATGAGAAGCGGTGCCACTGCCTGAACAGAGTGGGAAGTACGTGCTGACACCACCTGTATCCCATTGGCGAGAAGCGGTGCTGGGATAGAATCGCTCTGTCAACACTCGAGAAGCGCGATGCCAGGTAGGCATCATTCCAAGAACTCGTTTTCCTCATTTTTTGTAAAAATTTGAGTTGTTTTGGTTTCATTTCTACAATGTCAGGCTAGTGTGACGGAATCTGATGCTTGTGGTTTGAAATTTTATGTTTTAATATTGGTTTTATTGGGAAATTCAAAAGCTAGATTAGACTTTTTGATTGTTCATACACTTCGGTACTTGTTGGTTGTGATTGTGAAAGAATTTCTTATTTTTTGAAATGCTTAGGGTGTTAGTAAGATCTCTTTTCATTTCTATTATATAGACTAAAAGAAGAACATTTGATTACCATCTTAGTTTCATTTCTTGTTTGCATAGAGAACTTCTTTTTCCTTCCTTTAAAAAGGAAAATTTTTGACTGAGACTAGGTTATCATCATTGAGCGTTGGACATTAGATATTTGATTGGATTTACAAGCCTTTAGACTCTTCATGTTCTTTCGTCTCTTATGCATTTAGTACTATATCAATCAAAATAAAAACTATGGTAGTTTTAAGTTAGATTTGCCTATGTTTTAAGAGAAAATTGAAAAAATAGAGTGCATTTGCATGTAGTGTGCTTCTTGTTTTTCTTTTAGGAAAAGAGATTCCCCCCCTTCTTATTGATTTTAGAAAAGAGAAATTAGTTTTGAAGGTGTTGTTTGTCATTGATTTTGTGTTCAAGACTGTTGTTTGGAAGTATTTTTGGTTTTGAAACAAAAGAAAATACTCTCTTTCCCTCTCATAAGTAGGCATACTGAACGATAAAGTGAAATATTTTGCATAAGCATACTGCATGGTTTTACTTTTCTGTCAAAACATCATGCATTCACCTAACCATCCACTTTAAAATAAATGGTACTTATAGGTTAAAATTTACGTATCAATTGGAGTGATAGGTTAGAGACGTGTTCGGGTGTTGTTAAGCATAGGAGCTGTCATTATTTGTCTGCATTACATTTCAGGACTTGCGCGGTTCTTCCACGTACCATCATTATATCGAACATCCTTTCATGTACCCTTGAGGTATATAGAAAGGTACTTCACATACTCGATTGTATAGCGAAAGGCCCCTTGTGTATGGTTATGCATTAGGCAACACTACTACTGATTTGAGCTCCCATGTACCTTGAGTATATCGGGAGACCCCACTAGGATACCTTATCTATCCGAGAAAATCCCTTTGGTCGTCTTGCTTGGAGCCATACACCAAAAATAACATTCGGGGAGATTACTACGCATGTACCCTCGAGGTATATCGTGAGTGGCACCTTCTTCACAATCCTGGTGAGAGACCTGACTTTTTGAACTCCTCCTATCATTTTAAGTGTGCTTGTTTTGACCTATAGCTTGTGTAGGGAAATTTTTTGGTGTGTTTTCTAGTTTTTCAGACCCTAGGTAAGATAGGAACTATACAAACTAGCTGAGTTAAGATAGTCCAGAAGACTACGGGGCTTGCCACCCGATTTTATTCCTGGTTCAGGAGAAAATCCAATGGAAGCTATCGACCAAGGAGCTGCTACCACCTCCCAAGTGGGAGATAATGTGGTTGCAAAAAGTGGAGGACCATATTCTTCACACTCGCCTCCCTTGGTCCAATAGCCTTCTCAGGGAAATACCTCGTTCCATTCTCCCACGAGAGGTCATGTTGATGATACTACCCATCCGTATTTTGGTCCCAATTCTCCATTTTGGGATACCCCTGTAGGATAGGCCATTGCCTCATTCGGCACCCGTTTAAACTCTTCTGAAGATGAAGAAGAACATATGAAATACCATGCTTCCATTCTCTGTGCACAGGAGATTGACAAGCAAATATATGACCTATTAGGCCCGACACCATCACATTCCACATCTCTTCCTATGGGATATCGTTCACTTGCTGATTCTATGAGACCCATTGAACTGATTATAGATCGTCCAATAACACCCCACAAACCAGGTGGCCCTAGTGGTCCTAGCGGTCCTAATCCTAGAAATCAACCCTATGTTGGATGATTTTTCAGCAGTTCTTTGTCACTGCAACCTATCTATCAATCCACTTATGGTCCTATTTGTAATTATATGCCATATCAATATTACCAGTATGTGCAACCCAACCGGAATTTACCTTTCCTAGCAACTTTGGAGTTACCAGACTTGTCCAAGTTGATTAATGACCCCATTCGACACAATCCCTCATGGCCTCCCATTCCAGTAAATTTACCATCGGATATCTCGAATTTCTATGGGAAGCAGGGAGATGATCTGAAGAACCATGTTATGACATTCCATTTGTGGTGTTCTTCAAACTCCCTCATGGATGAATCCCTTCGATTATGATTCTTTCAGCGAACTTTGACTGGTACAGCCGCGAAGTGGTACATTGAACTCCCACAACATTCATTTGTGGATTTTGGCTCATTGGCAACCATGTTTCTTACACACTTTTAGTTATCTATTCGTTATGAAATCGGAACTGATCTTTTAAATTCTCTAAGACAGAACACCTCCACCCACATATACGATCATATTCACAAGTGGAGAATGTGGAGAAGGCTTATTAAGGCCCCTATTCCAGATCAGTTATTAGCTGATTGGTTTACCAAATCCTTGTTGCCTCCTATTTCCCGAGATGTTGCTATGGGGGGTGTCGT
Organism: Pseudotsuga menziesii; assembly: GCA_001517045.1. Taxonomy (NCBI): domain Eukaryota; kingdom Viridiplantae; phylum Streptophyta; class Pinopsida; order Pinales; family Pinaceae; genus Pseudotsuga; species Pseudotsuga menziesii. The sequence goes on from LPNX011219426.1 coordinate 139,176, forward strand.
TACTGAACAGAAGGATATTAGTCAAGCCTAGTATCTAGACTTGGTCTATTCCCAATATGGAACCCTTTATGACTTGATTCCTCAAGCTCCTCGCCCAAGCACCGATCCCGTCAAGCCATTAGTACAAGTACTTGTTGATGGGATTGTTGGTTCAATCTAGTCCCCGTCAGCAGCGAAACCTGCCAAGAAAACCCAAACTACCACCCCTACTCCTTTGACTCCTAAGGTTTCCACCGAGGTCAACTCTATTCAAAGTACTCAAACGTTGGGTAATAATAAAAATAAAGGTAAAAATAGAAATAAAAAACCTGCAAACCAACAGGAAACTCCAAGACCCACCAATAGTGATAACGATAAAGGGAAAATAAAGGAAAAATATCCCTGTCTACTATGTGGTGGTGACCATTTTTCAAAGGAGTGTCCTCATCGGGATGAAATCTCCCAGCTTCTAAAGTCCAATCCCGCACCCGCGGTACTTACGGATCCTTTTCCCTCTCAACAACAACTCATAGACCACATGTCTAATCAGGGTAACTCTAGTTTGTTAGAGGAAATTTGTATGATTTCCTCAGATACCATCAATCTGAAAACTCGAAGTTAGAATTATGACAAACCCACAGATAAAAAAAAAGATCATTCTTCTTTGGGGAAAGCTCCCTCTACTAGTTCTCCTGAATCCTTGTCTATTGTCCCCTTATCTATTGAGAAGCCTACTCTCGACATGATTTTGCATCCACCTAAGAGTACTCTTCAGAAGGCAGTATTTAACCCTAATGCCCGAGCTGCTCAATTTTATAATATAGTTGAATATCTCGCACAGGCACCTTGTGCCATGTCTACCTTAGAAGTACTCCAAAGTTTCCCTACACAGCGCAAAAACTTTTTAACAACATTAGGAGCTTTAGACCTGGATAATACTAACTTGATTCATTTCAATGTTGAGAACTATAAGTCTAGGTTACCGCATAAAATTTCTTTTCAAATCATTACAAAAGTAGTTGGAAAGAAGGTTTTTCAAATGGTACTAGATGAAGGAGCTTCAACCTCAATTTTGTCTTTGTCTTGTTGGAAGGCTCTCAACTCTTTCGAGCTTGTAACATCACCTATAACCCTTAAATCCTTTGACGGACGGGGTTCCCAACCCCATGGTATCATATCATCCCTAGCATTCGAGCTGGGGGGAAAAAATATTTCCATTCAAGTAGAAGTGGTATATGCCCCCTTAGATTACAACCTCCTTCTAGGAATAAATTGGTTTTATGCCATGACTGCTATCGCCTCAACAGTATTCCGAACAGTCCAATTTCTACATCTAGGGAGAATTGTTACTATTTACCATCTTGATTTCTGTATGCTGGATGTTACAGCCTCCATGGCTAATAATATCCCCATGTTAGGCTAGTCCCCTCCTCCTTACTAGTCAATTGGGGTAAGCATGTTGAAGGATTCATCTTTTATGAGTATTTTTCCCTCCACTCCTCCTAGCATAGATACCGGGACAGTCCATATGATCGCCTCATTTGATTATGAGACTAAGGGTAAACAAGTTGTTGAATCCACCTCATTGATTTCACACAAATCACTATATGACACCATTCAAACCTTTTCCAATGATCACAGTGATGACCTTCATCTAGTGGCTTCAGATCCTTACCATTTACCATACTGGTTAGAACCTTCTCTTCATGTTCTAGATTATCTCTCTGATACTTTTCCTTTCGATGAGTCCATTATGGATATCATGAATACGGATGAGTCCATTTGGGAGGATCACCATCATAGATCCATGTTCCTCCCCAACATCAGTTCGGTTAGCCATGATTTTCCATCCTTGTTGCCTACTAATATTTTCAACGTACCCCAAAGTCCTATATTGTTGCAAGATATAGATTTTGAAGGAAACCTTTGCAAAATTAATCAGACGAATCCAATTGACATATCAGCCAAGCCTGACACTATCGAGCATGTTCATGTTGGGCAGAACTGCTCGACAGATGAATCTAAAGCCTATAAGGCACTTTTCAAAGAATTATGTGATATTTTTTCCTAGTCCTATGAGGAGATGTTGGGGATTGACCCATCCATTATGGTCCATGAGATTAAAACCTGTCCCACGGCTAAAGCTTTCTGGCAAAAACTAAGGCAAGTCCATCCTCGGAAGGCCGTAGCTATTAAAGCTAAAATTGAAAAACTTCTCAAAGATGGGTTTATTTATCCTGTACCCCTGACATAATGGGTATCGAACGTTGTCCTTGTTAATAAAAAGAAGGGAAGCATTAGAGTCTGTATCGACTTTAGCGATTTGAATAAAGCTTGTCCCAAGGACAACTTTCCTACTCCACACATCAATCAGATTATCGACAACTATTCTAGAAGTGTCATCTTTTCATGCATGGATGGCTTCTTTGGCTATAATTAGATTGAGATATTACCCTTCGATCAGCACAAGATGGCATTCATTTTTCCATGGGGAACCTTTGCATATAATAAGTTACCTTTTGGCTTGAAAAATGTTGGAGCCACATTCCAGCGCGCGATTTCCTATGCGTTTCATGATATTAAACATATTGTTTAACCATACCTTAACGACCTCCCTGCTCATTTAAAGTGATGGGAGGACCACCCTGGTCATCTTAGAGATATATTCCTAAGACACCGTCATTATAATATATGGATCAATCCGCATAAATGTGTTTTTTGCGTTGAGACGGGACGTCTGCTTGGTTTTGTGGTATCCAAGGATGGCATCTGGATCGATCCTTTGAAAATTACCGCCATTTTAGATCTACCAGCCCCAACTAATCTCCTTGAACTCCAAAGTTTGCAAGGGAAGGAAAAATTTGTCTATCGTTTCGTGTACAATTTTGCAGAGAAAACGCATGGTTATATGCGTCTCCTTAAGAATAACACTCCATTCTTCTAGGATGACCAGGCCCAATGTGCCTTTGATAATATTAAGCATTCTCTAACTCATTCACCCGTGATACAACCCCCATATTATTCAAAGGAATTTCTCTTGTATATTGCTGCCTTCACTACTACCATCGCTATGGTTTTAGTGCAGGAAAATATCCACGGTCAGGAGCACGTGATTTATTATGCCAATAAGAATATCATGGATTTCAAAACTTGCTATTCTTGTGTTGAAAATTTAACATTGGCCACGATCATTGCTATACAAAATTTTCGTCACTACATTCTGCTCCGCACTACCATTGTATTGGCAAACTAGAACCCGACGTATTACATCCTGACTCGTCAGGTGCTCAGGGGAAAGTACCCCTTCTGGATAGTCATACTTCAGGAGTTTGATCTGGAATTTTCCAAAGCCACATCAAAGAAATCCTTGGTCTTTGCAAAGCTTATGTGTGATCTTCCCTGTGCTTCGATGAAATCTGAGTCCAGTGATTCATTCCCGGATAAATTCTTGTTCTTAATTAGCACAATCGATCCTTTGTATGGAGATTTCCTTATTTATCTCCAAACACAACGATTTCATCCGCATTTATCCCGCGATGTTCACCACCATATCCGTCACCACGTGAAATACTATCTCATCCTGAATATTACCTTGTTTAGATGTGGGATTAACTCAATTCTCTGGTGATGCCTCACCCATGAGGAGGCTGAACATGTGTTGAATGATTGCCACTCTGGAACATGTGGCGGTCATTTATTTGGGATGGCTACAGACCAGAAAATCCTTCACGATGGCTATTTCTATCCTTCTATCTTCAAATACTGTCATGAGGCTATTAAGAAATGCCCACCTTGTCAACACTTTTATCCTAAAAAGTGCACCTATCTTGCTCCGCTACACCCCTTCATTTCCATTGGCTCATTCGCCAAATGGGGGATTGAATTCTTGCATTGTAACCCTACCTCAGCCAAGGGGCATGGTTACATCATCGTAGCCATTGATTATTTCACAAAATGGGCTGAGGCTGTGCCTAAATACGTATAAGATGGTAATACTGCTGCTCTCTTCTTGTTCAATCATATCATAGCTAGATTTGGAGTCCTGCAGTCCATTGTTATTGATCACGGATCCCATTTCTGTAATCAAATGATGGAGGAACTAAGTGCCAAGCTAGGTTTTTGCCATGAAAAATATACGGCGTATTATCCACAAGCTAATGGTCAGGTAGAGGCCATTAACAAAGTTTTGAAAACTATGCTTTGTCGGATGGTTGGAGATCATAAATCCAACTGGAACCACATTATTTTCTCTGTTCTTTGGGCTTATCGGACTTCAGTGAAAACAACCACTGGTTTCACGCCATTCCATCTTGTCTATGGACTCGAAGCTGTCTTACCGATTTAATGTCAAATTCCATCTTTACAACTTGCCGTAGAACTTCTCCCAGACACTTCCACAGAGGAAAAAAGATTTTTGTACTTGAATAACCTTGATGAGACTTGGAGAGATGTTGCCTTGGCTAATGAGGCACATAAGAAACACGTCAAGGCGCAGTATGATAAATCCTATCAACCTCATGTCTTTAATGAGGGTGACCTAGTCTTGACTTATGATCAGAGATATGACAGACTAGGGAAGGGTAAGTTCGAGTCCATGTGATAAGGACGTCTCGTCATTTCTAAGGTTTTAGAGAAAGGAGCCTATGAGCATGTTGATTATGATGGAATCCCTTTGGGGAAACCTCGCAATGGGTTGTACCTAAAAAGGTACTATGCCTAGGTATTTCTTGGATAGTATCTTGTATATATGTATATTGATTGACTTTTAGTGTGCTTTTAGTATTTTCAAGATCATTTTGAGTTTAGTGTTTGCATCTGTTTATACCATATTTTGGTCATGTATATGCCTTTCTATGGCTTCACTGATGGTGCTTTCTGCCACACCTTAAATCTCTCCTCAGTTGCTTGGGTCCTCTATTCCCCAGCTGAAGATTTGGTCATTTCAGGAGTGGTTTGTATAGGTCCCGCTACTAATAACATAATCGAGTATGAAGAAGTCATCAGTTTTCTGACTGAAGCTGCCTCCCATGATGTTTGTGATATAGTAGTCTTAATGGAATAACAACTCATGGTTTTCCATTTAAACCATGTTTACACCATTAGAAACCTCGTGCTCCTCTGCCTCTTCTAGAGAGTACGTTTGCTATAAAGATCATTTGAAACCATCACTTATAGGCATATTCCTAGGGAACGTAATGTAGTTGTTAAATCATTGGCTAATTACATTATATATTGGCATATTGCCCATTCATGACATTTAAATCAAACATGGTACATTGTAAATAAGCATTTAAAGACACATAAAACTCATGTAAAATACATTGACCATTTGAGACATATAAACACCAAGTAAAAGTTTGTATATATATATATACAAATTTTTTTTTTAAAAATAGGTCCCGAGACCCCATCTAAAGCACATAGGCTTTCAGGAAAAATCATCATACAAAATCCTGAAGCTGTCAGCTTTCAGTACATATCTCATACACTAGTAGTGCTTGTGATAGCACATCGCTGCTCGAGCTACTCTACGTAGCATCCTACTAAATCGACCTGGTACTCCTGCTGTGGATCTCTGATATCTCATCGGGAGGTCATCTATGGAAGCATATGGGATATCCAAGGTCAACCTCTCTAGGTTTTCCTCTAACTCCCTGGTGATATCATCACCTTGTGGCACAAAGCGGGCTCCATCTCACATGTCCAATGGAGAAGCTCCTCCAAGTCACGCTGCTCCAACATCTGCATGAGAATATACAGGTCTCGTCACTTAACATAAAAAATATAAAACATTAAAAAAATAAAAACATTTCATCCATTTTAGGGTTTCTTGCTTCTTACTGATGTCACCCCATTGTCTGCCAGGTGGGAGTGCTAGGTCAGGATCTCCGGTGAAGTCCATACCTATGTAAGCATAATCCTCAACCATGAGTATCTAATATCGAAGCCATCTGAAGAACAGGTCACCAAACTTCACCCTTCCCCTACTTGCTCCTGTATGAGCCATGACCTGGACCCACCTCAGCATACGGGGGTCCCACGCTCTCAGAGTCTGGAAGACCACTTGAGGTCTCATCTGTGGTACCCGCTCGAAGAAGAAGCAGGCTAAAATGGAACCAAAGCCAAACTACTTTAGCTCTCCCTGCTGACACTTAGTCAGCTGATCTTTGAATATTGGAAGCATGGCTTCCACCTAGTTGAATACTGTGGGTGCCATGGTCTCTATGGCATACAGCACGTGTGCCCTAGAAGCCTGGTGCACACCCTGACTCTGCATAGTAAATCAGACGGTCCATAGAGGCCCATCTGTCATTACTCTGATGGGGATTTTCTTCCTTGATGTCCTTGTCCCTAGAGCACAATGACAATCTATAAGCTCTCGAGTGGTAATATCCCCTCCACAGGAACCTGTCAGTGAGATGGGAGCACCCCGTATCGATAGACCAATCAAGAAGTAGATATCCTCTACTTCCACTATAAGAATATGGGCCCCCACCTCGAAGTACTACTGCTCCGGATTCCACATTCACAGCACGTGCTCTAGTAATCGCTCGTGTGACACCATGCTTGGGGTCCAGAAGAACTTCAGGAGCCCACAGTCCCATAATGCGACTATACAACCCACATTTCTCTCAGTAAAACCATCATCATTGTCATGTGATATTTCTTTCCATATCATCATGTTTTGAGCAACCAAGACCTATCAAAAACAATCGTAGCATGCCTTACAATCATCCCTAATCATTAAAAATCGAAGAGAATGACTTTATATTGCTCATGCTATTAGTTTAAAATCTCCATGGCTAACACCGCCTCTGCACCGTTGGAGACAGCCGGTGGCACCACCTGTCAACTATGTTATAGGCACGGTTCTTGGGAGGTATCGTGTATCCTTCAAGGGGTAGGAGTGGTGCTCGCTTTTAAGGTTTTATGGCTTGCCATATGAGCCCAAAACCCCATAAAAACTCAAAATAAATGCTATGAAATGAAAGAGTAGGGTTTTAGGTGTTACCTGCAGCTAACGGTGCTCAAAATGGATGGTGGGAACTCCCAGTATCAGCTGCTGAAGATCTGGCTAAGAAAGTGCTCCAAATGCCCTCCGCTATAGGTAAATAGTGAAATGATTTGATTTTTTACTATTTACATAACTTATATAAGCATTTTTGGGTCTGACATACTATAGTTTTGATATAAAATCATATTTTAGTCTGTTGTAATCCCTTAATTCTAGTTATAAATGCATTTAACACTTGTTTATGAGTCGATTGCAGGATAAGAGAACTATAGTAAGAAGCTTTGGAAGTTTGTTTATGGATTTTTCGCACTTTCATAAAACAGAAAAGGTCAATGAGCGTTTATTACGACACTTTGATCATGCTCTTTAAACCCAGTATCAAAGGTCCGAGCCCATTTCAGTTTCTTTCCAGGCTCGTAAAAAATTGACATTGTGTAAAGAAGCGTCATGGAGTCTTCTTTTCACCTCCTTTTTAGGCTCCTTAAACACGAAAAGATCATCGAGTCCGTTTTCGATTCTTTCCAGGCTCGTAAAAAGTGACATTGTGTAAAGAAACCTCATGGAGTTCTCTTTAAACTCTTTTCAGGATCCCTAAATACGAAAAGATCGTTGAGTGATCTTGTCTTCTTCATGCTCGTTAAAATATTTGAAGAGTCATCCATCCGATGGTAGGTTATCTCTTTTTTGGTTCAGATAGGACTATTTATGAAAAAGGAAGACTCTAGGCAATCATGACTAGAAGAGTTTCCTAAGGTATGATTTTATACTTTTTCGGGACTTAGGGACTAAATCATATGAAAAAGGACCCCTGTGGAGTCTTCTTCTGTATTCATTCAAACTCTCTAAACATGAACGATACCAAGTTTTCTTTCAGTAGACTCGTTAAGTTAAACATTGAGAGACCCATTTTTGGAATGAACCCCTCCTCTCTCAGGTTTGTAAAACATATGAGTCTGGAATTGTCTTCCAAAAAGCTATATTGAGTGTTTTTTACCCTCTTTGAACTCATAAAACCGAAAAGAGGCACTCATCAACCATGATTAAGGAAATGGGAAGGGAATCATTTTTTAAATAATGGCAGTTGTTTGTCGTTACCTTTGAACATGGCACTTCTCTGCACATCATGTCAGTCATTTGGGTATTCAGCTAATCTCCATGATGATCCACTTTCATGAGTCATGTCACTTCTTTGAGTCTTTCAAAAGAATGCATTGTCCACTGTCGCATTGTGTGTTTGTCCAATTCAGTCATGTTGCTTAGTCTTTTTGTCGTGCCTCCTAATGTTCAAAGGGGATTTGAATAAGTTTTACTTCTGCAGTCCACACTGTCTTTGTGTCAGTATTTTTGAGTCAATATTATGGTTACTACATTCACATCATTCTAGAACTATGTTCCGAGTTTCGTGTCGTCGATGTGGGACTCATCATGGCCCTCCTTCGATAAGACTATTCCCGTCAACATCAGCTCATAATCTAGGAAATAGTATTAGAAACAATATTTGGTACCTTGAGATCTATATTCCTTAATGAAATATTCTCTCTCTCTCAACATAGGTTCACATCATCGACCTTTGATCGATAGAATCAACTGGGTGTTTGACATCAGGACATCTATTCACACTCAGTAGATTGTACTAGAGTACCTTGGGAATCATTGAAATTAATGGTGATCTCCCTCGCACTTGTTAACGATTCACATCATTGGCCGGTAATCAAGTGGTTTCTACCATGTTCAACTTTAGATCATTGTAATCACATGGATAGAATCGTACTTTGTGGAAGATGAGACAAAGACCCTGGGTATTTGTTTAAAGCATTCATTGCTTTCCCCAGGTTGCGATGGATTTTTGTATATCGAGCATGGATCCACATTTGTATGGTCATGGCTATGCTCAAATTTGCATCTATATTACATACATCTACATTGTATGTCTGGTATCTATGTCCAATTTTGAGCCCTCTATCACATGGATCTACGTTGTATTCTAGCAGCCATGCTTGTTTATTCCTCTCATTGATCTTCGTTGTATTGGTCTGCAGCCATGAGTTGGTTACTTGTGTCTATGAGTCAACATACTGATGTACTACAGATGCCTACTTGACAACATGCTCTGATTGAGCCGACATTTTCACTTCGTAGTGACGACTTGTTCTTTCAAAGCTCTCGTTTATCGTATCCCTCTAAGACTCATGCTTTGGGGGGCATCCTGTTATACCAAAATCCTATCACCATCATGTGATAATACTCTTAACATGCCTATTTTCCCTTAATCCCAGCACTTGGAGTGGAAACTCATACCATTTGTCAATCTTTCACAAAAATTCTCAGCATCGCACTTTCCCCTTTATCCATGAGCAGTACCTTTCTTGCATCGCCTATCCCTTGTTAGCCACAAGTGGTGCCACCGCTTATGGCCCTTAGTCCATAAGTGTTTCTTACCTAAACTGCTCTGTCATTGAAGGATAAAAGAGGTACCCTAGGTAAAATGGGAAAAAGAGAAGTTTCTCGAGGCTTCTAGATCATGAGCCTCATGTCCTCCCTTATCCCTATCATTGTGGGTCAGTTGATCTCTATATCCCCCATCCTAGGATCTTAGAGGCCACCTCATCCACAAATATCTCAACCATCCCTATCCATTGAGCCTTATAAATATGAGCTCATGTCCATGGTTGAGGGGAGAACCATTGAAATGTTGCTATGCTATTGGATTGATCACTTGGCCCAAGCCATTGGAGAACATAGAGAGCAAAGTTGGAGCTTATGGGAATGAAATTGTTTGGTTTCATGGAGATGCATGTCAACACTCAGGGTTAATTGGTTGTAAAAATCTCCATTTTATCTTAATGCAAAGCTGATTTTCGTCCCACATTAATATTATTGTTTGATTTCACATGTATATATTGTTAGATTCCTTAGGCACTAACATGGATCAGTAGATTATATTTTGGTAGCTTTGATGTGTTTGAGTGTTTAATCTGATTGCAGGTACATAGGGTTACTATCGAAGCATCACATTACAGGTATCTACGGCGTCCAGGGAAGGTCTTCAACCTTTGTCGTTCATTTGTTCTGGATCTGAACCATTTAGACTAGTGGAACACCTTACTGTCTACAGAAGGTGAAATATTACTGCTAATAGTACAAACATGGCTAGTAGCAATATTTTGGCCCAAAGGACCACATGAATGAGGGGGGGGAAGGGTTGTCAAAAATGCATTCGAAGGAGTAGGGTTTGAGGATGAAGGGGCATGTGAAGGGATGTAAGTGGTGTTCCCTACGGTCACTCATCTCAGTTCTAGTATCTGCATATGACTACTAACACTAGGTCTAGGATGGACATGTGATGTAGCTTCCACCACCAGGATGGGAGGTGCAATGTGACTAGTGCTCCCAAATCTCTCTGCGTGGAAAGGAATAGGAGTGCCCCCAGGCATAGTGCTAGGTTCAATTTCTGACAAAGGCGTGATGTGTCAGATCATGTGCAGGGATAATATGAATATAACTAGTGCTTTTGGGTTCACGATGAGTCTTGTCACCTGGTAACCAATACCGGTGACCTGTAAATGAGGGATCATAACCAGAATGTGAAGGTATTTCTGGTGAAGGATCATATACAAGAGTAGAATCTACATCCCCAAACTATTAAGGTGGGGAATACAACTCAGGAATCTCATCCTCATGATATCCCATCGTGTGTGAATCAATCTGAGAAGTAGTCCACCCAGACTATTTGTTTCTCTCTCCCAAAAGAGGAAGAGATGTGGAAGGTGGAAGTCCTTCTAAACGATGAGAACAGTGAAGTGTCGTGCCCGAATCCACAATGACTCAAAAAATGAAAAAGGCTTTATCTAATTACACAAACCCTAGGCAAACGAGCGTGCATAGAGTATACACCTATACAAGGTAAAGCCAAATCACAAGCAAACAAGGGTAGGATATGTGAGCTCCCAAATGAATCAGGTATGTCTCACTTAGGATAGGCTTGAGACTCCCATACACAACAAGCAGAGGTTCGTAACCAATTATAGTGGCCCCCAGCTTCAACACATATAGAGACTGTGCTGTCTGACCCTTTCCTGGCCAAGACACCTGCAGAATAACCTTTGCAAATTACCCCCTTGATAACCCAGGTAAGGAAACTCAGGTCACCTCAATATAATCAATGCTCAAGCGGACAGTCGCAGGAGGGATTGACTGTATGGGCAAGGTAGCAAAGCCCGAAACTATCGAAATAGCCTCCAGATACGAATACAATCCTAGAAATATCTCTGGTGCTACTAAGTTATGACCAGGGGTCATCCCAATCATTAACTACTCACACTTCCTCATGCTTAACTCCCTTGTAAGAGGAGGATCCTATGAAACACTAATTATATAAAGGAATTTCACACTCTCACCTGGACAGACACATACATGTTTCGTTTAGTGGTCTTCAAGAATTTAATCACAATGAACTATTCCAAGACACTAAAACCTAATCTTGTTGGTGCACCCTATAAAATAAAAGAGTGTAATTCATTTTATTATGCGTTGATTTTAATTGGCTTATTACTCAAAAGGGCAAATGACCGTGCAACTAATGGTGTTATGATGCAACAAGAAGTAAAATGCACACCTAACAATCAGTGCAAATGCACTGTGTCGAATGAAAAATGGGGAATGCTACTATGTGTAGTGCAAAATTTTCCTTCAAATGTACATGCAATCATTCCTATATGAAAATCTGACTAATACTTCTCCAAGCAAACCTAGAGCAAGTACCATGCAAAATGCAAAATGCAACAATGCATAACGATGCAAAAAAGAAAATGTTTTGTATTTTTTGAATTAAAATGAGATAATTAAGCAAAAATATGACTCTAAAACCCCCAGATTCTGCAAGCACTATCAGACAGCACCCAAGGAAAGCACTAAGGTAAAAGAGACCTAATGCACTAATCTCAAAACAAAAAATAGAAAATGCAATGACAAGAACATTCTTAAAAAAATTAAACTAAAAAGCGTCTCTGGTCAGAAACAGAGGTGTATACAGACTCCAGAAGCATCCAAGAATACTTTGCAATTATCCAAACTCACCCAGCAACACTTAATATTCCCCAAAAAGGAAAAAATTAGGGCATACATGACTGTGTGCAGAAAAATCGTGTATATACGCGGATATCCCAGTAAAAACCGCATGTACACATGACTATGAAGACAAAACCCACGTACAAGAAGCAAAAGAGATAAAAAAGAAGGTAAACAGACAATCTGAGACAAAATTTACTCCTATCAGACACTACCAGGGAAACATGCCCCCAGACCTGACTCAAAAACAGAGAAATCAGAGCAATTCAAGAACATTAAATGCCGATAAAACCCCCAAAGGAAATGACTAGGAACTCCCCAGTATGGTCGCCAATTCTGTTACGGAGAAAAATTCATATAGATTGGGGTACCACAATAGACAGAGTAACTACAGAAATCAATCCTTTCCCATATGCAAAAGAAACCAAACATCTAACACTAAAGGATCTTGAAACATACCTTATTCTAGATAGTTGATGTAGATCTCAGCTGAGATTTTCCACTCTCGCTTGTATTAACAATTTTCTCTCTCAACATTCAGTAAACAAGACAAGCATGCTATATAATTGTGTTAGACCTACTCTAGAATATATAATTAATAACATATAAGCATTTAAAAGCATCCATGGATTCAATACTCATTTAAATACACATTATTGGACAGGAAAAGATCTTTCTATTAATATAAATTAGAGATTACAATAGTGACAACCTATGTTGACACGTCTGCGAACTAGAGAAACCGAGTCCTCCACCACTTCAATCCTCCATCTCTCGATAGAAATCACACAATAAAAGGCAAGTTTGGGAAGAACACAAAGTTCTCCAAGGAACAAAGGGATGCAGAATCATGTATAAGCTTCGGCAACAATGGACTATAGTTTTCTTGCTCTTCAATTCCTCTCCTTTCAATGTATCCAAAGGGTTCCTTATATAGTGCTTCAATGGGATAATGGAAGGTCAAAACCAAGGGATCTCAAGGCATATGGAAGGACAAGAGACAAGTGACTCATCTCCACATCAAGGAAAACTCCAAAACTATTTGTCCTTTTGCACACATCCTGATATACGCAGGTTTAAGGGTCATATCCGCGTATATACGTGCCGGAATAGGTTTAAAAGTCACGTATGGAAAATAATGCATGTTTCTAGGTTTTATCTTGGAAACATGAAAGTTACAAAAATGGTCCATGGGGTCCAAAGAGTATCCAGAGGGTCAGGGAAGGCCATAAAGGTGTGATCCACCATGTGTGGTAAAATCAGCTGTAACAGTCATGGTAGAGATGGAAGGAGTCTAGAAAGTTTCCATAAGATATGTATGAATGTTGTATTGGCTAAAAATAGTTGCATGATTATATCTTGATGAAAAATAATTTTTTTTCATTATGAATATACCTTCTGAAATGTTTCTAACCATACAACTAATGCATTTGACTTCTAGGAAAGATCGCATACAATGGCCTACAAAAGAAGGATGAGACTTGTTCCAAAGAACAAGTGATGACAGTTCAAGAAATAATCCAAAATGAAGAATAGTATGAAGAGACTTCAAGAGGCCCCAGCCACTGTGTAGTTATGTGACACTATTGATAAACGTCATTGATGCAGAAGCCTTCCAGGTGTGAAGAAGTAGCCAAGAAGAAAGGGAAGGAGAATACCAGTTCAAGAAGAATGATGTCTAGGATGCAGTATCAAGACCTGAAGGGAAGTCCATAGTGTATTGCATATGGATCTACATGATCCAACATGTAGTAAATGGAAACATCGTGGGATACAAGGCAATATTCGTAGCATGATGATTCTCACAGAAAGAAGTCATATATTACAAAGAGACATTTGTATCTAGTGGGAGTTGAGGCACATCACAGGAAGACTCATGTGTGCAAATTAAATAAATCCTTGTACGAGCTCAAAAGACACCCATGAGATACCACATACATGAGGAGCTTGAACATCACCTAGAGTGATGAAGATCTTAACCTTTGCTACAAGGTTGAAGATGAAAGCCTATAGAGGATGAAAAGCTCACAGATGTGTGCAAGAAGAACATTTTTCAAGATAGAGGATCTTGGTATCCAGTGACCATAGATGGATACATAGAATATTAGTAGAAGAGGAATCTACTTGTCACTCCAATACATAATGTTTCAATACATAGAGTATGAAAGGTAGAGGGAGAATGATGCTCCACTTCAGAGGGAGTGATTGCAGAAGATCCTCAGGTTCGACATGGTACAACAGGATGAACAACTTACTGATGGATCTAGGAATTACTGAGAGTAAATCATATTCCAACCTTTGCTTCAAGGTTGAGGGCGGAAGACCAGTGATGCTCCTACTATATGTCGATGACTTGTTCCTGACGAAAAAGAGGAACTCATTAAAGTTGCAAGAAGGAGACTTGCTTCCAAGTTCAAGATGAAGGACTTGCATATCATGCACTAATTTCTAGGTATGGACGTGTGGAAGAATGTGGATGGAATCTCCCTGGGACAAGGGAAATATGTAGTAGAGATCCTGAAGAGGTTCAGGATGATGGAATGTAAGGCCATGACCACACATATGGCGTCAAACCTGAAGCTATTGAGTGTTGCTTCATCAAAGTCAGTTTATGCCACAATGTATCATTGGATGATTTGTTCCTTGATGTACCTGACGAATATGAGACCAGATATTTTCTTTGATGTGAACATATTGAGACATGTTCATTTGATGTTTACAAAGCATGCAGTCAGGTACTTGAATCATGTAGTTGAGTATGGGCTCAAGTATGATATGAATCAGAAGATTAACCTAGAAGGTTATGTGGATTCGTATTGGGCAGGAAGTGCCATTGATAGGAAGAGCACTTCGAGGTTCTACTTCAGTATGGGATCATGTGTCATCTCTTATTTTAGTAGGAATATGTCCTTGATATCATTGAGAACAGCCATGGAAAAATATGTTGCCACTTGCTTGGCTATTTCAGAGGTAGTATGTTTCTTTTCAAAACTACTATTTGATTTGATTGATCTAAATTGCATTTCTGTATGATACAAAGAGGATCAGTGAAGCTACAGTATGTGATCTAGATCAAGATCTCTTGAAAGAGGTAATTCTAGCATAGCCGATGAGACAGGTTGTTTGAGCATAAAATCCTGGTGAAGCTCTTAGGTGGCTTAGACGTAAAGCTGTCCTTTAGGTTTTCCTCGAATGTAATCGGTCCTAGCGAAGCTCATAGGTTATCCTTGGACATAATGAAACCTGATGTGATTCTATGCTAGAAATGGCCAGAGTGAAGTTCGAGTACTTCAGAGAGTAGCTTGATGTTCTCCAGATCTAGGTTCCCTCCAAGGGGAGGCAATCAGTCCAAGAGCCTTTCTAGCATGGTAGGATTGGTTCCTTCCATGGTCAGATGTAAGTATAGTGCCATTCTGACATGGTGGTAGGATAGGCCTCCCATGTTTAGATGTAAGTGCAGAGCTATTCTGACATGGTGGTAGGATGGGCCTCCCATGGTCACATGTAAGTGCAGATCCATTCTTACATGGTGGTAGGCTAGGCCTCCCATGGTCAAATATAAGTATAGAGCCATTCTAACATGGTAGTAGGATGGGTCTCCCATGGTCAGATGTAAGTGCAGATCCTTTCTGACTGGGTTAGATGTAAGTGTATATCCTTTATGACATGGTCAGATATAAGTGCTGGATGAGCCTTTCTGACATGATGAGGTGGTGGATTTGTTCCTCCCATGGTCAGATGTAAGTGTTGGGTGGGCCTTTCTGACTAGGTCAGATATAAGTGCTAATGAAGATGAAGACCTACCTAGAGGCTAGTCCTACAACCATCATGAGATGTTCCAGCTTTGATGATGATCCAGTGATGATCCAGATTTGATGATGATCTAGTGATGATCCATCTTTGATGATGATCCAGTTATGGTCCAACTTTGATGATGATCCAGTAATGATCCAGATTTGATGATGATCCAGTGATGATCCAGCTTTGATGATGATCCAGTGATGATCTAGCTTTGATGATGATCCAGAGAAGAAGACTTGTGCTAATGAATTGTGTCAAGAGAAACCTTCCTAGTTAAGAGGTATTTTTGATGTATTTGTAACTTCTGAATGTATTCACTGGTATATATTTTATTTCATTGGTCTCCGATGCTCCTACCAGGAGAATCACTTGTATTTCTTTGTACCCCAATGTTCCTATCGGGAGAATTACTAAAATTCATGAGGAAGTCCCCTTCGTTGTAAGTCAGGTCATTAGTACCCTAGTTGTGGTTACTCAAGCCTACATAACTGAGTTAGGATTAGTCAATCCTACATAACAGAGACAAATATTAAGTGAACGAAAGAATATAAATAGAGCGCGACCCTCTATATTTATCATAGTCACTCACACTCAATTGTAGTGCAAAACTCAGAGAGAGAAGAAGCTAGGACAAGAGAGAGAGAGACAACTGCTTTCAGGAGATCATCTTTGTACCTTTGGGTTTTAATTTTGGTGCTCATTCTATCTCTAAGGAAGTTGCGGGTTTTTCTCCTTTATGGTTTCCCTGAGGAAAATATTTGTGTTCATTGTCTACTATGATTGATTGCTATGCTTGTTATTCTCTCAGATAGTATCCTAATATCATATAGCTTAAATGATAAAAATATAATACATGTATGTACAAAGAAAAGATCGATTAAATGCAAAGACACGTTGCAATTAACATGTGAAGGTTTGCAAACTCCAAATCCATGGATAGCCTCCAAAGTTCAGGATTCATGGGCAGGTTTTAAGCAAAAAATTTCTGAAGATATGTATGATGGGGGGTATCCCACACATAAGTCCATTAGAATAATGGATCAACAAATATTTTCAAATTGATGCTTCTCCATGACACCAATTTCAAGTTTTCCAAGTTCTTAAGAAGGCCTGTTTTCCTGTACTCATCACGATAAAGGTCTTGATACAAACTCAAAATATCATCAATGAGTTACTATCTTGGATTACCCTAAAGGAGATGTTAAAGTATTGTAACTTTGGAAGATATTCTATTGTAGTTTTTTTTATTCTCCTTCAGAGATGTTATTCCTCCATTAGGAAATGTCCTTGATGTAATTAGTCATGAAGTAAACCCTCTGTTGTAAGTCAGGGAAATAGTACTCACAAAAGTAATATATAAAATGTATTTTTAGTCTCCCAAGGTAGGTCATCCCTAATTAGGGAACCTATCTGACCTAGTTAGTTATTTGAGGCACACACCTAATGAATATAAATATGTGAGGCATTTCTCTCATTCTCACACATCTTACACTCAAGTATTGTCCCGGAGAGAGAGAGAGAGAGAGAGAGAGAGAGAGAGAGAGAGNAAATTCTATATTGAGGATTTCTTTTGGGGTTTTCTCCCTTGTGATTTTCCCGAGGAAAATATTTGTGTTCTCTTGTGTTGCTACACTTGTCTTTCTTTCAGTGATCCTTTGCTTATGGTTATGATGTTATGATGCTAAATGTTTTTATATATTGTATAACCATTAAAAATATAGCATGGTATCAAATACACCCTGAAATAATTCTTTTTGCAGTCGAAACACTGCTACAGCTACAACTACTGAAGATTAGGGTTTCATGCTTGAAAAACTTAGAAGAAGAAAAAATAGTCACGTTGGGACTTTCACTATAACGTGAGATTGGAGAAGGATCAGGAGATGAAATTTCTAAATGTAAAATATAAAATCATAATATACCTTGTGTAAAATTTTAAGCTTCATATTCTCTATAATATACGAGAAATGATTCCTCCAACTCAGGGTTCCAACCTCTCCCAAAATTCAGCCTTAAACAGGTGACCTAGGGAGAATCACTATATCTTGTTCTAGGAAGTTCCAAATTATATTTCACAAGATGCTACAGATAGTGCATGGAATTTAGTTTTTGTGGTAAAATTTTCATACCCCGAAGTTGAAACACTAACACATGGAATTCCGTAGAATTTTGCTATGAAAAAAAGTATTGAAATAAGTCACCTTGGGAAACTTCACATAAGTCCCACCTGGTGAATCCAGTTCTTCTCTAACATGTGGGTTTGTAAATAATATAGACCAGGATACAATAGGACAAATTTTCATACCCTGAGGAGCCGAACATTCAGACATATAACATAAACAATACCAGTCATTTCCGCAGAATAAACCAAAGAAAAACTAGGGCTTCCTATTCCTTGCACTTCCCTCCACCATTGAGTTGAATAAGGAGGACCATCAAATTATCACTAGGAGGGTGAATATATCTATGTAAGAAGTTTCTCATTTTGTGGACTTTCATTTTTTTTACCTAACACTACAGTCGGAGAAAACTAAGGCATCTGATATTTTGCAATTGTGTCCACAATTTTGGGAAAATAAGTATGATGCTCATCTTTCCTTGAGGAGGCCCATATTTCTATCCAATCAGATATGAAAGATACCTAACTTGAAAAATTAGGGTTTCTCTGTCATACCTTAGGTCCACCAGAAGTAGTAATTCAAAATATCCTTCAAGCAAGCATCAAGTTGAAGCAATCTCACTGGTAAGTTCCATCCTTTCTATTTCCATTTGAGGTTTTCATTTTTATCATGATGACAAATAGTACTAAACTTGAGGACAAGCTTGAAATATTTAATAGCTGCTAAGCATCGAATTATATAGTGCTTATCATACTTGAAGAAGCATGCCATGAATAACTATGTCAAAGAAGAAGCTACAAATCCATATAGAGATGAAGTCGAAGCAAACAAGGACCTAGTAAAAAAAAAGATGAGTATTTCTTTCTCGATTGGATCTCACATGTATCATCCTTGAAGACCTCCAAGTATATGTTCGATGAAATGAACAACACATTCAAATATGACCTTGAGAACTCAAATCAAGGATGTAAAGGTGCAATGTTAGAAAACATTCAATGATTACTTCACAAGAAGATCTTATATCAAGGAGCAACTAGAAGTCATTGAAGACACTGTCAAAGAAGAAAAAGCATAAATTACAATTTTGAATGGTCTTCCAAATTCAGTAAAGAGAGTTTTTCTAGTAAGAATATCACATATGGAGGAGTGCACAATTGATTGAGGGAAAAAGAAGAATAGATGAAAATAAAGCACTAACAACTAATGCCAAGCAAAGAAAGAACAAGAAGGAATAACATTCCCGCCAAGAATAGAAGGACATCTCACAACTCAATAGTCCAATTGTGATGGAAGAATGATACGATCTAGAAGTACCATTCGATAATAAAGAATGATGGTTGGATATGAGTTCAAGACGTGAAGGGGATTTTTATGAATTCGTCCAAGTAGGTTTACAAGATCAAGATACCACATATCAAAGTATCAAAAGATACAAAGCAAGGTTCGTAGTTTATATAAAGAAAAGAGAGTCAACAACACACTTCTTTAGGGTCTAGACACACCTCTTTAGTAGTAGATATTACACTAGACAGTTGGTGTAATCAAAGTAGAATAATAAATCGAGCAACCTATATGGTGTGAGACTCTCTATATAGAACCATCTATGCACATAAGGATTGGTACAAGCTCAGTAGGAACCCATGGGATATCATATACAATTACATAAGGATCTTGAGGATCAACTAAAGTGATGTAGATCCCAACATTTATTACAAGGTTGAAGATAAAATCCTATAAAGGATGAAAATATCATAGATGGATGCAAGATTAAAACTTGCAACAAAGTTCAAGATGAAGGATCTTGATATCTAGTGACCTCGACAGGTGACATAGATGGATACAAAGAAGACTAGTAGCAAAGGAGGCTACCTGTCACTCCAATGTACTAATAGATATGCAGAGGGGCGATGGTGCTCCACCTCAGAGGGAGTGACTATTGTAGATCTCAAAGCTCAATAATATTGACATGATTCTTAGGATTAGAGGTATGATGAAATCCATAGGAAATTTTACTTATCCAAGTAAAATATGCACAGAAAATGGTGTGGAACGTAAAGGGTACTGCATAGAATGATGACTTTATTTGATTTGAAATTGCTACAAACATAAATATCACTCCAACATATTGTAGAAAGCAGATTGTTTCTCTCAATACAACCAAGGATGAATATATTTTAGTTGAGAAGAAAGAAATTAAAGATTCTTTAAAGTAGTGAGGAATATGATCCAAAATAATTATACCGATGAAGATGAATATTATACTCTTATCCATTTCATCATTGTATAAGAAGATATGCACTCGAAGGACACACAAACATAGTCCTATGTGATCTATGTTGTAATAATACTTTCTCACTATTTTGGATCATGAGCAAGATAAGAACATGCCCTGAGAATCAGAGAATCAAGTTGAAAACATTGGAAGAGACTCCAGTAATCCAAGAAGACAGAGATCAAGATGGAGTCTACCAAAAAAACAAAGATAAGAATTTGAATTGTTATTTCCTATATATCTAGTTTTTCAAGATGTGTACATAGATATGTTTCTAGATTCAGGAAATGTATTATGCATATTAGAATATTTGTAGTTTACTACTAATAAGAAGGTGAGGGGTAAGTGGCTCATGTTGTTGTACAAAATTCCATTGCTACTTGTTGGAAGGAAGTTTTGGGGTAAGTTAGCTGCAAAACATCACGGATGTTGCGTAAGGTCAAAGATATTGTGCAAGGGGGGAAATTCGAGCGCAAGGAGGATTAACAATATTTTATGTATTTTGTTCATATTTTGTAGATTTGGACCGCATTATGTGGATTGTGGTCATTATTTTGTAGGTTATGTTAAGAATTAGTTAGGAAGTTGGATTAAGAGGACTACCAATGTAAAGGCGCAAGACTATAAATAGATTTAGAATTGCAAGTGTTAAGTATTCTTCTTAGCTTTTACTTGGTTTCTTTTTGAGGATTAAGATCTGGGTATGAAATGAGATCCTTTGATATGTGTATGTGAATGGAGGAACTATTTTGGAGAATTTGTGTTTTGCTGCAAAGGTGAATATGACATGACGAAGATTGTACAGAACCATTGTGTCTTTTCCTATCTATTTTTTTCTTTTTTTCTGCAATCTAAATGGGAATGTGATGTGTATATCTGAATGATGTGATGGTTCTCTATTATGAACAATGATACATTATTAGATCTATTTACGCATCGATGTTTTTTCTGCGATTCTAGTATGCCAATGAGATCTAGTGAATGATGACATGATTATGTTAATGCATAATATGAAAAATTAGATCTATTGAATAATGCTACATTGAGTTGATAAGTAGATGCATGTTTGTCCTTCATTATATGGAAACTTAGTTTTGACAGTTCTCCCTCGAACATATTGGGTGAGACTTCATCTTCTCTGCAGGTGTTCCCGGACGGGGTAAAACTTGTCTGGGTCGGTGCTCAGGGAGATCACGGTGGTTTGGGTATCAACAGAGAAGTGAACCCCTATTGACAGGTTTTGTTTCAACAAATGGTTCCATTGCCAGGACCTTACTAAGAATGGAAGGAGGACATGTTGTGTCATCCACCGAGATCGGAAATTCAAGAGTGATTCGACCAGAAGGACATGAATTTTCTGAGAAATAAAATAAGAACCCTCGGGTAACAATGTCAAAGTGGCTGGAAAAGTACCTATATTCTAATCTACATGAGTGCTTTTTCTTCGAGTTTCCAATCATCTTGTATGAGTGGTTGACATGATTGACATATTGAAAAATAAATTTCCAAGGAGGTGAACCAACTGGGTGGATGCTAGAACTAATCTAGGAGTTGTAGGAGGTAGACAATAAAGCATCAAGGGCTGTTGAAGTTTGTCTTGACAGTATCTTGGAGGGCTATACCATTGAGTTTGTGGTCGACACAGTTAAATATTATTGAGACACAGAAAGGGATTTCTTCAACGGACTGAGAGGTAGGTTTACGTTGTCTTTACAATTGTCTATTAAGATGCTCATTTGCGAAAAAGGAATATTGAAGATGAACTCCGTCGAGTATAACTCTGGTGCATGGACGATGCAGGTATCGTGGAGACGAGGGTTGGATGGAACGATATCATTAGGGGAGTTTTGATGTAAAAAATGGGCCTCAAAACAAAAATTGTACCATCAAAATTCACTCTATAAGAACCAATAGGATTCAAGATGATGATATCAACTATAAGGGTGAAATTTGTAAAAAAAATGGAGGGACAAACAAAAAACTTTTTTTCTTATTGTTTTTTTGGCATATCTCCTTATGGGTTCACCCAAATTTCAATTTTGGGGACTCATTGGATGCTAAATGAAATTATGCATCCAACCCATACCAATTATGCATCCAACCCATACCCACACTGCATACTTCTGAGGTACCCACGGCACCCAAAAATGAAAATCTCAATAAAAAAATGTATTTTAATATTAAAATACATTTTTTAATCAAAATTTTCATTTTTGGGTGTTGTGGGTACCTCAAAAGTATGCAGTGTGGGTATGGGTTGGATGCAGAATTAAATTATACATCCAACAAGTCCCCAAACTAGAAATTTGGGTGAATTGATAAGGACATATGTCAAAAATACAATAAGAAAATGTAGTTTTTCTTTTTCCCCTTCAAAATTTAGAACTTTTATTTTATTATTATAGCTCTTATTTTATTATTTTCCTTATGAGGGCCATTTTAGACCTCAAAACTCCCCTAATGTGGGGTATATGGATGGAAGGTATGACTGGACTCTTAGGGAAGATGAGGAACAAAGTGGTCTTACGAGAGGAGGAGCAAGGTTTCAACAAGAGAAGAGGCAGAGGATAGGAGAGAGTCTTGCTGTGACCAAAATGCGAGACATGTTATACCAAAATCCTATCACCATCATGTGATAAGACATTTGACATACATACTTGCCATGAATCCCATCTTCTAGAGTGGAAACTAAATGGTTTTTCATCAATCTCTCATACAAATTCCCAGCATAGTGCATGCCCCTTTATCTAAGAGCAGTACCCCTACTCGCACCGACTTTAAGTTGTCCATAAGCGGTGCCACCGCCCATTTCCCTTGGTCCATTGGCGGTTATTACTAGAACCGCTCTATCATGGACAGAGAAGCGCGGTACCTTGGGTAAAAAGGGAAAAAGAGAAGTTTCTCGAGGATTCTAGATGATAAGCCTCATGCACTACCTTATCCCTACTATTGTGGGTTGGTTGAGCTCGAGATCCCCCATCCTAGGATCTTAGAGGCCACCTCACCCACTAATTTTTCAACCATCTCTATCCATTAAAATCCTATAAATATGAGCTCATAGCCATGGTTGAGGAGAGAACATTGAAGGTATTGGTATGTTGTTGGATTGATTATTGGCCCAAGATCATTTAGAGAGAGCATAGAGAGCTAGATTTGGAGCTTTTGGGGATGAAGAGTTGGTTTCATGGAGATGCATGTCAACACTAAGGCTTGGTTGTAAAATTCTTCATATTTCTAATGCAAGTTGATTTTCTGTCCCATATATATTGTTGATGTTTGATTTCAGATATATATTACTGGATTTCTTAGTCACTAGCATAGATTAGTAGATCATATTCTGGTTGCTTTGATTCATTTCGTGTTGAGCTTGATTGCAGGTACACAGGTGGACTATCAAAGCCTTGTATTCCAGATATCTATATCCTCTAGGGAGAGTTATCAGCCTCTGTGATCTATTTGTTTTGGATCTAAACCATTCAGACCAGTGGAACACCTTGCTGTCCGCAGGAGGTGAAATATTCTAGCTAACAAATCCGACGACTCCACTGGGGACTTAGTGTATTAGTTGTTCTGATCTTCTTTAATTTGCAACTCTTGTTCGAATCCAGGCTTCGTTTTCTTCAACTCTTTTCAGTCAGATCTACTTTCTTATTTGTATTATTTGGGTTTGAAATTTCCAGATCTGTTCAGATTTGAGTCATTTCGGTCTTTTATGCTCTATTTCCATATTCAATTCATCAATATTTTCCTTGATATATCCTTTTTCTGACTAGATCCTTCGCTCTCTTTGTGTTTTGGATTTTAACAGGGAATCACACATGTTCTGTTGGCAAGGAGCAGTGCCACCGCCTGAGTTCAGTTAGCCAGACGCGGTGCTACCACCTGAATCCAGTGAGCAAGAAGCGGTTCTACCTCAAAACTGCCTGTCAGCAACCTCATCTGTGCGGTGCCATGTAGACCCTGTTCCACGACTTTGTATTCTCATTTTTGTGCGTTTTTGGCTTACTTTTTGATGAAAATGAAGTGTGTTTTTGAGGGGCCATGAATTGTGTATTCTGTAGTCACTCTGATTGTTGTATTCTTTCTGCATTCAAAGAGAGTCTATGTTTCTTTCATTGTAGTTTACATTCTTTTCTTTTCTTGAAACCTCTTGCTCTTTTCTGTAGATATTATTCATTGGAATTGGAAATATATGTTTCATTTTCATGAGTAGGTTTTGGTTTGCTTTGGACTTGGAATGCATGAGTGATCCATGTTGTTTTGAGTCTTTCTTTACTTGGGGTAATTCTTGTTTCCTTTTGCATACCGATTTTTTCAGTGCTTGGTAGGAAATATTGTTTCTTCATTTCCTTGTCTGTTTCAAAGAGAAATTTTAGTTTTCTCTCTCTTTTGCTTTATTCACAAGTTGTTGAACGATTTTCTTCATGTTTTGTGCATGATTGTTCGAGATTCTAGATCTTACTTTCATTGAGAATAAAAATCTGTTTTCATATTTGCATGCATTAGAGTTAGATTTGTTTGGAAACGTTAGTGAAATCATCTTTCCATTGAGTTTTTATGTATATTTTTCAAGCATGAAAAGATAGGAAACATTTTAATTTATGTTATATGTTCTCTAGATATCTTTCTTATTTGCTTTGAATATTGTTTGGGGTGCATTGATATTTCCCTTTTAGTTTGAAAAGATAGAATTGCATTTTCATTTGGGTGTGGATTTTTGGAAGAAAAGTAAATCTCTCTCCCTCTCTTAGGTAGAATTTCATTGAAGAGGAAAACTTGCATCATCATATAGATCAGTGTGCATCTTATTTAAATTCATGTTTTCACTCCATGGTTCCACCTAAACACACAAGATAAAATTAACGGTAGTACTAGGTTAAAACTTTTATCAATTTGAGTGATAAGTTAGAGACGTGTTTGGGCGTCGTTAAACGTAGGAGCTGTTTTTATTTGTCAGCATTACATCCCAGGACTCGCGCGGTTCTTCCACGTACCGTCGGTATATCGAAGGACCTTTCACATACCCTTGAGGTATATAGAAAGTTACTTCACGTACTTGATTGTATATTGGAAGGCCCCTTGTGAACGGTTATGCATTAGACAACACTACTACTGATTTGAGCTCCCTCGTACCTTGCGTATATCGGGAGACCCTTTTAGGAATCCTCAAACCATCTAAGTTATCCTTTTGGCCTGTCCTGTGAGATTCCTGACTCTTATCCACTCCTTTCACATGTGTGCTTGTTGCTTTTAGTTTGAGTAGTACTTGCTTGTGCGTGGTAGTTAGGGGGTTATTAGAGAGTTTAGAGATGGAATCCCCATCTAGGACTACCAATCAAGAGGTCCCTTTCCAAGGTGTACCTTTTGTATTCCCTCCAAGTGAAGGTATTGGTCCTCCCTTTATTTCCACTCTAAATCTTCCTAAATTAACTATAGGATTACTAGTATGGCTGTTTAATATGATAATTCATGTTACGCCTAATGTCTCAAATGTCACCTCTCCCCCGGGAGAGGATCGACCTCAACCTAATCCTACTCCTTTGATGGTTGTGGCTTCAGCTCTTTCTTCTTCTTCACTTGACCAAAGCTCTATGGTTAGTAGTCATGTGGATAAGAAGAAGAAGAAAGGGAAGGCTAAAAAGAAGAAGGATAAGAAAGAGAAAAAGTAGCAACCATCTGCTCTTGATGGTGCTCATTCTAAGAGAACACTCGAAAAACCCAAGTTCCCTTATAAGCTTTGCAAGGGGGACCACCTTCTTAAGGAGTGTCCTAGCCTCTCCAATGTACAGGAAGAGTGTTCTAAAAGATCCAAATCATCTGTGTCATCAACCTCGGATCATCATGTTGATGATACTGCCTCAACCAGTGACCCATTGGTAAAAGGTCGTAAGGGTAAAGTCTTGTATCCTTGTTTGATATGCAAGGCTATGAATCATACTTTTTTTTGTCCAAGCATGGATTAAGCTTCTTGTTGGTTGGAAAATATTACTGATCATCAACAGGTGATTCCAATAAGTGATAGTAAGTTATCCCTCGATCCCCCACTGGTTGACCAAGTGATCGATTCAGATTCATCTGTGGTTGATCCCACTCTTCCTTTGGAGAGTGAATTTAAATTGGTTAATTCAGTGTCATTTCCACACGATACCACTCTTTCATCAGAGAGTGTTAAGACTAAAGTAGTCTCTTTGACCAAATCTTCATCTTGTTCTTCTCTTCCATTAGAGAATGAACTAAAACCTGCTGAATATTTTATGCTTCATTCTGATTGTTCTCGACAAGGGGAAATTTTGTCTGTTTCAACAGAACCCTCTCCAAGTAGTGAGGTTATTTCCTTTGAATGGAGTAACCTAACAGAGTCTCATCTTCATTCGAGTGTTCCTTTCCAGATAGTTGTGAATGTTACTGCTAGGCAGATGCTTTGCACTATTGTTGACGAAGGGGCTTATGTTAGTATTCTATTCTCAACTGCTTGGCAAGATTTAGGTTCACCTCAGCTTGTGCCAGCTACCAATCAGATATTGGATTTTAATCTCAGGCCTACTACACCTTTAGGGATCCTTCCTCATTTACCTATCACATTAGGAGGGAAAACTGTCTGGATTGATGTTATGGTGGTCCAAGGTCCTTTAGATTTTAATCTGCTCCTTGGACATGATTATGTTTATGCCATGAAGGCTATTGTGTCCACACTCTTTAGAGTTATGCATTTTCCCCAAGATCGGAAGATGGTGACCATTGATCAACTTTCATTTGTTACACCTGACCATCGCATTACTCCTAGTAATCAGACTACCCTGAATGTGCCACATGTTCTTGTGGTTCCTTCCCCTTCTTCCAGGTAGCTTCTTCCCATCATAGATAAAATGTGGGGCATGGATCTATTCTATGGACATCATAATGGAGCTAAGCCGTTAGCTTTTTATGAAATGGGGGGCAACCTACCAACCTCTGGATATCATGTTGGGTAGGAGAAGGTTTGTGAGCATAGTTTACCCTGTGGTTTCAAGCTTGTTAAAAAATAAAACCACTCCTTAAGCATAGTTTATGCTTTTGGTTTCAAGCTTGAATAAAAATGAAACCATGTCCACAGCATAGTCTACCCAGTGGTTTCAAGCTCGTTAAAAAATAAAACCATTCCTTAATCATAGTTTACGCTTTTGGTTTCAATCTTGCATAAAAATGAAACCATGTCAAGAGCATAGTTTACTTTTGGTTTTAGGCTCGTTAAAAAATAAAACCACTCCTTAAGCATAGTTTACGCTTTTGGTTTCAATATTGCATAAAAATGAAACCATGTTTTGAGCAAAGTTCCCATTCTATGTCAAGCTCGCTAAAAAATGAAATAGCACCTAACCATCATGTCAGGTTCTTATCATCATGTCATTTTTCCTGAGCAAAGTTCCTATTCTATGTCAAGCTTGTTAAAAAATGAAGTAGATCTCCTCAAGCATAGTTTACCTTTTGGTTTCAAGCTTGCATAAAAATGAAATCATTCTTGAGCATAGTTCATTTTCTATTTCAAGATCGTTAAAAAATGAAGTAGGTTTCCTCAACAATAGTTTACCTTTTAGTTTCAATCTTGCATAAAAATGAAATCATGTTCCACGCATAGTTACCTTCTGTTTCAAGCTTGTGTAAAAATGAAATAGATCCCCTTCGCTTGAGTTGAGTCTTCACTTTAGTGTTAAAACTTGAACCTTCTTTCTACCTTCCTGATTCTCATTCTTCCTACCCCCCTGGTGAACATTTTCACATTAGTAACCAGGTTTTTAGGTTGGGTATGGAAGAAGAATCGTCAGATGAAACAAAGCTTGGGGGCATGTCGAGCCACTAGCAACCATGCTAGGGGTGAGATTCGCTAGCAGTCATGCTGGAAAGATTCCAACCTCTGTATACCATGTTAATGG
This sequence comes from Pseudotsuga menziesii, assembly GCA_001517045.1. NCBI lineage: Eukaryota > Viridiplantae > Streptophyta > Pinopsida > Pinales > Pinaceae > Pseudotsuga > Pseudotsuga menziesii. The sequence continues at coordinate 167,340 of LPNX011219426.1, forward strand.
TATTTTTCAAGCATAGTTTACCCATTGGTTTCAATCTTGTGTAAAAATGAAACCAATCCCTGAGCATTCTTTCAACTGATCTTTGAGCTTGTTAAAAACAGTAAGATGGTGTTGAGCTTACTTTTCATTTTTCGTGCTCTGGTTAAAACATGAAAAGTGGTTTGAGATTAGTTTATTAACTTTTCATGCTCTGGATTCAAACAAGAAAAAGGTTAATGGAGTCCTCTTTAAACTCTTTTTAGTCTCCCTAAATACGAAAATATTGTCGGGTAATCTTGTCTTCTTCACGCTCGTTAAAGTATTTGAAGAGTCATCGGTCCGACGATAGGTTATCTCTTTCTCGGTTTGGATATGACTATTTATGAGAAAGGAACACTCCAGCCAATCATGACTGGAAGAGTTCTCTAAGGTATGATTTTATACTTTTTCGGGCCTTAGAGACTAAATCATACAAAAAAGGACCCCCATGGATTTTTCTTCCGTATTCGTTTAAACTCTCTAAACACGGACAATACCGAGTTTTCTTTCAGTGGACTCATTAAATTAAACATTGAGAGACCCGTTTTGGGAATGAACCACTCCTCTCTTAGGTTCGTAAAACATATGAGACTGGACTTGTCTTTCGACAAGCTATATCGAGTGTTTGTTACCCTCTTTGAACTCGTAAAACCGAAAAGAGGCACTCATCGATCATGATGGGGAAAATGGGAAGGGAATAATTTTGTAAATAATGGCAGTTGTTTGTCGTTACCTTTGAACATGGCACTTGTCTGCACAATCATGTCAGTCAATTGGGTATTTAGCTGATCTCATGACGATCCACTTTCATGAGTCATGTCAATCCTTTGATTCTTTCAAAAGAATGCATTGTCCACTGTCGCATTGTGTATATGTCTTGTCTAGTCATGCTTCCAAGTCTTTTTGTCATGCTGCCCGATGTTCAAAGGGGATCTAAAGAAGTTTTACCTCTGCAGTCTACACAGTCTTTGTGTCTATATCTTTGAGTCAGTCATATGGTTACTACATTCACATCATTCCAGAACTATGTTTTGAGTTTCATGTCGTCGATGTGGGACTCATCATGGCCCTCCTTCGATGATACTATTCTCGTCGACATCAGCTCATCATCCGGGAAATAGTCTTAGAAACAATATTTAGTACTTTGAGATTTATATGCCTTAATGACAGATTCTCTCGCTCTCGACATAGGTTCACATCATTGACCTTTGATCAATACAATCGACTGGGAGTTAGACATCAGGACATCTATTCGCACTCAGTAGATTGTACTAGGGCACCTTGGGAATCATTGACATTAATGGTGGTCTCCCTCGCACTTGTTAATGGTACACATCATTGGTCGGTAATCAAGTGGTTTCTACCATGTTTGACTTCATATCATTGTAATCACATGGATAGAATAATACTTTGTGGAAGATGAGACGAAGATCCTGGGCATTTGTTTAAAAGCGCTCATTTCTTTTTCCCCAGGTTGGGATGGAATTTTGTATATCTGCCATGGATCCACATTTGTATGGTCATGGCTATGCTCAAATTTGCGTCTGTATGACATAGATCTACGTTGTATGTCTAGTAGCTATGTCCAAGTTTGAGTCCTCTATCACATGGATCTACGCTGTATTCTAGTAGCCATGCTTGTTTATTCCACTCATGGATCTACCTTGTATTGGTATGCAGCTATGAGTTTGGTTACTTGTGTCTATGAGTCAACATATTGATGTACTACAGATGCCTACTTGACTGCATACTCCGATCAAGCCGACATTTTCATCTCCTAGTGATGACTTGTTCTCAAAGCTCTCATTTATCATATCACTCTAAGAATCATGCTTTGGGGGGCATCCTGTTATAACAAAATCCTGTCACCATCATGTGATAAGACATTTGACATACCTACTTGCCATGAATCCCAACTTCTAGAGTGGAAACTAAATGGTTTTTCATCAATCTCTCATACAAATTCCCAGCACCATGGATGCCCCTTTATCCAGGAGCAGTACCCCTGCTCACACCACCTTTCATCGGGTGTCCACAAGCGGTGCCACTGCCCATTTCCCTTGGTCCATAGGTGGTTATTACCAGAATCGCTCTGTCATGGAAGGAGAAGCACGGTACCCTGGGTAAAAAGGGAAAAAGAGGAGTTTCTCAAGGCTTCTAGATGATAAGCCTCGTGTACTACCTTATGCCTGCTGTTGTGGGTTGGTTGAGCTCGAGATCCCTCATCCTAGGATCTTAGAGGCCACCTCACCCACTAATTTCTCAACCATCTCTATCCATTAAAACCCTATAAATATGAGCTCATAGTCATGGTTGAGGAGAGAACATTGAAGGTATTGTTATGCTATTGGATTGATTATTGGCCCAAGATCATTTGGAGAGAGCATAGAGAGCTAGAGTCAGAGCTTTTGGGGATGAAGAGCTGGTTTCATGGAGATGCATGTCGACACTAAGGCTTGGTTGTAATATTATTCATATTTCTAATGCAAGTTGATTTTTTGTCCCATATATATTGTTGATGTTTGATTTCAGATATATATTGCTAGATTCCTTAGTCACTAGCATAGATTAGTAGATCATATTCTGGTTGCTTTGATTCATTTCGTGTTGAGCTTGATTGCAGGTACACAAGTGGACTATCAAAGCCTTGTATTCCAGATATCTATAGCATCTAGGGAGAGTTATCAGCCTATGTGATCTATTTGTTCTGGATCTGAACCATTCAGACCAGTGGAACACCTTGATGTCTGCAGGAGGTGAAATATTCTAGCTAACAAGACCATGAGAGAAGACCACACAGGATGACACCACTCTATAGTGATGAAGGAGACGACCAGGCTATGTCCGTGATTGAAGAAATACCAACCCAGGGAAACAATGTACCCACACCTTCGTGCACTGCGCCACACATAAGAAGAAACATGAGTTTGACACTGACTTGTTCAACGTGTCAACAATAGTCTAATAGTAGTGGATCAACGAATCTAGGAAGAAGGCCCAGGATGGTGGACAATGATCCGAAGTTACTTTTGTTTCATGGGAATGAGATTGAGGATCCCAAGAAATACCAGTTCTTGTGTGAAACAATGTGGACTATTAAACAAACTCTGAATGATGATTTTAAGAAGGAGCAATTGGCGATGACCCTTCGAGGTTTCGCACTGGATTGGTTCATGAATTTTGTACAAGTTCCTATGGCAACTCCAATGAAGAGTCTAGCAACAATTAGAAAAGGATTGATTTAAGAGCTCAGAAAACCAAAATACGAGGCACAATATATCATCAAACTAAAGGAGATTAAGCAATTTACAAATGAATCTGTCTGTGATTTTGATCAGCTATTTAAGACATTGATGGAAAGAATCAAATTTGAGATGAGTGATGTTCAACATAAGAAATGGTTCATCATGACGTTAGTACCTCATATCAGACTACCATTGATTTAGCAAAATATTGTGACATAGATCGAGGCTCTGTAAATCAGGATGAAGTTGGAATCTTCACCTGTTGGCGAGAATGCACTTGGTATGAGCCATATTCAAACATAGCTGGAAAATATGACCCTCTAGTTGCAAGATATCAAGAAAGGAAAAGAGCACGCAAGGAAGTTTAGTGTACTCGATGTCATGTAAACGGGCATCATAAGGATCAATGCTCAGATTTATGAAACTACCTATTATCTGGAGAGCCAAACCCATTAAGTTATGGTGGTATTCCATGGTGTCGTATCTTCCAAGTTTATGGGCATGGACATGAATATTGTGGATATTTGAAGAAGATGGTTAGGAAGTTGACAGATTTATACTACACTTTTTGTCGATTTATTGGACATGAAGATAAGGATTGTCACGCATATGATCTACTCTAGGACAGAACAATGGACATGTAATATGTGGAGGGAGAATACCATCAAGAAGTGCAGAAATAATAGCAGCAGCCACATCTGGTACATCCGCCACCTCAACTGGAGTTTGTACTATAGCCATAATCGTAGATGCAGCTTGTACCACAACCATAGTTTGTTTGACAACTGCAATACAATCAGATGTAGATGGCTCCATATTAGCCACAGTATGTCTAGTAGCAGGTGAATCCCCGACAACAATAATTCAATCAACCGCAATATCAGCAGCTAGGAGGATTTCATGGAGGACAAGGTGGAGACTTTTGTTGAGGAGGAGGACAAGGTTGTGGAACCGTGCAATGTCAAAATTGCGGAGTGATGGGATGGTATCAGTGAGATTCCCTGCAATTTCTACCACAGTGTACTTATTATATCCTCGTTGACCAAACTGTTGATAACTTTCCATAGTTGATCGCGAATTGGCACGAAGGAAATGTTCCATAGTTGCAGAAATAGAACCAAAACCAGAACGAAAATTAGAATGTGAAACAACGAGTGATTCAGAGTCATAGATTCGATGGATCCAACTAAAGGATGAAGATATGTTGAGCCAATTAAGGAAGAATCTATAAGAGGATGGGATCATGCATATAACATTTCAGAAGATTACATCCATTCGAATTTTGATAGGGAACTTAGTTGGTTCAGCTCTAGCTCTGCGTCTTTCGACTCTGATAATTCTTTAGAGAACTAGTAGAATCGAATGCATGAGGTATCGCTTCGAAAGTGTGGCCTGATTACTTAGTCGTTGTGTTGAGTCGCAATCGAGACTGTTGAATTACCAGTATATGAAGGACTCTCGGGGTTGTCTGAGTTTCTAGTAGAATTTGAGGACAAGGTGCCATAACCGCAGCAATTGTTGGCGTTAGATGAAGCATTGAAGGCTAAGCTAGCACATTGGTGGGGGACACATAAGAAGTCGATCATTGGGTGGTTGCAATGTTGAATATTGATGACAGTTCTCTCTAGAAATGTAGAAGAGTACCACACCGAAAGGTATGATGAGCAGAATGACCCTCGTGATCATCTGATTGAGTGTTAGACCTTGTGGGCATCATGACCAAAGGATGAGTGGGTCCATGCTTTTGTCCGCATGTTGGATGAAATTTCACAGTCATGGTATGTATCAGCTGAATTGCGTTGAGAGATCACTACTTGGGAAGAGTTGATGGTTTCCTTCAATCACACCTTCAGTTTAACGGATACCAATCAAGCTATTCATAGTGCATGACATCACATCCATGACGTTGTTCTGAAGGTAGTTCCAGTTGGATATCCAGTGGATCTAAAGGAGAGATGTCCAATGCAATTTATGATGGAGTGCTACAATGTGAAATGAGGACCAAATGATGGTGATGATTCATGGAATATCAATATTCCAAAAATAGAAGGGAGTCAAGATGTCACAGCAATTGGCGTATTGACAGATCCGATGAATCAACAATTAAAAATTTGGAAGGTCAACATTGGGATAGAAGAGAACCCAACATTTTCAAATGTTGGGGACCACTGGGATGAAGAAACCATGGCAAAGATCATAGATTTCTTGCATGAATTCCAAGATTTGTTTCCTACAATTTTTTCTGAGATGAAGGGAATATTGGGAGATTTGGGAGAAATGAAGATCTCGTTGAAACCAGATGCGAAACTAGTGAAGCAATGGCTGTATCGCTTGAATCCGCGATAAAAGGAGAGGGTCAAAGATGAGATTGACATACTATTGGATTCTAGGATAATAGAACTGGTTGAGAAATCATAATGGATCACTCCCATGGTAGTGCAAGACAAGAATATGGGTGAGGTTTGGATTTGTGTAGACCTTAGAAAATTGAATGATGTGTGCTAACATGATCCATTTCCAACACCATTCACTAATGAGGTGCTAGAAGGAGTGGGTGGTCAAGAAATCTACTGATTCATGCATTTCTCTTCTAGCTATCACCAAATTATGATCGTGAAATAAGATCATCACAAGAAAAGATGTTACTGAATGGGGCTGTTTTCAATACACTATGATGCCATTTGGAATAAAGAATGCACTTGTGATATTCTCCCGGATTGTTGTTGCTGCATTCAAGGAATTTATTCAGAATTTTCTAGTGGTTTATATGGGACGGTTTATGGATTGGTCATGGAACACCTAGAAAACCTGGGACTAATGCTGGAGCAATTTTGACAGCATCATATCGCGCTGAACTCGAGTAAGTGTATTTTGTGTGCACCTTTTAGGATGTTGTTGGGAAACATTGTTTGCAAGCAAGGACTATTGGTTGACCCAGCAAATATTGTGCTTATTTTGAGCTTTCCACCACCTACAAATGTGAAGCAACTTAGAGTGAAAATGGGACATAGAAGATACTACCACAAGTTCATTCGTGGCTATATTGCGATCATAGATCCTATGGATAGATTGATAAAGAAGGATATGGTATTTGTATGGAGCCATGAGTGTCAAGGAAGTTTTGATACACTAAAGGCCAAGATGGATTCCGCACCAATACTAGTTTTTCCTAATTGTACTGAGTTCCATGTCCATGTGGATGCATTGTTAATTGTGCTGGGAGTGGTGTTGACACAACTAGGGGAAGGAGATTTTGATCACTTGGTTTCTTTCTCTAGTTGAAATATTTCATCTGTGGAGAAGAATTATACTACAATGAAGAGGGAAGGTTTTTCAATAGTGTATTCCCTATAGAAGTTTCAACATTACCTATTGGGAAGTCATTTCAAGATGTTCAAGGACCACACTACTTTGAAATACCTGGTCAATAAGATTTTTTGGGGGGGAAGATATTTCGTTGGCTACTTCTCTTTCAAGAGTTTGATTTTGAGATAATTGTGAAGCCAAATCACCTGAATGTTATCCCAAATCACTTATCACAAATCGAGACAAGTGAAGAACCAACGAACATTGACAATGGGTTTCCAGATGCACAACTATTCAAAGTTGAGATGGTTGATGACTATTATGAGAAAATAGTTCAATTTTTCACGACGGGAACCGAACCAATAGAGCTCACTACAAGCCAAAAGAAGCAGTTGGTTGTTAAAGATGCAGATTTTCTAGTTGATCACTGGATAGCTCTATAAGCTTGGACCAGATGAGACTCTAAGGCAATGTTTCCCACCACATGAAGAAAATATTGGCACAGCCACATGCGGGAGTCGTAGGTGGACACTATGTAGTTCATGCTACTGCCAGGAAGGTGCTTTGTGTAGGGCTTTGATGGCCCACTCTCATTGGTGATGCGATGGACTATGCATGGAATTGCGACGTCCGGCAAAGAAATGGGAAACCATCAAGGAGGGATGAGATGTCACTCGTACCTCAAGTGACATTGGACCCATTTGATAAATAGGTTGTGGACATTTTGGGAACAATCAACCCACCTGGGAAGAGAACCGATGTGCGGTACATCATTACAGTGAGAGAGTATTTGACAAGATGGGCGGAGGACGTACATGTTGTAGATTGCAGTGTTGTGACAGCAATGAGATTCCTGTTTGACAACATCATTACTCAGTTTGGGTGTCCAAGGATATTGATGAGTGACTAGGTGAGTCACTTCATCAATCGCATAATCAGTGGATTGATAGAGGAACTTCAGTTACAACATAAGAAGAGTACCATGTAGCATCCATAAGCAAATGGGACAGTGGAGGCATTCAACAAGGTGTTGGAGCATGTGCTCACAAAGTTATGTAATGCAAACTGTTATGACTAGGATTTGAAGATTCCAGCATTCTTGTGGGCATATCACACCACTAGCAAAAGATTGACAAGATAGACACTGTTCGAGTTGGTGTATGGGAAAGAGGCAGCCATGCCGATGGAGTACATTGTTCAAAGTTTGTGAATAGCCGCAATGGCATGAATTGATGATGAAGAAACATTAGAAGCATGCTTGGATCAGTTAGTGAAGCTAGAGGAAGATCACTTTGTTGCAAGTTTCTACCAGCACGTTGAGAAGGATCGACATAAAGCTTGGCATGATCAACATATTAAAAACAAACATCTTCAACAGGGAGACCTAGTGCTTCTATATGATAGCAAGTTCTCCAAACATCCAGGTAAGTTATAGATGCATTAGCTAGTTCTATATATTATTCATTCCATTAATTCAGGAGGTGCAGTAGAATGACCATAGTTAGATGGTGTGATGATGCCTAAGATGGTAAATGGCAGCAGGATGAAGCCCTACAGAACAGGCCCGAAGGCACGTGATGCTTGAGGCACTGCACGATATGAATTTTTTTTTTTGCATAGGATGGAAGTTAGGATCATGGAACACTAGGAGGAGGTGGCTATGCAAATAGAGGAGTCAATATCGATGTTAGGGAGTCATGTCGCAATAGCCGTAGGGTTGTGACATATTCAAATCAGCAATAACTATAGCTGTTAAAGCAGTTATTCGATGACACTTTTTGGACAAGATGCTCTTTAATGGTGGATCCGACTGTTCGATTGGCATGATTGATGGAGGATTCAGGCGCTTAATGCATGATTTGGTCATGATGATTAAAATGGATCATAATTATTTGGTCATAATGATCGGGTGATCGACTCGACACTATAAGAAGGCACCGGGTGCAGTTAGAATTCACCATTGTGAAATATTGATTTTTCATCTAAGGTGTATACTTGTTGCACTAAGATGTGTTGCGTTGTGCAGGAAAGTTGCAGAGTGTAGTGAGGTTGAGGTTCCCGTTGAGAACATGGGGCACTGGTGCAGTATGAGAAGTGAGCCAGTTACAGTTGAGATTTCAAGTGATAGGGACTCACTAGTTATCAGGATAACCATAGGAAGAAGAAGTTGCAAGCATGCCAGTGGGTTCATCATTGGTTCCAAAGAAGAATAGTGGGGCTCAACGAACCATGTCCCAATTTCAGGAGAAGTGACATACTAGAAATTATGAGCTGACACATGAGGAGGCACCAGCACAGAAGGGTCCATCGACATCAGGGGCGAATGAATCATTATCCTGTGTAGAGGTATCCACTATGGATATCCCTAGATATGTTCCTCCCTGTCGGCCCAATGTGAATCCCAGGAAGACAAAAAAGAACCACAAGTACCCAGTCAGGATGTCAGAGATACCACGGGGCATGGTGTGTACCAAGGACATTGTACCCTCAATCATGAGGATGGAATATGAGGATCGTGATATCTTTGCATCGGCAAATATCATGACAGCCCCACTGTACCTATGACATAGGCTAGAGGCATCCCAATATCATGCATTCCGTAGGATTGGGCATGTGACTTGAAGACATCAGGATTGTTGGGACTTATCAACATGCCACACTTTGGGTGGTTGATGGAGGAAAATGCATCCATGAAACAGCTATTGGCATGCTTCCATGGTAGAACTATGTGGCTGGACTAGTCAATCACAGTCACCGTGGCACTTATTTCAAATATCACAAGGTTGCCCAAGGAGGGTCCTGACCCATCAAAGTACTTTAATGGGAAATACAATGACAAGAAGTTGGATTTCAAGATGAAGAAAAGATATAACCTGCAGCGCGATGGATGGGCGTACTGCATTGACAATATAAATTATCAGGACGTTCCCATTGTGGCAAGGATCCTAGCTAGAAAGATCATTAGAATGAACCAACCCAACCAGTGTAATTCAGGGGTCATCGCATGTGTGAAGAAGTGTGCACAAGGGGTGCAAATGAACTAGTTGTTGTTCTTAATGAACTAGTTGATGGATGATGTATTAGCTGTCTAGGTGGGGCAGGGACTGTTCACCTATAGCTGGTTTCTTATCTTGATTGCACTTGTAGGTTGGATGGAACCAAAATATTATCAAGGGATGGATGTGGACGTAGTGAAGGTTTTTAATGGAGTGCGATACCAAAACCTATGGTATGCGTAGGAAGCAAAGCAGCTTAAGGACTGTGCAATTCATTCCTAGTTGTATTGGGAGCCGTTGCAGGCTCCAACAATGAAGGTTTCATGACTTACAGAGGAAGCATTGTCCAAATACCAGGGAGTCATTTGGTTTGCAATTAGGTCACACGTCATCCATGTGTAGGCACGACATGATCCAGATAAACAGTGACTACCCACAATGTATAAGGTTTCTGATGCAGAGTTGGAAGCTATTATTGTTGATTGGCCCGTGGAGCTGCGCGCACCTGTCAACATCAAATAAGTCTTGAAGGGTCTACTAGTCAATTCCCCTATGGATCATGTGTTTGACCCACCTAGTAACCATGACTCGGATGCACCGCTGTTGAGGCTCCGACCTTAAAGGTCCTTAGTTTTGGCAACTCCGTGGTTTTGGTGCGAAGCTTGTAAGCGGAGTTGCGGCACAAAATAGTCTTATGGGTGTCGGGGTTGGGTCGAAGCCCCTCTTTTTGTAAATAACCCATGGTTTAAACTCATGGTTTTTAAGCCCATGGTTTAAGTCCATGGTATTGTAATAGTGCACTTGTATAAATAGGCACTTATGTAAAGGAGTGAGGTTAGGATTTTGAGACTTTTAATGTATAATGATTTGATGCGAAGGAAGAAAGACCTGTTTTACGGTTTAAGGTTAAGTCCTAGCTGAGTGCATGGACGACCTCTGTAGCTGAGTGCGCAACTTAGGATTGCTGAGGAGATCTACAGCTGAGTGCGCAGATCAGAACTGTGTGTTTGTAAAACGTTGAATATTACCGCAGTTCTGTGGACGTAGCCCCTACACTGGGGGTGAACCACGTATATCTTGTGTCATGGTGGTTTCTGTTGTTTTGTTTCTGTTTTATGCATTTGATAAGTAGGTGAATGATAAAGTGAGATATATTGTTAAGTAATAACTTCGCTATGAATTCCTAGTTAAGGGTTAAGCAAGTAATTGTCTATTTATCTAAACTGTGAATCTAATTAAGTAATTGTCGAAGCTCTATGTTGTATGATTAATATTTGTTAAGGCTAAAGGTACAGTAATATCCCTCTTCTACTTGCAGAAACCTGATTCTGTAGCACCCCATAGCTGTTTTGGGTGAGACTGCAACCTGTTCGCAGGTTGTTGCTGAAAGGGCCAACATTGTGGGTCTTTTGTTGGTGTGAAGATAAAAGGATAAAAACCAGGTCTGCCCATAGCCTAACAAATTGGTTATGTTGCCGGTTGAACAGTATCTTCTCAAGAGGGATTTACGTCGTACCTAGAGGGATATGTTTTGGAGGCCCTTAGTAAAAGAAATTGGTGACTGTATCAAAGATACCTATCTGAAATTTGCTAAACAAGAAAATAAGGATCCTCGTCGTAGCTCAGACGACTTTTTGCAAAGGTACGTTTTTGCTGATATTTATGAAATTTTCTTTGGTAGTATCCACATAGAATTGCACCAGTGGTTATCCAGGTTGAAAGAAAGAAGGAAAAACTTCCAAGAAGATCAGTCTCTTGCCTAGACCCCAGAAAGAATTAACCTGTTGAAAAGAGTGAACAACGCGGTATCTAGAGCCGTTGACTTCTGGACAATGCGAACCCTTGAAGCATTTGTGACGGAGTTTGCCACCGACACACATACTTCTTTCAGCGAAGCAGAAAGACAATTCTTCAAAGCACCAAGGGGTAAGTACTTGAACTCACTTAGTTTGAGAATTAAAATGCTTTTGGCTGAAAAACACATATTGCTTATTGAGTCAGATTGCTAGAATTAGTACTACTAACCTATGTTTGCAAGTGAAAGTGACTTCGACGAGAAAAGTGGTTTGCTTCGAAGCATTAAAAGATACAAGAGAACTTTTGGATCCCTTAACCTAGGCCAGAATATCGATTATACCCCTTTGAGCCTAGAAGAGTCTGAATCTGAAGAAACCCCTTTTGTTAGAAACCCTCCTATCACTCCGCAGCAAAGATCTATCATCCATGAGAACCCGTTGCAGTCTAAAAGTAACCCTAGCCCGAGTAGTCCTGTCACAGGTCAGTCTACCTCAGCAAGTCCCCCCCCCCTCGATCCGTTATGGCCCATGTAAATGATGATATCAAGCTCCCAGTCTTTAGAGGAACTGGATCAGAGGATCCAGAGCAGTTTTGGTTCTTATGCGAAGCTGTTTGGACTGCTAAGAACATTATGGATCATAATACAAGAACAACGCAATTGGTCATGTCTTTTATAGACCAAGCCTTGACCTGGTTCATGAAGTTTTCCAGCACCCAGAACTATGTGTTGGCCGATATTAAAAAATCCATGATTAAAGAATTTAAGAAGCCTAAATCAGAGTCCCAGTCTATAACCGAACTAAAGGAAATTCAGCAGAAGCGAGGAGAATCAGTTTGGGACTTTGATAAGAGGTTCAAGGTTCTGCTGGATCAAGTTAGCTTCACTATTGGACCAGAGCAACATAAAGAATGGTTCGTTGTAGCATTATTTCCGCATATCAGGACTCCACTTATGCAACATAAGGTTGCCGATCAGCAAGAAGCATTGGAAATTGCCATGAAACTGGAAACAGCTCCTGTCAGAGATAATTCTGGCATAGCCCATATATAGGTGCAATTGGAAGAAATGGCCTTGGAGCTGCGCGACATGAAAAAAGGGAAAGCCATTCGCAAAGAGGTTTGGTGTACGCGATGCAAGACAGAAGGTCATGACAAAGAACAGTGCCCTGCACTATGAAATTACCTAAATACTAGTGCACCAAACCCGTTTAACCCTGTTGTTCTCTATTGTGAGATCTATCGAACAACTGGCCAGCATCGACCTGAAGATTGCTATCCGCTACAAAGATATGTTCAAGTACCCAAGAATCCCTACTGCAAGTTCTGTAAGTCAGTAGGACACAATGAAGATGAATGTCGCGGCTTTGATCTCATGAGAGAGCGAACCTATGATGCTTATAGGGTACAAAATGAGGCACAAGGTAATGATGGATATGGCTACCATGGTGGTAACCCAAGTCGAGGTACTTTCAGAGGTCATGGTGGTATGTCTGGATGAGGTCGAAGCCAAGTTATATGCTATAACTATAATCAGGTAGGCCATGTAGCTAGAGACTGTCAGAACCCAACTACAACATGTCGATATTGCAGAGCAGTTGATGATGTGATTGAGAAATGTCCACAATTGATAACTAAGATACAAGAACGAAATAGTGCTCCTACTCAGAATGTTCAAATGATTGCCATAGAGAAAAGACCTGCCCCAGCTCTCAATGTTGTTACAAGGAGTGGAGCCATGACGCAAGTGCATAATACAGAGAAACAATCTGTCGAGGCTTGGGTCTGCAAGACCCTAGATAAAATTACAGCCTTTGATGTTGGCAGAGAAAAAAAACATTTATGGAAGCCAAGAAAGACTTTGTTGATCCCAGAACATCAGTAGCAACTACGCAACAATAGTCGCAGCCCCAAGAAGCTTCGCTGGATCAATTAAGTACACTAGCCTCATTTTTGCAGAGTTGTATGAAGCTATTAAGAAATCAGAGTGCTTTGAATGAGTTACAGAAAGTTCTCCAGTCTTGCGAATCTTAGCGAAGATTTGATAAAGGAAAAAATGTTAATAGAGTTAGAAGGACTGGAAGAGAAATGATATTACATGCTCAGATAGGAGATTATGACATGATTGATATTATTTTAGACCTGAGATCAGAAGTGAATGTCCTAACTAGGCATACTTGGGAACAAATGGGAAAACCTAAGCTTGAGTGGTCTCCTATAAAGTTAAGATTAGCGAATCAACAGAAGAATGTGCCCTTGGGAAGACTCTTGAGTGTACCAGTGGATATTGATGGAGTTAGTACCCTAGCAGATTTTGAAGTCATCGAAATAATTGATGATAGTAACCCCTATCCAGCCTTGCTAGGAATTTAATGGGCAATAGAAAATGATGCAGTAATCAACCTTAAGAACAGACAGATGACTTTTGAAGGAAAAGGCCTGAGAGTCATAGTACCATTGGACCCTTCTCAATGAGAAAGGTACACAGAGCCAATCAAAGATGAAGATCAGGATATTTTAGATCATATTTACAACATCACAGCTAAAGAAGAAGACTATGTTATCCCTACTACCGAAGGTATAATGGATTGGCAGTGTGACAGTTCCTGCATGACTGATTCAGATGACGACCTAGAGAACTGGCAGAATAGACTGTATGACCTACATGGACATCGATGTGCAAGAATTACCAAGTCTCTTAGATGGCTTATCTCATAGACAAGAGCCATACCTATTTTTGATGGCTTGACATACCCAGCAGATTTTATTGTGCAATTTTCAGAGTAGGTACCAGATTCACAGAAAATGGAGACTCTAGTTTTAGTATTCAAAGCCACAGCTACCAGATGGTGGAATGGTCATAAGAATTTTATTCATAGTTTGGAAGCTTGTCAAAAGTTTCTTCACCTAAGATTTAGAGAACAACCTCAGGAGGTGCGAAGTAGATTTGATGGTAAGACTAGCCCTCAGGAACACTTGGAGCAATGTTATGAAGCATGGAAGCATGTACCTTCTGAAGAATGGGTACAAAGGTTTATACACACTCTTGAACCTGTAGCAAAGAATTGGTATGTAGAGGTGGAGCTTCGCCATGGTACTGCAAGTTGGGATAGTCTTGTTGATAGTTTTGTGCTTACATTTTCTATTAATGAGGTTTGCCCTGCTTTAGACGCAGCTGTTAGGCTGATCAATACTAAGGTGTTTGATGATAAAGAGATAGCCGAGAACCAACCTGATTGGAAGGAACAAGAAGCTAATGCAGTAGAATGTTATAACCTCTCCATTGATGGAGATGATGACCCATGCAGCATTAACATTCTTGAGTCAGAAGGACACTGCAAAGAAATATTGTCGGGGGTCGAAGCTCGAAGCTCTGTCGAAACTAGTGCCATGATATGTCGAAGGTATGTACTATGTCAAATGTCCTTATTTGTGGTGCATCCAAAGTTACTGGCTGTGCCGAAGAGGAAAGGTGTGTTGAACCTCAAAATGCGACCGTTGAAAAAAATCAAAATTGGCGGCGCCGGTATGTTAACTGCATTAACTGCCTATAATGATGCGATTTTAAGGAATCTAGTGCCGTTTGGACAAGATCTACAGCTGCTCTATCAGATTTGGTGTCTTCAATGCACAGTTATGATAGATTTGGTCGATGGATTCTATAAGAAGATACCCAGGCCTACGAAATTCACATTACGCATTTTCTTGAATTTTATAGTTCAGTCCATGTCGTCTGATAGCGAAGTCTAGGAATTGTTGAGCAAATTCAGAGAGAGGGGTCTACAGAACCTTATGAGAAATCCACCTGCATCTACACCTTGTGAAGAGACTACCACAGCGCTGAGTTAGCCAATGCAGACACGATCAACTAGGAAGAAGTTTAGGGCAGAAGTTCGTTCTAAGTGGAACGAAGAAAGGAACCATCCATCAGGAAAGACACCAGAGGATCCCGTGATGAATCCTCCTAGAGAATTCGAAGACCTTGGTGATTATGAGAATGTTGCACCATAGCATCCACCATATCTTCTTCCTATGTGACTAGGATTTTAGCCACCTCGGCGCATAGCTAAGTTCACGTTACGCACCCCGTCGCTGCCACAGGGTGTGCAGCTGGTTGGAACAATGACAGGGAAAATAGAGTGGCTGAAGTATGCATACCACGACACGAATGATCATGGGAAATTTCCACAGTTCATAGCTGGGAAATACTTGCACTCTGTCTATTAACTGGAGACTGGAGCGACACTGCTAGAAGTGAAACAGTGGGCTGCTGGCTTGGAAAAAGCAAGCTTGCTGAAAATGCTGAATGTCCCCCACTTTGGTCGCAGCACGTCAATTACCATAGTGGTCAAGCAGCTATTGGCCTTGGTGCATGATGGGAACCTATGGATAAGAGACCAGAGAATCCCTATTAATGGAGAACTGATCCATAATATTACAGGCTTGCCGAAGGAGGGGCCTGATCCTGGCATCGATTTCATGGGAAAGCATGAAGACACGAAGCTGGCGTAGAGCATGAAGGAAATCTTCGGGATGACGAAAGGAAAGAGAGGGTATCAAACCTCAAAAATCCAAAACCAAAACATTCGCTTCGCCATAGAATTGATAGCATGCAAGCTAATGCGAAAGTGTAGACCGAATGAAGTATCTGCACCGATTGTCAGTATTGCTGCGAACTGTGCCGAAGGACACCGTTACAATTGGGAAACTTACATTGCCAACGAGTTCCTCGAAGACGTCCGTGACGCGCAGGAGAAAGGTAGACCCTTTCACTACTCATGGTTGTTAGTGCTTATTGCACTGGTCGGATGGAAAGAACCTACCGAGGCACAGTTTGTTGATGTGCCTCCGCACATGCCTGGCGTAGCAAGATATGCATCTCTATGGGTGTCGCAGGATAAAACCTTCAAGCAGATGACGAACTACGTGTTTTCCTTTTATTCGATGAATATTTCCTATGAGATACTAAAGACACCGCGGCTTAGTCATGAGCTATTTTCTCAGTATGCGGGAGTGGCCAACTTCAAGGCTGACATGCACAATATCTTCATCCAGGCCCGCGCAGATAAAAACCATGCATGTTGGAAGTTTCCATACGTGGTGACCCAGGAGGACATCGCCGCAGTAGTCCAGCAGTGGCCGCCTGAGTGGATGAAGGACGCAGGGACAAATCCCAGCATACCAGTCCCCCCAGTGACAGATGTGGGTGCAGTTCCTAGTCAGACACAGCAGCAAGGCCCACTAGAAGAAAGCGAAGAACAAAGTGAGTCACAGTAGAGCGGAGATGACCAGGGTAGTGATGATAGAGTTGATGAAGAAGCAGAAGAATCGGTCAAGACAATCTCTGACCCCAGTCGCCTAGATAAGCGCAAGTCACCAAAGGCAGAGGAAGTGACTAAACCTCAGTCTAGAAAGAAAATGAAGGCATCAAAAGGGAAGAATATTGACAAAGAACCTGCTCTGACAGCTGAGGAGATTGACCAGGCCCTGATGAAGTCCACATAAGTCTTAACCAGCAAATAGAAAGAGTTTGCAGCTACGCATCTTGATGCGCTCACTGGCGTAGCGCAGAGAATTACAGAACTGACTTAGTAGAAAGATCAGTGACTGGCGCTATAGCAAGTAGTGCCCCAGTAAGAACACAACCAGACACAAGACAATGTCCAGCTAGAGATAACAGAAGACAAGTGCCAAGTGCAGCCATCATCATAACTGACGCAGCATCTCGCTCACAGATGAGCATGACAGTTGGAATAAACTACACCAAGTTGTCTATGTCGGAGCTACACCTTTGTCAATTGGCGATCATAAGGGAGATTCAAGCACGAGACAACTACTCCCATATGCAGTTAGAAAATTCCATGAAGCAGAGTGAGAGCTTCATGGCACAGTTGGAGGAAGCAGAACAGAAGAAGAGGGAAGCAGAAAGCAAGCAGGCTGAACTGGCGCGTGTAGTGGATGAGGCGTGTCGGAATCTCCTTGACTTTGACATGCAGGCTGAAGAAGAACTAGAGCGGTAGATAGTCAAGTTGAAATACTATGCACAACAGTCGTGGAGCCAACACGAGCATTAGATTACGGAGCTTCAACTTTGCATCGCTCCGGAGAGTCCACCAAAGGTTAGGGAACAGCGCTGCAGAGACATTCAGGCCTTAGTAACAAAGATCTCAGATCTTGCAAGCAGCGCAAAAAAACTACTAGATGAAAGCGTTGAGGCCTGGGAAAACTTGTAGGACCATCCAGAAGTAGAAAAGTTGCAAGAAACCATCAAGCAGCGACAAACAGAGCTGGATGCGGTGAAAGTGGAAATTAAGACACTGCCTCCTATGCAGAAGATGCTCAAAGTAAAGCAAAGCAATGAACTCCAACATGAAATTGAGTCATGCAGAACGAAAGCAACACTGTTGGAAAATTCTGTGCAGCCCCTGATCAATGAAGCCTTGCAGTTGAGCACTGCTGCGGACAACCAGCTCAAAGTTCTGAAGGAGTATGATGCATTTGCACAAGAAAAAGCCAGCGAAGCATCAGCAGCAGCATTGCAGGAGTTGGTGGAGAAGGAGCAAGCAGCCGATGACATCATGCACAGCCTTAACAAGCAATTCACTATCTTTCCCAACAAGATCCTCCCACCAGAGAAGCGGCAGAGTGTCCCGGGACGGGACACTAGTGAGTCTTAGGGGCCTGTTGGGGCTCCGACCTTAAAGGTCCTTAGTTTTGGCAACTCCGCGGTTTTGGTGTGAAGCTTGTAAGCGGAGTTACGGCACAAAATAGTCTTAGGGGTGTCGGGGTTGGGTCGAAGCCCCTCTTTTTGTAAATAACCCATGGTTTAAACTCATGGTTTTTAAGCCCATGGTTTAAGCCCATGGTACTGTAATAGTGCACTTGTATAAATATACACTTATGTAAAGGAGTGGGGTTAAGCTTTTGAGACTTTTAATGTATAATGATTTGATGTGAAGGAAGAAAGACCTGTTTTAGGGTTTAAGTTTAAGTCCCAGCTGAGTGCATGGACGACCTCTGCAGTTGAGTGCGTAGAGGGTTTTTGTAAGAAGGTTAAGTCCCAGCTGAGTGCATGGACGACCTCTGCAGCTGAGTGCGCAGAGGGTGTAGGAAGAAAGGTGTTGCAGCTGAGTGTGCAACTTAGGATTGGTGAGGAGATATGCAGCTGAGTGCATAGATAAGAACTATGTGTTTGTAAAAAGTTGAATATTACCGCAGTTCTATGGACGTAGCCCCTACACTAGGGGTGAACCACGTATATCTTGTGTCGTGGTGGTTTTTGTTGTTTTGTTTCTGTTTTATGCATTTGATAAGTAGGTGAATGATAAAGTGAGATATACTATTAAGTAATAACTTCGTTGTGAATTCCCAATTAAGGGTTAAGCAAGTAACTGTCTATTTATATAAACTGTGAAGCTAATTAAGTAACTGTCAAAGCTTTGTGTTGTATGATTAATATTTGTTAAGGATAAAGGTACAGTAATATCCCTCTTCTACCTGCAGAAACCTGATTTTGCGGCACCCCATAGCTGTTTCGGGTGAGACTGCAACCTGTTCGTAGGTTGTTGCCGAAAGGGCCAACACTGTGGATCTTTTGTTGGTGCGAAGATAAAAGGATAAAACCCGGGTTTTCCCATATCCCAACAAGCGTCAACAGGGACCCCCACAGACTCAGAGGCAAAGCAATATTTTGAAGAATCACGAATGAAGAAGAGATAAGAACATGGTGTCACTAGCAACGCAACACCAATAACCGAGTAGTTGAGTCGTATTATAGTGGCATTTACATCAGCAACTGATGTGATGGGAGAACAAATGAAGAAGAAAGTGATTGATAGATTTGGTGAGGTAAAAAATCACCTTGATTCATTGATTGATGCATTTTTAAATAAGGTATCGGAGGAAACCACTCTGCAGAAGGTTGGCTCAATCAGTAGTGAGACGCGGATTCAGAATGTGTGAATTCCACCGCATGAGATCGAGACTAACAGTGAGGACCTCAAAACATCACTTCAGAAATTGCAGGATCTTTGAGTGGAAATCAATGCGCTGTCGACACAGACATTGGTGGAGTTGCAGAAGGTTTCCAATAAGCAGCTGGAAGACAGAGAGCAGATAATTGGTGACCAACTTTTGAGGTCATAGGAGAAATAACTTGATGCATGAAGGGAGATTGAGGCATTGAAGAAGGATCAAGAGCGACTGATCGAGGATAACACAAAGGAAATTGAGGTGCTTAAAAAGGATCAAGATCACTTGACAATGGAGAAAGAACAACTTTGGGGCAATAGAGTCTGCTTAGAGAACGTATTTTCACTTGCTTGTGAACAAGTGCAGGAAAACATTGGGGACTTGGATGCGGCGGCAAAAGAAGAGCAGCTTGGGGCCTTAGTTGCAAAGTTGAGGCATGACAACAATGATATACATGAAATAGTGGATCCAGGCACACCAACAGAGGAAGATGCAGAAAGAAAAAGAACCATTGAGGACTTTGCAATGCGGCTGGAAGAAATGGAGCGAGAAGAAAAGAGAGTCACTAACGTGACTACACAATTTTGGGGCAGTGTAGTCTAGGATGCCTAGTTGGAGCAACTGACCATCCAGTTGTAGGAGGTCAAGGGGCACTTCGCAACATTGAAGATATCAATTAAAGGGATGCCACCAGTTGTATAGATCCAAAAGGCAGCTGAACTGAAGGCATTGCAGTAGCGCGTCATGAAAGAAAGGGATCTTCACCAGAGGCGCACACCGCAGTTAGATGAAATTCAAGATGTTGGTGTGCAACTCTCAGCGAAGGTAGTTTCAGTGTTGAAGGAAGTTCCGGAGGGAAGAAAGGATGTCACAATAAAAATATCCAAGAACCCATTAGTGCAAGAAGTGACAGAAATCCAAGATACTACTAAGAAAATCAAAGAAAAGGTTAAGGAGATCACCTAATAGTACAAGGACTTCAAGGTGAATATCAGTGGATACACCATTTCCAACTGACGTGTCTCGAGGGAGAGCCACAATATTGTGTTGGGGTCCTGTTGGCAGACATTTTTAGGGTAAGTTAGTTGCACAACATCGTGGATGTTGCACAAGGTCAAAGTTACTACGCAAGGGGGAAAACGGGGTGTAAGGATGATTAACCATATTTTATGTATTTTGGTCATATTTTGTAGATTTGGACTGCATTATGTGGATTTGGTCATTATTTTGTATATTCTATTAAGAATTAGTTAGAAAGTTGGCTTAAGTGGACCACCAATGTAAAGGCACAAGCCTATAAATAGATTTAGATTGCATGTGTTAAGTCTTCTTCTTGGATTTTACTTGGTTGTTTTCTAAGGATTGAGATCTGGATATGAAGTGAGACCCTTTGATCTATGTATGTGAACGGAGGAACTATTTTGGAGAATTTGTGTTTTGCTGTGAAGGTGAATATGACATGACTAAGATTGAAAAGAACCACTGTTTCTTTTCCTATCTTTCTGTTTTCTTGTTTTCTGCGATCTAAATGTGAATGTGATGTCTATATGTGAATGATGCGATGTTTCTTTGCTATGAACAATGATAAACTATTCGATTTGTTTACGCAGCAATGCTTTTGCTACGATTCAAGTATGCCAATGCGATCTAGTGAATGATGACATGATCCTATTAATGCATAATCTGAATAATTACATCTGTTGAATAATGTTGTGTTGAGTTGATAAGTAGATGAACGGTCCTCCTTCATATTGTAGAAACTTGGTTCCGACAGTTTTCCCTCGAACATCTCGGGTGAGACTTCATCTTCTCTGCAAGTTTTTTCGGATGGGTTAAAACCTGTCTGGGGCGGTTCTCAGGGAGATTGCTGTGGTTTGGGTGTCGATAGAGAAGTGAACCCCTATCGACGAATTTTGTGTGAACACTACGTATGAAACCTCCTTGCTTAAATGATGTCTTGGCAAGATGGAAGGCATATAGAAAGTTACCGAATGTATACAGGATATAGATGATTGTTGCATTAGCAGAAATAGTTGCATGATTATATATCTCTTTATGCATGAGAATTTGTCATTTTGAATATGTTATGAAATGTTTCTAGTCATAAAACTGTATTTGAATTGTAGGAATGATTGTATGCAATCACCTACAAAAGAATAAATGATGAAGCTACATATGTACGATATAGTTGCGTATGTACAAGAGGAGAATGATGCAATTACAGATGCACATAAGAAGAATGATGCAAGTTGTAAATGTACGATGCAGTTGCAAACGTACAAGAAGAGAATGAACAAGTTGCAGAAGGGAGTTGTAAAACTCAAGCATGTTCTTATAGAGGAACAAGTAGAAGATGTATTAACTAAGCCTCTGGCTCGTGTAAATTTTGAATACTTCTGAGAGAATCCTGGTGTAGTCCTAAAGTACCTCTCTTGAAATAGGGAGTGACAGTAGATGGATGATGGATGCAGTGGTGAGTACCTCATTCTAGAGGAGGGTAAGTCTGTCTAGGCTTGTTTGGCCCAAAAGGGTTAGTAATTCATATGAGGCCTTTTGATCCTTGGGGGATTAGTATATCTGGCTAGTATTGTTTGGACCAAAAGGGTTAGTTATCTAGATAAGGCTTGTTTGGTCCCCATGAAGATCCATCTGTCTAACTAGGCTTGTTTGGCTCGAAAGAGTTAATAAGTTAGACAAAATGCCCAGATGGATCTACCAGAGAACTCACCATGATGTTTCTCCGAGACGTTGAAGGGTAACATGTATCCTCAGTATTGCTATATTGTTGATAGTTCAGATGATTGCTTCAGTATTGTTATATTGATGTTTTCTAAGATGTTTGTTGAAATGTTTACTTCATTATTAATGATTGTTGAGATGATTGCTTCAATATTGTTATACTGATGATTGTTGAGATGTTTGCTTCAGTATTATTATATTGATGATTGCGTAGATTTTTTCTTTAGTATTGTTATACTGATTGTTGAGATGTGTCCTTCATTATTACTATACTGATGATTGTTGAGATGATTGTTGAGATAGTTCTAGTCTTGTTACATTGATTGTTGAATTGATTGCTGAGATAGTTTCATTATTCCTATACTGATGAAGCAGGAAGGATCAATATTTTCATATTGATGTTGTTTGGATGATTGTTGAGATAGTTTCAGTATTCCCATACTGATATGACATGTTCAGTATTTTTCATACTGATATTGATGTGGCAAGCTTAGTATTTTCATACTAATGTTGATATGAGGTTCAGTAATTCTATACTAATGTTGATAAGATAGTTTCAGTATTTCTATACTGATAATGATGAGGCAATTTCAATATTTATATACTAGCGTTGATAAGATAGTTTCAGTATTTCTATACTAATGATAGTGAGGTAATCTAAGTATTTATATACTGATATTGATGATGGTGTTGCTTCAACATTTGTTTTTTGATGCTGATGATGTGGGGTCCCGATACATTGTGTTGATGATGTTGATGTGATTATGGTCCCAACACCTTGTGTTGATAATGTTGATGTGGTTGAAGTCACAACACTTTGTGTTGATGATGATGATGTTTTTTTACCATTTTTATGTTGATGATGATGATGATGTTCCAACATCTCTATGTTGATAATGCAGATGATGATATAGCATTTATTGATGACATTTCTTTAGCACTAACATGCTAATGATGTTGTTGTTGTTTTAGTATTTACATACTGATGATGCCATGGGGACTTCACTTAGTGAACATCTCACATAACACGTGCAATCGTGGGATATTAAAGAATATGCTTAATTTCCATAGATATTGACCCAAACTCTTTTTGTTGAAACCCCCTCCCAATACTTAAAACCTCCTCCCCACCCATTTTTATACCTCAATCCTTATAAACCACCCTACCCACCCCCACCTTAAACCCCTCATCCCCCCAATACCTGCAATATATTGGTTCAATTTTTAATAATTTTAAAACCCACAATATGAACTAATGTGATAGGATATTGGTCAACAAGTGAAGCCCCCATGGATGATGCAGATGATGATGTTTCAGTATGCACATACTAATGATGCAAATGATGATGCTTCGGTATTTACATACTAATGCTGTAGACTAATGTTGATGAAAAATATTCTGTATTCACATACTGATGTGGCAGAAGACGATTCATTATTCACATGCTAATGTTACAAAAGAAGGTTCAATATTTAGAAGATGATTCATTATTCACATGCTAATGTTACAAAAGAAGGTTCAATATTTAGAAGATGATTCAGTATTCACATACTGATGTGGAAGAAGATGATTCAGCATCCACATATTGATAGACCAGATGATGGTTCAATATTCATACACTGACGTGACATAATATGATTCGGTATTCACATACTAATGCTACAGAAGATGATCCAGATGATTCAGTATCCACATTCTGATACTACACAAGATGATCAAGAAGATGATTTAGTATTTATATACTAATAGAAGATTATTTGGCACCTACAGAAGATGATTCAATATTTAGATACTGAGATTGCAGAAGATGATCCATCTAAGATCGATGATGAAGGTGCATGATGATGTTCCAAAGCCTCCTATGAAATATAGATATTAACTAGTCAGTTGTACAGTTGTGATGATGGTTGTTGTTGATGTAGAATACCTTCCTAGTTAAGAGGGAGTGTTAAAGTATTATAACTTTGGAAGATATTCTATTGTAATTTTGATGTATTCTCCTTCAGAGATGTTATTCATCCATTAGGAGATGTCCTTGATGTAATTGGTCATGAGGTAAACCCTTTGTTGTAAGTCGGGGCAATAATACCCAAAAGAAATAAGTCTCTCAAGATAGGCCATCCCTAATTAGGGAACTTGGTCGACCTACTTAGTTATTTGAGGCACTCACCTAATGAATATAAATAGGTGAGGCACCTCTCAAATTCTGACACATCTTACACTCAAATATTGCATCGGGGAGAGAGAGAGAGAGAGAGAGAGAGAGAGAGAGAGAGTCTACTATGGAAGATGAGCAACTATTCTTGTTGTCGGGGTTTTACACTGTACTTGGTCGAATTCTATACTAAGGAAGTTTTGCGGAGTTTTTTCCCTTGTGGTTTCCCTGAGGAAAATATTTGTGTTCTCTTGTGTTGTTGCACTTGTCTTTCTTTCAGTGATCCTTTGCTTATAATTATGATGCTAAATGTTTTTAGATATCGTATAAGCATTAAAAATCTAAAAGGACAAAGGTAAGATGACAGGTATAAATTGTTGTGAAATTGTTACTTAAATGGTTACATTGGTGGTATGATTTCAGTTAACCTATTTTGGTGACTGGGTTTAGGATAGGTTAGTTGTATGAGGAATACTTTTGTGTATTGCATTTGATGTCTTTTCATCCTTTAGTTAGTTTTTTTCCCTCATTTTGCGAACAAGGCAGGATGGAAGTGTCTTCCTCGAGATGCTTGTAATATCTTAGGCATTTGATATATGTGTAGGTCTACAATTACCATTAGATTCGCAAGTTCTCGAGCACTCTCGAGAAGAGAACTCGTCCCGTAGTTGGAGCCAGTGTTACATTGCACTTATACACAACATACCTTCAGCTATACCCCAGGGAGAGAGGACCAATTTTTCAACCAAGAGGGTTGTTATTGAGCGATGGAAGTCATGAATTGACCGTTTGGTCCTCCTTTAAGGGTACTATGTCTTAATGTTATTGCCGACGACCCTTTAAAGAGGTTTTCACCCTCATGGTTGGTGTCTGAGGCCCAAAAGGTTGACTACTGGGTCTCATGGCTTCATTTTCTGCTTGTATGCTCTGGTGGCCTCTGCTTTAGCCACGAGACACTAGTATTCAATCGCAGCCACTTCATACACCCTCCCGGTTTCCTTTTAGCTAGTGGGTCTTTTCTCTCCGTGACCTTCTTTTCTTAGAGGAAGGAATCTTCCATGCCATGTCGTTTCCATGCTTTAAAGAGGACATTGAGAGATTTTACAGTATTCTAGGGGTTAGATGGGGTATAAAACCCTCCCTCGAGCCCGCTCTGGCCTTTTTTTCGGAGTGATTTGCTTATTTGAGCATGTTTTGGCACATGGGGATGCAAATACCCCCATGTAGCCTACCTTAGTCTATAATTTATTATTTTCTTTTAATTTTAAGTTGACATTTAATAATTACAAAATTACTTCTTTTAAGGCATATCGCCCTAGATTTTATGTGTAAAACTGAGTGTGAGAGCATATAAATAGATCTCCTCACTTCAATTTTAAATCAGAACTGATGGGATAAATCACTACACACTTGTTTTACCCTTCTTAGGGTTTCTCTAGATGAATGTGTTCCTGGTGAGGATGTTTTTTGGTTAATGCAAGCTATATTTTTAGTAATTCTTTCGTGAATATCTACTTTGGTGATGCTTAGATTTGTTGGATGAACACAAGAACAAGGAGTTCACCCTTCTTACATTTCGTTGGTTGTTGGTATATGTGCAGGTATGAGTCTTAGTAGTGGCTTTAGAGCTGCACTTTGCCCTAGGATAGGCCTTTACCTTCTTCTTGTCACCTTTGCAAACTACGAAACATCTCCTTGTGAGGGGTCCCTAGGATTTCACCTCACTAGGTTAGTGCTCCTCCTTAGAAACCCTAGGTTAGGTAGGGCCTGTGTTGGGGTTTTCCCTATGTTTTCACACTATTTCCTCTCACGAATCTAGTCTAGGGTTAATTCTTAGGTTAGTTAGGACTAGTAAGGGTAATTTTAGGTTAGTTTTTAGCTTAAGTTAGGTTTAGGTTTCCTAATCCCCACAAACCATCGCCTTCTCTACCTTTTGCTACCTTCAATACCTCGCACTTAAAACCTCGCTATTCTCCTCCATGCAGCTAGCTGCTGCCTATCCTTGATCTGTGGCCTGAAGATCCATTTGTATTTTCCCACCTTCGCTAGCGCATACCTTCACAGTTCCTTCGTTGGACTTCTCTCCTCCCTCGACCTCCCTTTCTAGCAGCTCCTCATCGCAGGTCCCCCAAAACCGTGCCTCTTTTCCTTCGCTTCCTTTGCCACTTATCTCCACTCGTAGCTGCCACTTTTCTGTGGTCTGTCAGGACCCTCTACCCGCGCAGCTCTTATATCCTCCAAGCCCTCACTTTCGTTGCTGCGAGCTCTTCCTGCCAGCCTCGTTGCCTGCTAAAAGGATTTCTCTCATGCTCACACACGCCCACGCCTGCTGATCATTCCCTTTACTCATCGCGACTGCTCCCTCGATTTCTCGAGCTGTCATAAGGTCGATGCTCCTTCTACCCACAGTTTGTCGTTTTGCTTACCTCGCAGCTAGAAACTCCTCTAACCCTCGTGTTCCCCCTCTATCGCCCATCTACATCCACGGTCTACGCCCCTTACTGTTGTTCCTTCCCCTTTGCGAACGTCCTCGCTGACCATCTGGCTATTCGCTGCCAACTCCTACTGATCTTCTCCTACTCCACGCGGTTGGTTCCAACCTTCAACGGTCACCTTTGACAACTCGTGCTCCTTATATACAATGAACTGTCATATCGTTGTGGGATAGTATTAACATGGTTGATGTTGAGTACATTGAGTGAAAATTTCTGATATATCACTGCTAACATATGCATTGCTTTATGCTTTAAACTTGATACAATGGCATGGCAAACATGTGTGCTACTTATTGAGATACTCGCACAAGGATGTAATCGGTGGAAAATGCACATGTTATAGTTCGACACTCGATGTGGAATAAACACTTGGAAGCTTGTTGTTTATATTGAAATGGTATTACTTATTTGAAATGCAAGCATCTTTTATTTCTTTTGTAATGATATATGAAATATAGGCTTACGGTATATAATTGATGCATGTAAATGATAACATAAAAGGCTGCGGCTCTTTCTACATGGTTATTGATTGAAATAATATGCTGTTAATATTAACTTAAATTTGGTTTCAATCCACGTAGGTTCTGTCATAGAATATTGATGCTAATAAGAAATGTTTAGCTTGTTTTTACGTGGAATGTGATGATAATATAGGCATGCATGTTATTTTTACCTTGGATTGAAAACTGGCCAATTATATTCATTACTTGAGATTTGGGATTGGCTAACTTATACAATGACTAAAAATTGTTATATTATTCTTTGGTTAGTTTCATAAGACTAAGAAGTGATACCTTTTGTTTTAGACATGACTACATTAGATATTGATCTCTAATAAAATTTTGAAGAGAACATTAGTTGAGTGTCTTTCATAGGGTCAAATAGGGCTCTCACCTAGGAGGCTTCTACTTCCGAAGCAGTTGGAGATAAGTTAACTAAAGTGAGGCTTGTCCCACATATGCTTATCGATGGCTATACTTGCCATCTCAACCAATAACATCTTTGTTCACTGAAACTTTATGACAATGTCTTTGAACCATAAACTGGTGGATTGATATTGAATGCTCTTTGTAAGTATAATTATGATCTCTATGTTTTAGAAATCTATGACAATAAGGTGAGTATTTTTTACAATGTATTATGATCCAATTCTTTATTTAATTTAACTTGTAGCTCATCTTTAATATAAGCAAATCTTTTATCACAATTTTTTTCCTTGGTTAGTATTGATATTAAATAATATATTAGTTCTTTTTTTCAGAGGTATATATTAGTTCTTTTATGGCTTCCATTTGATTGATGATCTCTTTATTGAAGCTGCATCTTTTTTATTGGCTTTCCTCGTAACACGAGACTTCTCCCCATCGCAGTTCATTATTGTCAAATGAAGTATGGTTCTTGAAATAACTGTGTTCTTAATCTAACGTTGAATCCTTCTCAAGTTTTCTCTTAACCGTGGTTTATTTTTTTCCTGATTACAATCCACGGGACATTTGAAATTTATTAGAATTAGTTGTTTTAATCTTAGGGTAAACTTTCAAGAACGCAAGGACGTGGAAATATTAAAAATGTTGTTGTAATGTATGCCTCGACTGCAAAATATGGACTTAAGTGATAATCCTATAGGAGACGATGGTGTAGGGGTAGGTATTTGAATATCTCTTTTAACGGCAACACATAGGATTGTTTTTTCATGCATGAAAGATGGCATAACTTTGGACTAAACTCACTACATAACCCTTATTCTCTATTTCGAAGTGATTTCTGAAAGGGATATATCATTGGTATATTTCTTGCGAATTGAAACATTTCTTTTGCACGGGAATATTCACTTTTTAAGAGTCTCCCGTCATTTAAAAATACACAGCATTCATAGGAAATTGGACATGGACTTGGTAGGTAAGTATATGATAATAGAATTGTTGAGACACAATAATACTATATCAATATGTGATGTCCTACAGAAATCCGTCCCTTATATCAATATGTTATGTCCTACAAAAATCCGTCCCTTATACCTAAGATTACCATCAAATGTGGTTCTATATCAACCTCTCTAGCAAGATTTCTAAAGAAAAATCCATATTGAAAGGTCGGCATTGGAGGCATCCGTTGCAACTAACTTTAGGAAGTGATTTCCTACATCCAAGAAATTGTTTATCTAAACATTAGCTAACTTTTCTTCAACATTTTTTCTATTCTATTGTTAATTTATGAAGGGTGACTATTAGACACTTTGCATTGGGTATTATAATAGAAAAATAAATATCAACTTTTGGTTTAAATTCCAATGCTAATGTTTGGGTATTATAATAGAATGAAAAATATCAACTTTTGGTTTAAATTATGATGCTAATGTTTGCACATGCTAGGATTATGTAGAAAAGTCGTGTTGGATTGGCTGCTACAACTATGTTATCCAAGTTTATCTCACACAAATAGAATAAGTGTAATTGATGTAAGTTACAACTTTCCATGTCTATGTAACTGAAGCTAATTGCCACTACTTTGAAGCAATCAAAAGGTATTAGCTCTCGGGAGTGTGCAAGCGAATAAGGGTCACTTTTGGCACGTTAAATGCAATAGAAAACTGAAAAATCAGCAATCCCTCAACTTAATTGTTTTCTTTGAGATACTTACACAAAATATCTTGCTTTGAGTAAAAAAGATTAAATGTAGGAAATTGAATCACCTTTCTAAATATATAAGGTTTATGTATTGAAATTTTGTATAGCTATGTCAAATTTCATTTTTTCTAACCGTCACTTTTTTTTAGGCAAATCGAAAGGTATATGTTTTTGTGGGTGCATCCTTTGAGGTCCTAAATGATGCTTTCGGGATACAAAACTTTGCAGGAATGTAGAGAACATATAACACTAGTGCAATGTTATTTTTCAAAAATAAAATTAGTAATTTTTAATTTTTTTTATAATTATCTAAGTGATCATTCCTCGAAAATAGTACGTCTTTTGTGGGTGCATCCTTTGAAGGTCCTAATGAAATAATCATGAAATGGGATTTTTATAGAATGTAGAGGTCAGTGTCTTCTATTGCACCAGATATATATTTTTTTGAACGATTACAAATTGAAAATGTTATGGGAATAACACTAACGACATGTAGTTTGAGTGAAGGAGTTAAGACACAATAGAAATTGAAAACAAATAGGAAAATATAATATTTTTTAATAAAAATTACATATTTAGAATCTGTAGAAAAAATGTTATTTATGTTTAAGATTTCATCAAAATTGACTGTGTAGCATACTATAATGAGTGTGTAAACAACGAATTCTTCAGAAAATGGGGGAAATTCCTAATTAGCTATGGTTTATCATGTACCATAGCACAGGTTTGGTATTACCAAAAAAAATTCCAAACCATACTCATAGGACTATTGGTGACATGCGAGCAAGTGAATCGGCATGTTTAAATTCAAATTACATTTCTCTCCTTGTAGAATTCATAAACGTGCATGTGTTATATAACTACAAAACGTGAGCACGTTATATAGCTATAAAACACGTGCACGTTACATAACTATAAAACATGAGCATGTTATGTAACTCTAATAAGTGAACGCATGTTATAGAGCTAAAAATCTAGCACTATGTGTAATATATCAAATGTATGGATAATAGTTTAGAGGGGGTGGGGAAGGGTCAAGGGCCCAGGAAGATGTTGGAAGTTCAAGTGGGGATGGTTAATAGTTGAGAGGGGGTTGGGAATGATCAAGATCCTAGTGGGATGTTGTAAATTTGAGTGGAGAAAGGGGGATAAGGTGGAGGGGAGGAAGTGGGTGATGGTTTGATGAGAGAGAGGATTGGTGAATGGAAAAGTGGATATGAAGTATTAGAGGAGGAATATGATGTGTTGGAGGAGAGAGAGGCGAAGGAGGGGAAAATTGAAGAGATGGGAATGAGATCCGATAAAGCATATAATAGGGGTCATAATGAGGTAGGGGGTTGAGGATAAGGGATAAGTTGAAAACATAGAAGAGGAGAGAGAGAGAGAGAGAAGAGAGAGAGAGAGAGAATAACATGGAGAGAGTGTGAGAGAGAATAAGATAGAGAGGAGGAGGGGGGTGAGGGAGGGATGAAGATAGAGTGAAGGAAAGAGATATTGAGGGAGCGATAGAAGGTGTGTGTGTCTGTGAGGGGTGATGGGGGAACATACACAAGGAGAGAAAGGTGCAGGTTCACACATGTAGAGAGAGAGAGAGAGAGAGAGAGAGAGAGAGAGAGAGAGAGAGAGAGATGGATGGTGTCACCTTCATCACCATCATCTTCATAATCACCATCATGTTGATCGTCATCATCTTCATCATCATCATCATCATCATCATCATCATCATCATCCTCATTATCATGACATTCCACATCACCGTCTTCATCATCATGGTATTTAGCATCATCATCATCATCATCATCATGTTGATCATCATCATCTTCATCATCACGATAATCATCATAATCATCATCTTCTTCTTCATCACCGTCATGTTAATCATCATCATCATTATCGTCTTCTTCATCATCCTCATGTTGATCATCATCGTCTTCATCATCATGATCCTCATCATCATGATCATTATCATCATCATCATTATGTTCATCATCATCGTCTTAATCATTATGACCCTCATCATCATCATCATCATGTTGATCACCATCGTATTCATCATCATGATCATCATCGTCATCATTATCATCATCATTGTCGTCTTCATCATCATGATGTTCATCATCATCCTGATCATCATCATCATGACCATCATCATCATCATCATAATCATCATAATCATCATCGTCATGAAGTTCATCGTCATCATTCTCACAATGTTGATCATCATCATCTTCATCGTCATCATCATCATCTTCTCATTATCATCATCATGAAGTTCATCGTCATCATCATCATCTTCTCATTATCATCATCATGAACCTCATCATCATCATCATCATCATCATCATGACCCTCATCATCATCATCGTCAGCATCATCATCATCTTCATCATCATCATCATCATCATTATCATCATCTTCATCATCATCATATTCATCGTCATCATCGTCATCATCGTCATCATCATCACCATCAACTTCATCATGTTGATCAACTTCATCACCATCTTCATCATCATCATGTCGATCATCATCGTCTTCATCATCATGAACATCATCATCATTATCCTCATTATCACGATGTCCATCATCACCGTCTTCATCATCATGATGTTCATCGTGATGATGAACCTCATCATCATCATCATAATCATCATAATCATAATCATGATCATGATCATGATCATAATAATCATCATAATCATAATCATCATCATAATCATCATCATCATAATCATCATAATCATCATCATCATCATCATAACCATCATCATCATCATCATGTTGATCATCGTTGTCTTCATCATCATAATCATGATCACCATCATGATCATTATCATCATCATCATCATGTTCATCATCATCGTATTCATCACCATGATCATCATCATCATAATGAAGCTAAATCATCATTGACAATGTCATCATCATCATCATCATTATCATCATCATCGTCTTCATCATCATTGTCTTCACCAGCATGACCCTCATCATCATCATGATGATCATCATTATCATCATCATATTCATCATCATCATCATGACCCTCATCATCATCATCATAATCATCATCATCATAATCATCATAATTATAATCGTCATAATCATCATCATCATCATGTTGATCATCATCGTCTTCATCGTAGTGATCATGATAATCATGATGATCATAATCATGATCATCATCATCATCATCATCATTATCATCATCATCATGATGTTCGTCATCATCATCTTCATCACCATGACATGAAGCTAAATCATTGTTGATTAGGATGTTGGATTTCCACCATCCAACTACCAAAAAGAGAATGAAGGACAACAAGTTGCTACTGAAACTCCAGAGCGTATTGTTGATGCGCTAAATGATAGAATTCCAACCCCGTTACCTCCAAAGCACACATCGAAGAACTCTGAAGCATATACAAGTTGATGAAGGACTCCTCAATTACATTGAAGGTACGCTATCTAAATGTAGTATTTCTTGTCAAACTCAATAGATACTAACTAAATATTTTGTTTCTAAATGTGATGGAGATAAATGTAGATTATTTTTATCATTGTTAAAATCTAGGGGCATGAATATTGTTAGGAAATCGTTATGGATAAATATGATAAAGGCTTCCGTACTAAGTTACCATAGAGTTAAAATCTTAGTAAATGCCTTTGGAAAAATTGGTAAGAACACATGTTCAAAGGACCGCAATTCGGCTCGTTGTGTGTTGTCACAAGCAATTGTAAATAAGAACACTAGGGTCCTTCGTTTTCTCAAGCCTACATCTGAACTAGTTAATTTGAATGTAAAAACCCTCTATAGGTATTCTATTAGAAGAAAACATCTTGACACAACTGCTCAGATAGACTTTTGGGCCTTTATTGGTCGGTTGCTGTCGAGCACCCTAAATGCAGATAAATTATTATCAACACACAGAGCATACGAGATTTATTGTCAACCCGAGAAAGTATTTTATTTCAAAGGATAAATGCACAGTCTATGCTTAAACACCAGATCATTGTAATTAAACACTTTATCCTCTAACAACCATGTTCATCCCTCAGAACCTGTGTAATCCCACCAATATTCTAAACACTACAAATTCAATTTCTTCCTACCATGTATCAATCAAGAAATGAAATTAGATTCAAACAACAATTGCAGATCAAAAGGAAATCCTATTCATATCCCAAAACAAATGATTCGCCTATTCAATCTAATCACTCTTAAAACCCATAAACATAAAATGAATGTAATCTAGAAATTCAATTGCGGAAGATCAAATTCAACTATTCTAAGGAATTGAGATGCAGAAATGAAAATCAACAATTATAACAGTAAAATAATTGCAAGGATTCGTGGGATGACAATTTGAGACCATGAGATGAACAGAGCTGTGTACAGCTATTATATGAATTGCATAAAGAAAACTATCTAATCAGTCGACTGTTATTCTGTACCAATTATCAATATCAGGAAAATGTAATATTGCAAATCCACATATACTACTGCTGCGCACACAGGCAATATACTCAGCAAAACATCACACAACAATGCATTCGGAAATCCTACTTTAACTCAGCAATCTCTACGGAAGGCGTGCCCATCCTTCACACAGAGACGCTGGATGAACAATGTACAACTCCCTTAAATCAGCGGTTGCTCTTTGTATTAAAAGAAGGAATGATCGCATATTACTTCCACTGTCAATACAAGAATGAATTATTTATTATCCAACAACCCCCTGGGTCGAGATAGCTTCTCACTTTTATACATACATACTATAACATCTGATCCTATTACAAAGGGCAGCCATGAAGATCTCTGATCTTCAGGCGCCCTGAATAACACTGGTTGTTACAAAGCGTGGCATGGTGCAAATATAGAAATGAGAGAAAGCTGTTGATTGGACCGGAAGTGGCGTCTTCTCAGATTGCCATGATATTCGAGCAGCTATCCTGAAGATCCCCCAATTGTAGCACATTCTGTTACAGCTACTCTGTACGGCTTTGTCTGGAAGGTTGCATAAGAACCATGTGCTTTAATTTATGATTGAAGGATTGAGGATCCTCTTGAATCACGAACGCCCCTTGTTTCAAGACTTGTTCAGCTCCGCTTTCCTGCAGTCTACTCATCTCACGCTATCTTCATAAATCACAACATATTAGCACAATTTAGAGAGATACACAGCCTTAATCGTCACAATCATAAGCATTAATAAGATAAAACAATAATCAGTCTTACCTTGGCAATTTAGGGAATAAAGTGAGGAAAATAGGTCTGATTGACATGCTGAATGGTGTAAAACAAGGGCAGAAAAGGTGATTAAGGACGGTTAAAAAGGGACCAATTTTAGACTCAACATCTCCCCCCAACTACCCTGTTGCATTTCCTCATGCAACAACCTGCATCATTCGGAGTTTGAGTCCTGCATTGAGCTCTGTTCATGGAGGGAGGAAAAATTGTAGGGAAACTCAGGTTTCTCATCTGTATTCAGAAAACCTCTGTGAATAACCCAGTACTGCCAACATCTCTGCTCCTTTGCCCTAGTCAAGAAAAAATCCACGTTGTATGTTGTTGCTGGCCACCAAATAAGAGGAAATTTAAACTTCAAACCCAGCCAGTTAACTCCACATTCCTTCATACTTCCCACGTAACCCTTGACTCTAGAGAGTGCATGTTTAAAATTCTTAAAGCAGTAGGGATCCCAGTTTCTAAGTGCAAAGGAGGCATCCTGCCATGTGTGCTTGCTGCCTTCCAATGCAAGTTGCTGCTACCTGGAAATGGATTTGATACAAGTGGAGATTACCTCTTCCTGCAAGTTCATGATATGTTGTGCCTGGGAAGGAATGGAAAGAAAATTTCTGTACCGTGCCACAAGAATGCCAGGATTCTGGGGCTCACTTCGAATCCATAAATTAGTGTGGGCTTCATTGTGGGAAAAGGTCTGAAAGGACCTTTCCCACTGAACGTGATTACTCACAAAAGAGGCAAAGGCTCTCAGCTGAACATCCCCTTCAAATGGAACAGGGTTTGAGTGGCGATCCAAAGGGCAAGCCATCTCGTGCAAGTATAATTCACACAGTAAGTTCTGCTCCTCAAAATTACTTCCAAAGAATGTCTCCAAAAAATTTTCTGAGGTTGTGATTTCGAACGACCTCCCTTCCTGTACAGCCTTTAATTTAAACCAGACAAACTACTCGAAGAGAAATACTGGATAAGAGGAAGAGGGCTTCCGGGTGCCCATGAGTTCTCGAGATAGGGAATACATATGCTCCTTCTCCTTCTGCATGGATTGAAACTTTTTCAATTCTCTCATCTTGTTCTGCATCTCCTCTACCTAAACTCTGTGGGCCATACGTTCTTCAGCCCCCTGTTCTTCCAGTGCTCTAATAATTCTTCTATGCTCACTCAAAGCAATCGTCTTTTTCTGGTTTTCTTCCACCTGAATTTTCCATTTGATCACTTCCAGTCTTAGGGCTGAGACTTTTGCTGTGAGGTTTAAAATTTCCTTTTTATAATGCTCTTCTTGCTTTGAATCCAAATCAATGAAATTCCTAAGAGGGAGAAGCACTGGTTCTTGTGGGACAGTGTCCTCCAATTCATCTAAGTTTTCTATGAGAGCTGCTGGTTCTTGTGTAACAGCAACATCCCCTGGATTACCTTCCACAGCTGTATTCATGGCTTGTTGAGACACTGGTTCTTGTGTGATAGTGCCTTCTCCCTGGTCAACCTGTATTTCTGAATTTAATTCTTGTGTTGCCGGTTCTTGTGTGGCAGCAACATTCCCTGGGTTACCTTCCACAACTGTATCCATGGCTTGTTGAGACACTGGTTCTTGTGTGACAGTGCCTTCTCCCTGGTCAACTTGCATTTCTAAATTTATTTCTTGTGTTGCTGGTTCTTGTGTGGAAGCAACATCCCCTGGGTTCTCTTCAACAACTACATTTATTGCTTTTGGAGACACTGGTTCTTGTCTAACAGTGTCTTCTTTGTTCTCCTGCCTCTGAGATTGGATATCTTCCCCATCATGCAGCTCTTCCTCAAGGATCTCAGTGTCACCTGAGGCTAATGATTGTTCATCCTCACTCCACTGTGTATCGGGCATGATATTCATCCCCGGGTTATCTTCTAATTGAAATTTAGGAATCCCTGCTGCAATTCCCAAGGATGTTGGTTCTTATGTTACAACATTCTAGATTACCTCTTCGTCCTCCTGTGGTTGCAATTCTTCTCTAAGCCCTGTATCATGGGGATATTCTGGAGTCATAGTGCAAAGCTCTTCGTTAGGTTCCAGAGTGTCCTCCATCCCAGATTCTTCTCCCACTTTCTCTGCCAATTGGACAAGTATATTCAAGGTTGCTGGTTCTTGTGTTACAGCCCCCTGTTCTAGTTCATTAATGTCTTGCCCTTGTGGTTCAGCTTCTATCATCTCTATATCGTGGGAGCATTCTAAGTTCACAGTGCAATCCTTATCTCCATCATCATTCCTGAATTCATCCTTTTTCTCCTCTGTGACAGGATTGGTGGTAGCTTCAGCAAGGATGGTCAAAGATGCTGGTTCTTGTGTAGCAGCATCTTCTTTTTCCATAGCTTTTTCTATTGTGGCCTCAGACTGCTGAGCTGTACAAGTGCGAAGTATGATCTTATGGCCTGCCTCTTTGAAGATTTCTCCACAGGCAGGACAAATCACTCGCTCATCTTCCTTGCCAGGCTCGGTAGAGTTTGATTCCTCCAACTATTCTGTAGCCTCCACTAATGTATACATTTTATTCTCACCTTGTTTCCTGCAGGTTTCCTTCCATGTCTCCACTTCCCTTTGAAGTACTTGGACTTCCTCCTTTAATAATGTGTTCTCTTTCAAAAGTCCTTCAATGCTAGGTTCTTCCTCAACTAGCCTTTGTGGAGCATCCATTGGCCTTGGTACAAGGATCGGGAACTCAACCTGTGCCTCCAGGGTTGCCCATCTTTTTATGGCTGCCTCTGCTGCTGCATTTGGTTTAGTTCCTTTTCTTCTTATTGGTGGAGTTATGCTAAGTTCATTAATTGGTCTCTTTATTTTCCTTTGTGGTGTTTTCTTTTGAGGAGCTGGCATATCAGGATTCACTGCTAAGGTCAAAGGAATGTTTTCCTGCTCCTCAGGTCGTTCCTCCTCAATTAGGGTTCCTCCTTCCCACTCAGGTGAGGATTCAATAGTGACCGGTTCAATATGTTCTTCAATTGCCTTGGCTTTGCCATCTTTAGGTTCAATTGTCGTAGCATTCAATGCTGCTCCAATTTCTCCTTCTGATGGCAGAGCTACCCTGTTGTCTGTGTTTTTCCTAGGATTTTTATCAACACCCTCCTCCAATGGTTCTGTTTGTGTCCCCTGTTGCTCTTCTTCTGGTGCAATGTCATTCCCCCCCCCCAACTACATTGGAGGGACTCCGGTCCTCCTGATGTGGTTGAAGGTGTGCCTAGTCTGCTAGGACACCCAGCGAACGAGCAGGTTCCTGGGTGCGAGCTGTGAATTGATCCCAGGTTATATTGTGCTAGGCTAGGGTTCTTAAAATGATTAATTTTATAAGACCATGGTGGCTGAGGGAAACATGTGGATGTTTAGCAGCTTGGACAAACATCTCCATATGGCACAGGTCATGAAGCAGATAATATGGAATGTTCAATAAAATGCCATGTCGGAGATGAGAAAGCAAAGGTAGATCAGAATTATAAACAGTCTGGTACCTACCTTCATAAGTGATGTACTTCTTGAGAAAGACAACAACTTGATCCCAGGGCCACGGTAGTGAATGTAGGGCAATTCCTCTTCTTGATGATTGAACTTGCTCCCCCTCTCGTAAAAATGTTGCCCGTGCAGTCAGCGTGGGAACTCGTCGTCCAAACCATGCCTGTCCGACCTGTGGAAGAGCAGTAACCTCGGATATAATGGCTTCAGAGACTTCTATCTGCAGCCCCCATACCTCGGAGTGAGTGTCTCGGAGGTTTAAAGCAAATTGCAGAGCTGCTTCCCTGTTAAATCCGTCTAGTCGCTCAAAAAAATTGATCCAGCCAGCAGCTTGAAAGATGGCAAAAACAGCAGGATTGTTCCTAAGTTCTTGCGTATTCAAAGGTTCATGACGAGCTAGAAGCCCCATAGTCTTGGCTGCAGAGTTACAAGGTCCAAGAATGGAGGTTGCAGAGCAGAGGATGCACATTTCGCTGAGCAAAGATGTTGAGAAAAAAAAATGGCAAATTTGGAAAGTTCAATACAGAGGGAGGTTCGAAATTTTTATGCCAAATTGGGGAAGGTGGTGGTTATGAGTTTTTACGTCACACGAGGGAATGGATGAATTAATCCATAATGATAATACATATAAAGGAAAGACTGATATCATTAAATCAAATCAACACTTAATCACATGAAAATGAAAGCCATACCTTGTGCGACTGTGCGTCGGATAGCCTGTGGAGAATGGTGGAACGTGTGATTGCTGACGCTGCAAAGCCAAGCTCGTGCACAGGCATTAAGTTGATCATAATAACGTGGATAATGCCAAAATGCCTTCTTCCAGTGAAACAAAAACCATCGCATCGTCGGGGTCGGAATTATGCCAAATTGGCTGGCACGAGTGGGATAAATCAGAGCCATATCTGATAGTGGAAGCAATTTTCTTTCGTTAACACAGGAGTTACCACTACAGGCTGCAAGAGAACGGTCTTTAATGCTGGAAATCTCCACCAAATAGAGCGGAATTGCAGTTGCCCCTCATGATATTGCAGCCTATTAAGAAGATGTTACAGCCGCCAAAAATGATTCACAGTGTCAGGAAAAAGATTGGCGGTAGCAGGAAAAATCATGGCTGCCAGGGAAAAGCTCGACGGTCCTCGGAAAATATGTCACAGCCGTCGGCAAAGATGTTGCAGCCACCGGGAAAGATGTTTTAGCCGCCGGGAAATGTGTTTCAGCCGCCGGGAAATATGTTTCAGCCGTCGGGAAATTTGTTTCAGCCGCTGGGAAATTTTATTTTGGGGAAAAAGGGAAAAAGCGACACAGGGAAGCAGAGGAAGACGACTCCCGTTCGACAGGCCCATTCTGGTCATTCGCCTGGTACTTCCCTGAAATTTTTTTTTTGAAAAATAACAACAACCAAAAATATCAATTGCAAAAGAAAAATAAAGAATTATACGCTACAGTAGGAAAAAAAATATTTATGTACAGCGATTCAAAGTGCGATTTACAGTTCAATGGTTGGCAGAGGCAGAGAGAAGTTCCTGCCCTAGTGTCAGCTGATACTCTAGATCGGCAGCGATTTGTGAAATGAATGCGTCTTTCAAAATAGGCTTACGATACAGTCGCATTCTATGGCCATTAGCAAGTAAGGGTATGCGATTGTCATCGATGGTCACCAGACAGACAGTGCCGTTGTCAAAGACTCTGTCAACCAAGTATGGACCTAGCCACCTTGTACACAATTTACCTTTAAAATCCCTTTTAAATCTGGAGTCATAGAGTAACACCCAGTCTCCTTCACTAAAGGCTTTCTTTTTAATAAATCGGTCATTCCACTTGGATCTCTATTGCTGGAGCAACAAAGTTTGGTCCACGACAGCTAACCGCTTCTCGTCCAATTCATTTAATT
Source organism: Pseudotsuga menziesii (assembly GCA_001517045.1). Lineage (NCBI taxonomy): Eukaryota > Viridiplantae > Streptophyta > Pinopsida > Pinales > Pinaceae > Pseudotsuga > Pseudotsuga menziesii. The sequence continues at coordinate 207,298 of LPNX011219426.1, forward strand.
GATTCAATCTTTGCTTCTGAGCTTCTGTTACATCCATATTCATTTCGGTGGCTGTCCTCAGGGTTTTAATTTCAAACTCAATTGGAAAGATGGAACTCTTTCCATACACTAAATCATATGGAGAGAAACCTGTAGTGTCGCGCCAAGTCGTGCGATATGCCCACAGTGCTTCCGGAAGCCTGTCAGCCCAATCCTTTCGATGGCTCTTAACTGTTTTAGTAAGGATGTTTTCAATAACCTTATTGGTACTTTCCACCTGACCATTGGCTTGGGGGTGGTAAGGTGAAGACACCCTGTGCTACACATGATATTTTCGGAGCAAGGATTCAAATTGGTGTGACATGAATTGCGGCCCCCCATCGGTAACTATTTCTTTTGGTACCCCGAAGCGGGTAAAGATGTCACTGTACAGAAAATCAATCACTGCTTGGTCATTAGCCTTGGTCAAGGCTACAGCCTCCACCCACTTGGTCATATAGTCAGTACAAACCAAAATGTAGACCTTCTGTCTGGAAGGAGGACTGACTGATAGGGCCAACAAAATCCAGTGCCCATCTATCAAATGGTTCAACTACGATTTGGGACTGTAGGGGCATCTGATCTGTTTTATTAGTTTGGCCCATCCTTTGGCAGCTGTCATAGGAATGAACATACCTTTTAGCATCCCTGAACATATTCGGCCAGTAGTATCCCATTCGCAATGCTTTATGCCCTGTTCTTTTATCTGCAAAGTTCCCTCCACAAGGCCCCTCATGACAGGATTTTAGTATATCAAAGATCTCATCTTCTGTTACACATCTCCTGATCTCAAGATCGGGCCCTATGTAGAAGAGATGACCATTTAGCTAAGAAAACCTGGCACTTCGCTGAATAATTTTTCTTTTTTCTCGTTTAGACATATATGGCAGGAGCTTTCCTGCAACCAAATAGTTAGCGATGTCTGCATACCATGGAGAATGAGCTGAAAGTGCGAATAGATGTTCATCTGGAAAAGAGTCCTCAACAGGCAAACTGTCATCATTGTTAGTAAGATGGGATAAAAAATCAGCAACAACATTTTCTTTCCCAGGTTTATCTATAATGGTGATATCAAATTCTTGCAACAACAAAATCCATCTGGTCACTCTGGCATTGGTAACAGGTTTATTCATTAAATATTTAATGGCAGAGTGGTCAGTGTGCACAAATGTAGGATACCCGGTGATATAATGTCAAAATTTATTGATAGAGTAAACAATAGCTAGGAATTATTTTTCAGTAACAGTATAATTAAGTTCAGCAGGGGCTAAGTTTTTACTTACATAGTAGATGGCATAAGGTACTTGACCATCCTGCTATCCTAATACTGCTCTAATGGCAGTGTCAGAGGCATCTGAAGAAATATGGAAGGGCAGGGTCCAATTAGGTCTCCTTAAGATGGGGGCTGTGGATACCTTCGCTTTAAGCTCATCGAATGCTGTCTGGCATGCTGTATTCCACACAAACTGTGCATCCTTCGTTAACAGAGAGAACAAGGGAGAGGCCAGTTTGGAGAAATTTTCTATAAACCTTCGATAATATCCAGCATGTCCCAGGAAACTTCTCACCTCTTTCTGAGTTGAGGGGGTAGGTATATTCTTTATCACCTTGATTTTTGAAGGATCTACCTGAATGCCATTGGCAGAGATAAAATGTCCTAATACCACCCCCTCACTCATCATCATATGGAACTTTTTAGTGCTTAATGAGAGCTGAGTCTATTCACAGCGAATTAAAACCTTCTTTAAATTCTCCAGGGCTTCGTCAAAGTCACTGCCATAGGGAGTAAAATCATCCATGAAAATTTCCATGCTATCATTGACTAATTCAGAGAATATGCCAATTACAGCTCTTTGGAACGTTGCTGGTGCGTTACATAATCCAAAGGGAAGCACTCTGTAGGCAAACATTCCCCAGGGACAGGTGAAGGTGGTTTTATCTTGATCCTCAGGAGCAATCTGGATTTGGTTGTACCCACTAAAGCCATCTAAGAAGGAGAAGAACTTCTTCCCTGACAGGGTATCAAGTACTTGGTCGATAAAGGGCAAAGGGAAATGATCCTTTTGAGTTGCTTTGTTCAATTCCCTGTAATCAACACAGAACCTCCATTTCCCATTTTTCTTGGGTACAATTACGAGTGGAGAGACCCACTCACTATCTGAAATAGGATATATAAATCCCGCTTCCAAAATTTTATGGATTTCCTCCTTCACTATATCCCTCAGATTGGGTTTCATGCGTCGTTGGGGTTGACACACAGGCCGGGAGTCACTTTTAATATAAATGTGATGGGTGCACAGATTAGAGGGAATACCCCTCATATCTGTATACTCCAAGGAAAATGCCCCCTTATGTTCTTTCAAGAGGCTGATCAGGCATTTCTGTTCCTCTAAGGAGAGACTAGGATTGATATTCAAAGTCCTTCTAGGCTCTACCTCAATAGGAATACTTTCTGAATTTTTCAAAACCGGGATTATGTTTGTGACACCAACTAAGGCTTCTTCTGTAAGATTTTCTTGTTCTTCCTTGCCCAGGGCAGTGTTTAGAATTTGATAGACCTCTCTATTCACTGAAGTGGGTTCACTAATGAAATTGCTAATAGTATCATCCTCTGTTTCATTTTTAAAACTTAAGGCCTTCCCTATAATTAATAGTGGCTGAACATCCTCCTCCTCCTCCTGCTCTAACCAAAGGGATGTTTCAGCCTCTAGACTTGGCCGAGCTGGAGGATAAAGGGTGAGATTTTTAGTATCCATACCATCAGATATAGTCATGGACCCCGATTGATAGCTGATGCAAGCATCAATTGTGGCCAACCAAGGTCTCCCCAGGATCAATGGGTGTCCCCCCAACTGCGATTTTGGTTGTAATACCAAAAATTCAGCTGGGTATTCCCATGAATCTACTGAGATGACAAGGTCGTCCAGGATCCCTTTAGGTCTGATGGTGGATCTGTCTGCTAATTCCAAAATAGTAGGGGTCGGTCTAAGATTAGTGAGCCCAAGCTTCTTTACAGTCTCTATTGTTATAACATTGATTACTGCTCCTAGATCCACTAGCACGTTGGGTATCTATGTCTGTCCTATCTGTACAGTGACGGTAGGATTGCCAGGGTCATCATATTTAGTCACAGGGGCTTTTCCTGTTATCAAGGCAGATAAGTTCCCTATGACGTGAACCGTAGGAGGATCCTTGGGTTTCCTTCCTGTTCTCTTAGTGCACAGGTCCCGAACTATTCTAGCGTAAATGGGCACATCTTGAAGAGCTTGAAGAAGGGGGATTTTGACATAAAGGTTCCTTAACTCTCCGAGGAGGTTAAACTGAGGTTGCCCCCCCCCGTTCTTGGTAGCATTAGTCTTTCAGGGTATGGTGGTTGCTTTATCAACTGGGAAGGCTGTGTATTGTCAGATTTATCGTTGGATTTTTTAGCCGTCCCTTTATCGTCGGATGTTTCAGCCGTCCCTTCTAAGGGATGCTCAACATCTTCAATGATAGGAACTGTGTCAAATGGATGCTGTGAACTCTCCTCTTCTTTATGCATAGAGGGTGAAACATCCTCTATAATTACGGGTTCTACAATTTTCCCAGATCGTAAATGGATGTCATTACAGGGTATAAGGGAAAGAGAGTAGGCTAGCATATTGACAGTCTCCATTGATGTACTGCCTTATTATTCGGGTTGGGATTAGGTTGGGCAGGCAGCTGAGGTCGAATTGGTATATTAGGTACAGAATTGTTTTACAACTGCAGCTGCAACTGTTGAGGTAGGTATTGAGGATATGGAGGAAATTGAGGGAATTGGGGAAACTAAGGAGAATATGGTGACTGTTGAGGTGGAGGTGGTTGAGGAAACTAGTTCCCAGGATGGAAATTCCTCCATCCAGGAGACCACGACGTGGGTTGATGTGGTGGTTGTGTCCAAGGACTCCATGAGTTATAGTTTTGTATTGCAGGTTGGGAAGAATTCCACTGAGTATAATTTGAAGGGAATTGTGTATTCACGTTTTGCATATTATTATTCCAATTTACCATATTATTCAAAAATGGAAACGAGTCTGGAGGCATACCTTGATTTCGAGGCTGCCACGGTTTCTTCTGTGCAATAAAGTAGGTTGCTTCCACATCTGGGTTTGATGCCTGTAGAACGTCCTTTACTTGAGGAAGTGAGGGGCATTCCTTCATGTTGTGGTTCATCTCACACAGTTGACATACGTTTACTTTGTCAAGCGGGCATTCTCTCAGCGGATGATTCTTTCTACATCGGGGGCAGAACACACCTAATGTGAGATCCTCCATTGCTTTTTTTTGTTTTGCCTTCAGGATATCGATCTCCGAAGAGATAGAGCTCATCATTTCTGTTTTAAAATTTTCAAGGAGATTGCCTATCTCTGCGCGGGTAGCACCTCCATTGGATGATTTCTGAGTTCTGTCGAAGACGTCATGTTCTAGCTTATTGTTCCTGGAAGACCCCCTGGAGTATCTCTTGCACAGTTCCACAATTTTTTCAAAAGGTTCTTTGGAGATATCTCCCTTACCAAGCAGGTTTAACATGTCTAGACAATCATCCCTGATCCCACGGAGCAATATTATCTTGAGTACGTCCAGCCCCATGTTCGTCTGCCTAGCTCTCTGCACATTGTACATCAGTCTTTCCATGAAATCCTCCAAAATTTCGTCCTCCTTCTGCACCATTTTAAATAATTCCTCTCTCTTGTCTTTGGTGTTACAATATTCTCGGTATTTCTCTAGGAACACTTGTTTCATTGCATCCCAATTAGCAACGGTTCCTCCTCCAAGGCTCATGACCAGCGTAATGCATTGTCCTTCAGGGTAGCAAGAAAAGGTTTTAGCTTTTAGGCATCGGTGATATAATCATAGCTGCGAGAAAGAATATCGAATTCAAAGAGGAATTCATCTGGGTCTTCTGCCGCCTTTCCATGGAAACGAGGTAACACCGATGGTGAGATATTTTTCATAGGAGCTGCCCCATCCAGTTGTTGAATCGAAAATTGTAGTGTAGCCACCGTTCCTTCTGGCAGGGAGTGATTTTCATGATGATAGTTTTCTCCCATTACTTCTTCCTCATCGGCCCCGTGTCTGTTACTCATCTCCTCTTCTGTTTTCTGCTCTTCGTTTCTTCCTGCATTCTTTTCTTTGTCCTTCTCCTGTTCCTCTTTCTTTTCTTCGTTCCTCCACTGATCCAAGAACTTCTGGTGGTACTGATCCCACTCTTCCTTAGTTACAACCCTCCCGTTGATGTGGTAGTTCAGACCTCTACCAGTAGGTCCAGTTGTAACAGCTGTGTCTCTGTCTGCAGGGATGTTCGAGGGAGTTGCAGCTGCTCGTGGATTCTCCATCGTGGATCCTGATGCTGGTGCATCAGGATCGGTAGGATTCCTTCTGATAGGAGTTTCTTAGACGAGCTCTAGTGGATGAATCAGTTCTGTCAACAAGATCGTTGATGAACTTCCTTCTACCCAACGGTGCTCCTCGACCGCGACCCGAGCCACCTGCACTGTTAGTATTTTGTGGAGTTTTGGGAGTTGGGAGTTGATCGCATTTTACCCTCCTCGTATTCATGCAACCCAAATCATTTCATCAAAGAGAATAAAAAGAGAAACTGACTAGAAACAATTACCAGATGCAACTAATGATAGTGTTTAATTTTTATC